>JAJJWX010003919.1:0-85320 GCA_023529315.1 Papaver bracteatum | reverse complement strand
ATTTCATTTAATCTTATTTAATTCTTTGACTATGATAAATCAGTTTTTCATGAAAAGAATTTGAAGAATTGTTAAAACCTTTTTTCTATAGAGAGATTTTTCTTTTAAGTTACTTGAGTTCATAAAATGAACTTTGAGAGAGAGAAAACAAGTGAGTGATCATCCTTGGTTTTTTCTAAAAGAGTTTCTGAGCAAGAACGAAGTGTAAAAGTTTCACATCCTCTCACCGTGCAAGAGTGATTGTGTAAGAGATTGATCTCGGCTGTTTTATCCTGGGGACGACGCGCCATTGAAGAACTGCTTGCACAATCTTGGGCAGAGCCGCGAACGTCTTAAAGAAAGCGACCTAGTCCGCGACTCAGCCATAACATTTGTTTCGTGTTTGGTTTTTATTTTTTGTGCAGGCATAATTCAGCAATTGTTCCAACAATTTTAAGACGTTTTTTCTGCCATACATATCGAAAGAAAAACGATTGCTGAAACGCGATAAGTATCATTGTTAATTTTTTTTATTGAATTATTAACGGTATAATTTTTCTTTAACGACTTTATATGATGCTTGGTGGTTTTAGGTAACTTGATACCTAAGAGTTAATTTTATGTTATGGACTAGGATTGTAAAATGGTTGATACATTTTCATGAACTTTTAGCATAGAAAAATATTGCTGAACATACACGAACGTTTTTGATATGTTATAGAGTTTTATGTGCATCTCTTTAACGAAAACGAATTGGGTCTTGAAATTTTAAACGAGTATATTATACATCATGGGAATCATCCATGTCAATGTTCAGAATTTTTGGAGTCCTAAAATTATTTTTAAAGTATTTTAGAAAACTGCACAACGTTGCTGAAAAGTTTTGACGAGCAGAAATTTAGTCCTTGTTGAATTCGTTTTTATGGTCTTTGTGTTGATATTTTGGATTTGTGTATAATATGAAACTTGTAGATAAGGAACTTATCTTCAAAACCCTTTTTGAAATTTTCCATTTGGATATTTAGTTTGCGAGATTTGGTAATTTCAGAATCGTTGTGTATGTTTGTCCAAAATAAGAGACGTGATACTTGAGATTGGAGATGTAAGAAACTATATTATAAATCATGTTTTGATTTTATACTTCATACTCTTGTTTTGGTAATGAAAAATATTATCATTGATAGCAATCAAACTAATGCACCCCATATGTTTGATAACATGCTTAATAGAAAGTTATAAGTATATGTATGATGTTATAACTATATAACTTTGAATCTTTGTTTGACGTTTGAGAGAAACTTGGAGTACTATATTAGTTGATTTTCAAGTAATTATGTAAGTGCATACCTTACTTATTTTTGGTTTCAAATGCTCACATGTACATGATTGTGACAGGTGAAAATTCACTTGCTTGAGCAAGTTTTTATTTTCCAATGAAATAAAAATTATGGAGATTAATTGATGTGAGGAGCAATGGGGTTGCTGATTTCTTTGTTGGTGCAAAAGAGTGGACAATGGTTTATAACCAATTGATATTTAAAAGTAATTGAGGTATGGTTGATGAACTATTTGTAGTTATTATAGTGATCAAATAAAGGCATTCTAAATTGAAATCGATTGTTCAATCTTAGAATAAAATTTTGGGAAACAAGATATTGAGAATTATTGTGTATGACAATA
This sequence comes from Papaver bracteatum, assembly GCA_023529315.1. NCBI lineage: Eukaryota > Viridiplantae > Streptophyta > Magnoliopsida > Ranunculales > Papaveraceae > Papaver > Papaver bracteatum. The sequence continues at coordinate 83,661 of JAJJWX010003919.1, read as the reverse complement.
AACATGTAACTCATATAAGTTTGGAACTTATGAGATAGAATTTAATATGAAACCAAAACCGAAAGAATTAGAAACCTAGTCAAAACAAATGTGAATATCAACTCTCACCAAGAAATGAACATACTATTGATTATGAATTTATTTGCTATTCTTGCACGGCATTGTAAGGATATCAAATGTTATTAACAATGCTTTTCAAGCTAAGTTAATGTGAATTGTGGATACGGTGAGGTTGGTATATATTGGTGTTTTACACCATGTTTGTTTTGATAGGTTACGGTTCAAAAGTTGAACCAAATTGTTTGAAAGAAAGTGGTGTTGAGATATACTCACATCACTAGGATTTTCGGTATTGGTATGATCTCAAAGTTTACTTTGGGTAGAACAATCTTGTTAAAGATGTTCATACTTCGAAATGAGAAAGAATTTAATTTGCACCTTTCTTGTTATTAACAAGATAGAAATTAGAAATTTGTTGAATTTGATCATTGCACTACTACAAATGATAGGTTATGGATAATATGTTTGAATATAATATTACAAAGGAAAGAATTGAATTTTGAATATTTGAAATATGAGTTTTTGTCATGCTTTTAAGAAATCAATGAGTTAGTGATGAATATGAGCATGTTATATTTTCTTATAAACTTGGTGAATTTTTTGAGTAACATGTATGTAATCTTACCTAACTCATAAAAGCATGTACATTTTCAAATCTTACGCAACTTGCAATGATATTGGATGAAATAAAGTATTTGAGAATTTTATAAAGATGCTTCGAGTAACTTGTCTTGATATCAAATATGATTTTTGATTAGTAAATTAGGCAATGTTGCTTTCAAGAAAATTGTTTGAATTGTTTCTCTATATTGTGCAAAACGTTTTGGTTTAAATCATTGGTTCATTAGTTTTTCACAATTTTTGGAGTCTTTTGATATTGTTTTGAAATTCTTGTTTGAGTCAAAAATAGTGGGGTTCCATACTCTATGTTTTACCAATTAGAGGAACTAGAAAAATGAAGGTGACAAGTAATTCACTAAAATGAACCTAGAAAAGCATATATGGTGAGACTAAATTTTAGTGATGAATATTTTGTTGCTTATAATTTTGAAGATAACTTCTCATAGAAAGTAACTTTGTTCTTAAAAAGTTAATATTTGGAAAAATAAATTCTTGAGCCTATTATTTTTAGAAGCAAACCGAAAATTGTTCACACTTGCATTCATGTCGCTAAATTAACTTACGTGCATGTTTTGTTGATGTTGTTTCTATGATGTATGATTTTTCATAGTCATAAGTAGAAATATATACTTTTGTGTAAGTTAAAGATGAAAATCTATGTAAACCAAGCATGGAAAAGCATGGTTTCACGATAAAAGAAACATACTAAAATTAGATAAGTTATCATTTACATTAAAAACAACTTTAATAATTATTATTAATTAGATGATTTCGAGAATTATTAAGTGAAATGCACAACGTATATTACGTTTTGTATGCATGGTGATTTGTTGAATTTTTATTACAACTTATAAGATGAAAATGAAATTGAGAACATGCTTAGTTTACTATTTGACATGAAAGACAGAGTGAAGATGGTGTATATTTTAGGAAATAGATTTTTGTTTCTTTGGATCTATTTCTATTTAATGAAAATAAATTTTTAAAAAGTACACATCATATATAAATCATTGTCATCGTTACTCAACTGTTTAGTGCTAATAATTTATTGTTGAATTGTGTGATTGCACTGAACATAATTAAATAACTCGTATGTTTCTTTGCTCTCGTGATTGACTATATATATATATATAAAGTATTCTTTTTGTAGTGGGGGTTTATAAAATTATTTCCATATCGGGGTTTTATATTGATTTACCAATCCTAGTATGAAAATTGGTAAAATTTTGAGAAGGTTATAAGGTGTCCTAAAGAACCTCAAACTTGAAATACACTATCTAAAATGTTTACCGATCAACTAAGAGGATATTGCGATCTTTGATTGGAGATATCCTCCCCAAATGAATCCTATGGATGGAAGCGTTCTTGATCCTCTAATAGATAGAGGAAAGACATATTAATCCAATGTCATAGAAATCTTAGCTGCTATTGCAATAATTGAGAACTTAACTACAACGATAAGAGTTGATATGATGAGAATGACTATATAATGTCCTAAAAGTTTCATTAGTCCTTTGACTGTGCTGATTATAAGAAGATGTAAATACATCTTAGGGATGAGGTTGATTCCTGGCTGGAGACCTGAGGTCATTTGTGATGGATACCCAACCAGAAATAGGTTCAAGGACAAGATCGTCATAGATGATATGGAGATGCTTACACTGTGCTTTTTGAAGAATTCATCCTAATGTGACATCCGAGTGAGGTAAAGAAAGGTTGAGTTTAATTTACCTTTAAATTTAAACTCTAATGACGTTTTACTCTGTTTAGAGTGGGGTACTTTCAGATGCTCTTGATAATCGCCTATGGGAATGTGAAAGTGTACGCTTTCTACATGAGAATAATGATTCTCTAGATCATTCATTAATCGATACAAGCATGGACATCAATGTCTTTGGCACACATTACATTTCCGATATAATCGTGTATTAAGAAATCTTTTTATCTCCATGATTGAGACTTAACATTACTCTTTATGGTCATATTTTCAAAAACCTACTAACACTCGCTAAAGGTTGAATCAAAGTACCTTATACGCAACTCTACATACGTTCTTGCTCAATGTTTTTGAAACATATAAGTGGAAGTTGTTGGGAATATATGTTTTAAAACAGTAAATTTCCAATAAATTATTGTCTCATTTAAATGGTTTTATTGTGACATTTATTCTTCCTAAAGAATAAATTTATTTAGCTGTAATAATAAAAAGCTTTTTTTGTTGAATTGGTTAATGATGCTAATTACCAACTTATTAATTCATTCATTTAATCTTATTTAATTCTTTGACTATGATAAATCGGTTTTTCATGAAAAGAATTTGAAGAAATTGTTAAAACCTTTTTTTCTATAGAGAGAGATTTTCTTTTAAGTTACTTGAGTTCATAAAATGAACTTTGAGAGAGAAAAACAAGTGAGTGATCATCCTTGGTTTTTCTAAAGAGTTTCTGAGCAAGAACAGTGTAAAAGTTTCACATCCTCTCACCGTGCAAGAGTGATTGTGTAAGAGATTGATCTCGGCTGTTTTTATCCTGACTGACAGCGCCATTGAAGAACTGCTTGCACAATCTTGATCAGAAAGAGCAGGAAACGTCTTAAAAGAAAGCGACCTAGTCCGCGACTCAGCCATAACATTTGTTTCGTGTTTGGTTTTTATTTTTTTGCGAGGCATAATTCAGCAATTGTTCCAACAAAAATTGAGTTTAGTGTAGTGATCGATGCTGCTTTAAATAGAGAGCATTGTTTTGCGTAAAGATCTGTCTCATAATTACCCAAACTCTTTCGAGCTCTCCTACTCTAAAATGGGAAAAAGTTTCATCAACGATGTTTTCTTTATGGCACTTTTCTTATGTTCACCATTGTCATTTGTTCTTCTGCTTCTTTCGCCCAAGAGGCTGCGAATTCTCCAGAAGCTTCCTATGCTCCAGATGCTGAGATTGCTCCAAGTAAGTTTTTTATTTCCTCCTCCGGTAATTGAAACTGTTCATAGACCATAACTTCTTGAATAAAAGCATCACAAAACTATTATGTCACTAATCAAGTGGTTACGTGTTTTGACCAGGATTCATGCCGATTTACACATAAGAAAAAGAAATTAAAAAATCGTGCCCATTTACACTCCCGAAAATAATAGGTCATTAGTTTACCAAAATAATTTATGCTTCAAAAAAGCAAGTTTGCAACATCTTTATCTTGATCTTGTGTTTACAAAAAGAAAACAAGATTACAAAAATTAGTTTGCTTGCATTGTTTGTAGTTGATGATCTTTTTCTTGTGTTTGTTGTTGTCTCCGTTTCCTTAGAGTTGACGATGTTCTTTTGCTACCTAATTTGTTTTTCTTCATAGAGAACCATTATCTTCCATTTAGCATACCTTCAATTAAAGAAGAAAACGGAACAGACACAAACCCAAATCTGCAGAAACCGAAAACTAAGAAAACGAATATAGGTCTTGTAAATGATTCTAAAATCAAAGGTAGTTAGAAATCAGAATAAAGAAAGAAAATAAGTAAAGGAAAGTTACTACTAGATCTAAATCAGTTGTTTGAAAACAACCAGATTCAAGCCTAAAAACCAAAGAAAAAATTTGTAAAAGAAGTAGTTAAGAGAGATTAATTTTAAAAGGTTAAAGATGGGTTGAAGCTTCTCCTTCTCAAATCTGCTCCTAGGAGATGATCGAGCAGGGAGAAGGTTCTGGTTGAAAGGGTTAGGGAAAGTTCAGAGAGAAAGATCTAATCCAACCACTGTTTTGTGCAGTCAAACAAATTAGTTTTATTTCAAAACTATTTTTATCATGTGATCCGATTTGGTCTTTTGGGAATTCTAAGACGGTGTTTAAGTCAAGAGCTGGTGGAGTCAACATGAAATTGATGATTGTGTAATGAAATTGAAAGAATCGTGTAATTGTTTCTGATTCCCAAAAATCAGTGATGTTTGAATGTAATGTGGTGAGGTTTATCCTCTTTTTGAAAATAAAAATGAATAATAATGTAATTTTTTTGTTTGTTTTTTTTTGTTTTCTACTATTAGTTTATGAACTAAGTATCAAAGTATCAGTATTTATTTTTTAGTATTTATTTGCAGGGATATTGTTGACGGGTTGGTTCGTATCAAGCAGGAGTATACCGATGATAATAAGCAAGAAGGTATAATTTATGATTCGTTCTGTCATTTCATACTTAGTTGGAGAAACTAAATTAACCTAAATAACAAATGAAAATCAAATTAATCTCTATTGAAATTCACGTTCTCCATACTATTTCAAGTCGGTTCCAAAATTATGTTATATTTTTCAATAAACTCTCAAATATGCCTTTATTTTTTATATATATTTCCATGATCCTAAATTCTTAAAATCATTAAAAAGATCTATATCTAACTAAACAACGAATATAGTTCCCCAAAGTTTCATGGCTTCAGGAGGTCCCAGGTTGAGGCCCCCAATGGCCCGTAATAATGCAGGAATTAATATGGAAGGTAGTGTTAGTTTCCCCCTTGTGACACAATCTCGGCCCCATCTGCTTCAGCTCCCTTGGCTAGGTTACACATGAGGGCTGTTGGTAGGTTAGCACAACAACATATTCAATAATGTAATAGTATATTTGTTTTGGAGCTTAGCTTGTTAGGCTTCCAAGTAGTTAATGTAATACTCTTTATCCAACAATAATTATATATATATATATTATTTTTTTATCTTCGTTCATTTAAAAAATTCTCCGTTTAATTTTTAATTTAAATATTAAAATATTTTGACTTTGATAATATTTAAAATTTTGAGAAGGAGGGTTTCCAGATTAAGGTAAGGCTTAATTTTTGAACAGTTTTGATTAAAAAATAGAATGTGAAAGGCTACCAAAGTAGAATGAAAACGAAAACAAGTTGTCCCGATCTTTGATCACGGAACTGGAAAGGTTCACGCTGCGACCCAAGAAGAATTGTAGTTTTTACTTCATTTCCAAGATCATGACGTGTCTTGAAGCTATGATTGACTTTTACATTAATTTATCAAATTAACATGTTGTAAAATATTTGCAGATTTTGAAGAAATCGTTGATGATCTCAGGCAAGCGTTAATTGGTAGTGGCAGTAACAATGGTAATAGCAACAGAGGAAATTTTCTTTGACATATTCATTTATTTATTGGTTATATTTAGGACAGTTCAGTATTCGGCATCAACAGTGGCGGAGGCAGCTGGAAGCAAGGGTATGCAACTGCACACCCTTCCCAGCTCACTCTTAAGCCTAAAATTTGGATGAAAATGGACTTGCAAGCCTAATTAAGAAATCTTGCTACCCCTAACATTATGTTGCTCCCCCATAGCTAGATTTCTAGCTCCGCCCCTGGGCATCAACAAATTTTTTTTTTCAACAATAACATACACAATTATGCTGCTCGTAGATATTAGCAAATTAGTGGTGGACTTGCTGGCTGGTCTCTGCCGGGTGCTGAGTGGTATTAAGGAAGGTAATAAGAACACGAATAATACTGTAATATATTATTTTTATTTTACAAAATAACGTGTATGTATAAATTATTTGCAGAGGCCACTGTTAGAGAAGCGTTATGTCAGTTAAGTACCTTATTAGCTGGCACATGCCGTAAGAGTGGCGGCATGTTTGGTGCCTTGACAGGTGATGGCAGTAAGAGTGGCGATAGTAATGATTTCAGACTTGATCACACAGTAAAGGTAATCGACCAGTTGTGCCCTTAGATATCCTTCCGGATGGGGTAATACATTAGTAGAGACCCATATCCAGCGGCAGCAGGGAACTCTGTTGACCCCAGCTCCGACATGTCATGGTTAATTTTTCTTGTCATGGTTCTGAGCACAAAGTTCAGTACAGTACTGTTCATGTGTGCTACGTGTATTTTCTTTTCTTTATTTCTAGAGAGATGATACGGAATAGATCCAACAACGGGATAAACCGCGTTCTTGTTAATTCATCGACAATCGTATTAGCTAATATAAATTATTTTCTATTAAAAATAAATTAGATTTTCAGTTTTGGAAAAAAAAATACAAAGCTTCACAGTCAAAACGGAGTTTATTAGATTTAAACCCGCAAGAAGAAGGCAATAGAATTTATCAAAGCATATAATTAATGTCGTGACCTATTAACAGCCCTCAGCACTAGTCATGTTCATGCAATAACCAAATTAAAGTCGTGCATGGAAGTTCCCTCTTAAAATGTCATCGTAATAGTTAGAAAGATGAATGCGTTGAACTGGTGAGCCTCACCCTTAATTAGTTCGCTCACCGGCAGCTGAGGAACTGTATGGAGTTAAAAGTTAACGACGAAGACAAGAAAGAGATGTCCGGTAGTTACAACTACAAGTGTTTAAAGAGAACATGGCTCTTATTATGCACATACTATACGCACCTAACCTTGTGCAATTGCTCATGTTACCAGTTTATTCCGTTCACTTATTCCTTTTAATTTTGGATCATTGACTTTAGTGTAATAAATGGAACATTGTTTTGCATCAAACTTTTTTTTTCCCCTCTTTCTCTCTCCTCCTTCTGAAGAATTTAACACAACCAAACAATTCTAATTAATCAAATTCGGAGTTTGTTCAAAATGGGAAAAGGTTTTCTCATCAACAATATCTTCTCTACGGCGCTTCTTCTTATCCTCAGCATGATGATATTCTCTACTGCTAATGCCGTGGCGGGTAAGTATTTTATCTCCACCAAACTATTTCACTAATGAAGTGGATTCAAGTTTTCCTTTATGGGGAGGTCAAAATAACAATGGTAGTAGTATCATTTTTTAAAAATGCTATTATAACTAATGTTGGGTTTTTGATACTACGATGTCTTATTAGTGGGTTCCTAGTAGATTAAAATAAAAATTGTGCTAAATTGTTTTCCCATTGTTAATCTATGAAATTCGGCACTAATATTATTTTTATTTTTAACAATAACTTATACAAATTATTTGCAGGCCCTGGTTCTGTTATTGGTGCAATCAATCAAGCGATAGATGACTTGACGGAATTCATCTGGGTGGCGACAGTACTGAAAGGGTGGATTTAGGATTTTCCCTCCTAAATTGTATAGTTCCTGAGAATGGGATTATCTTCCGGCCATCCAATCCTACACGTAGCGTGGTAAGGCAGTTTTGGTGGCGTTATCAGGGCATGAGTTAAGAACTTTTGTTTTCACGGTGAGTCTGCCATATTCGAACACTCAGTAAGTTTGTGCTTATTATTTTTGACAAAACAACAGATATTTTCAAAGAAAAAATATAAACTTATATGGTGATGTAGTTGGTGAATGGTCATGGAACTGTCTTGTTGATAACAAGACGGCAACGAAACATAGGACAATAATGACATAACAAAGAAAAGCAGTTTGGAAATGTTTACCTGCTAGCATTTGTTGGACTGTCTGCTCGAAAGAAATGCTCGCTGCTTTAACAATAAAAAAGAGAGGTGGAAGATGTGATTATTGATGCCAAAGTCAACTGTTTTCATTGGGCTTCTTTTATGGTAGTTTAAGTAACTTCTACCTCCAAGACGCTATAGTTAACCGGAAAATCTTGCTTTTTGACCCTCTTAGTAGTATTTAGGCATTTCAGGGTTTCTCTGTTTTCTTGTTTTGTTCTTCTTTTTGTCGGCTTGCTTTGTGCAACTTTTGTAAATTTACTTCTTTCTTAATATATTTTTTTATTTACCGAGAAAAAAAAAATGACATAACAAAGAAAATTGATTTTTTTTTTTTTACATTAATTAAGATGCTGATGGCCCCATGGTAATCATCTTAGTAATGAAGCTTGAAAATGGTGGCAAACTGTGCTTGTGTGCACAAAACGGCTTTCAAAAAATGTGTCTAATGGTCCTTGTTTTGAATCCAAATAAAATTTTCAACTTTCAAAATAAAGATGATGCTGAGCTGAAGCCGAGATTCTCCTCACGGTTATAGAATGTTTTTCTTTCTTTTTTCTGAAGTTAGTTTTTAATAGCACAATAGGTTAACAGAAATCAATTGTGCTCAATAACAAAATTCATCAAACCAAACATATACAACTGTCACTGATAATAATATATCTGGCTGTCATCAATATGCCTGAGCATAGATACAAATACTCAAATACTCTTTTCTGAAAAATTGGCCGATGTAAAGAGTGTTTACATAAAAAAAAATCCGAAAACTTAACAAGAAACATCATAATTTTATTGTCGATAAGTTTAACACAATCCAATCAGAAGTAATAGGTTTGTCCTTGATCATATTCATCCGCTGGTGGTGCAGTTGGCGCTCCATAATATGGATCGGGTAGTTGTTGCTGGTACTGGTATTGATTTTCCAAGTTATTGCATGGTATCCCTTGGGCCCAATATTCTACTTTCTCATGAACGCCCAGCGTCAGCACGAGCTACACGACCACGGCTGAAACTGTCGCGATGCATATTATCCATCTCACTCCTGCCATTGTTGACAATCTTTCCTTTAGCTTTACCACCACCACCATCTTTCATACCTCCATTGCCATTTTGAGATTCATGGTTTCCTTGAAAACCGGAGACTTCGATTCGATTCTTAAACCTACGACTTCCCAAAACTTCGTCGACTGAGTCTACGAATGTTTTCCCTAGATTAAGCAGCAAGTATTATAGAAAAAACACGTACAAATAATTAGAAAATATTAGATATTACCATATTTTAAGAGAATTTGAGAAATGACCAATTACTAGCTAAGAATAAGTCTTTCAGCAAATGATTAATAATTAGTTTAAACTTAGATAGAAATTTTAATAACAATATATACCTTTCATCTCACGGTTTTCCTCTTTGGTCTGCAAAGACAAAAGATAAAATACAACAATAAATTTTTTCTCCTATCTACCCTATCAGAGCATCAAGATTCATATCCACTCACTCACAGACACATATATAAAAATTACATAGCAAATATTATCGATTTATGGTGTCCTTACATGATAGTGGTAAAATTAATGGGCGATAATATCAAATAATCCGGTAAGCACCAAAAATCTTTATCAATTAAAAAAATGTTGTAGTTAAATCTTTATAAAAAATAACAAAGACTTCCGGAGATCATTAAATAGTACTTACTAGATTTGAGTATATGTTTAACTGGCAGGACTCGTCCTTAATTTATCAGAATTATACAGTATTCTGATAAACTTAATTAGCCTGTTAGTGGTGTTGATTGTTGACAATAATTGGGAACAAACAACAAGATCCGGAACTAAGAAAGCTTTATAAGCTGGTTGATTGAGAAGTTTGATCTTAGTACTAGTAACATTTTAAACTTATCAGTTACTCAATTTATCCCTGGACGGAAAAGACAATATATAGAGAATGAAATGACTGATGATGAAGATTAGGAGAAAGATAAAGGAATATAAGGCAAGACAAAGAAAATAAATAAATGATTATTTTTAAATAGATCTTCATTTTATTTTTTATTTTTTAAACTGTTATGTAGATGTTTGCGTTGAGTTTTATTTATTATTTCACACAATTGTATTAACGATTAAGTAGATAAAAAGAAAATATACGCAGCTCGGCACAACATATAATACTGGTGTATAAATGAAGATCCAAAAATAATAGTGAGCGAAAATAAGATATTCAGTTGAAACTTGAAAGCAAGCAAAAAATCTACAGACAGAAACAATAGAAAAAAAGGAAAGATCAGGATTTTCACCTCAGTGTGTTTGTTCTTAACTGGTCCTTTGGTAATCCGGTAATTATCAACGTCTGATTTTTCATCCTTGCTTACATGTAGTACTACTGTTGAACCCGGACATAAAAAGAAACAAGACTTGCCGAAGCTTTTCATGGCTGCAGTTTGTAATAAACGGAGAGAGAAGAAAGAGAAGAGAAGGCGTACAAATTTTTCCTAATGAAAATTGAGGGTTTATATAATAGGCAGCTGGAAAACCGGTTCCGCGATTATATAATGTTACTATGGATGGAATTTAAAACTTCTATGCCGTGGATATACATCACAATGACCTGGATGTAACATAGAAGTGTTGAACTCGTCAGTTTCTTAATAAAATCTATCACTTTCTATCAAAAAAAAAAAAAAAACTCGTCAGTTTCTTCTATCGTCAAATATATCTGGTTGGAATGAAAGGGACCCATGGCGTACAATCAACGCAAAATAATTTTACCTAAAACTAGATTTGTGCTCGCTGCCTAAATAATTTAGCTCAATCTCCTTGATCATTTCCGTACGTAAGTTCAACTCTTAAGTTGAATTGTAAAATTATCCCGTAGGATAATGAGATTTAATCTTGCAGCGTTCCACTCGATTTTCATCTTGTAAATTTACTAGTGCTCGTAAAATATAAGATAATTCAGTTGACTAACTTTGATGACCTTTTATATATCTCCAAGATGATAAACTTTGATATTAGGAAGTAGTTATTTATTTTTGATTCAGAAACAACCTGAATTCGTAAGAAGAAACTCTACTAGAAAGCAATACTGGTCGATCAAATTCACGCTCAACGAGTTTAATTGTATCTATTGCTAACTTTTCTTTAATTTTAAAAAAATTGACCGCGTCTTATCTTAATTTTAAATATTATGTGTCGAGATACCACAATTATCATAGCACGAATATGGCACAGTCATTGCTTGTATTTTCCAAATCCACGGGACTGTTAAACTACTCCTTGAACTAATCTTTTTGTTTTTCATATTCTCTTCTTGTCACTCTCTCCTTCTCACATACGCCTTCTAATTTACTTGTTCCACAAGAAAATTATAATATATTTTTTATTTTATACAAGCCTCTAACCCGGTGCATACGCACCGGATGCATAACAGTGGAAGTATGTGCAGTCTCTGAAATGTGATTTTGTGAACTATAATTTTAAGTAATGGGAGAAGGAATCATGATGCTCACCCTTTTTCTTTATAAAAATTTAATTAATTAAAAAAAAGAGAGACATTCTTCTAAATACTCCGATAATATTAGCTTCTCCAACAGTTAACGCCGAAAGGAAACTACGAACGATGTGTCCCTTTAAACTTCCTTGGGAAAAATGTTGTGTCCTTTTAAATGCATATTATTTTGACCTTCACCAGTAACAGCTAATTTTATGTTGGAATGTATTGCTCTCTATTATCTTAACAAAAATGACTCCACTGCCATTGCACTAACTATAAAATTTCACTTCCATTGCAAGTAAAGAGAGGATCAATCGTTGATAAAATTGTATCTTATAAAAAAAATGTACCAACCTTTGAGTTTGTCATTGAAACTCATTATAACCATGTACAGTTGATTTTCCTCATTAGTTCTGTTGATGTGAAATCCATTTGCTGAACATGTAGGCCTGCACGTTTTATCGCAACGATGATGTTGTAATTATTATTAGTATTCTTTCGTGAGCACTAACACACATAGAGAACTGTTGGGCCTGTTCTATCCTTATGGGTCCAGCAGGATAGCCCAACTAAATGAAGGGGAGTGACTAACAAATGCCTTGTTAGGCTATATGTTTCAAGTCGAAACATCCAGGAGGGTAGAACTTCTTCATTTTTATTTTGAAGAAAGAGAAAGAAAGAGAGCTAGAGAGAGGGGGTGTAGCCACCATTAGAGTTGATCTTTGGTGATGATTTTGGTGTTATCTTGAAGAGAAGAAGAAAGGGTTCTTGTCTAAGGATCTATTTGTTGTTGTGGTGAAGATTGATTGATCAATTTCCACATCTCTTCAAAGGGGAAAAATCTAGGGTTTGTTCAAACCCTAGTAGTAAGTATCTCAAATCACTTTTATTCTCAAATTGATAGTGAATCTCATATTATATGTGAATGAATTGTTGATTTATTCTTAGGGGTGAGTGTAATTAGGCAAATTGGTATCCAAGTGTTATAGGCACCTTGAAGTAGAGTGTATCCCCAAATTGGGAGAATTGTGTGTAACCCATTGTTTGATTATAGTGGAAGATTTTTAGGTGATTTTTACCCTTCACCTTGGAAGGGTTTTTCCACGTAATTTCGGTGTTGTGTGATTGCTTCTATATTGTGTAGTTGTGTTATTTCCGCATTTTTATATCATTGCTTGTGTAGGTTTCGTATTAAGCATAGCGGCTAGGTTTAAAAGCTTCCCCAACAAGTGGTATCGAGCTTTTGGGTTGAGCTAATCTGTGCAATGGCGGAAAGCTAGCACTAGTAATAGATTGGTCAATTTGAACAATGAGAACTTTGTGATATGGAAAGCGAAGATGGAAGACTGGTTATATTGTAAATATCTTTATAGTCCAATAGAGAGTAAGGGAGTAAGGCCTGAGAAGACAATTGAAGAAGATTGGAAAGTTACTAATCGAAAAGCAGTTGGTTTTATTAAATCAGTGGATTGATGATAGCATTTTTCATCATGTGGATAGTGAGACACTAGCATATTCTCTGTGGACCAACTTAGAGGAGATATATGATCAACAGTCTCGTTGTGCAAAAGCTCTTCTATTCAAAAGGCTTGGAAAGATGTGTTACAAGGAAGGAAGTTCAATGGCGCAATATTTAAATGAAATGAAGGACAGTTGGGAGCCATTGAGGAATTGTCTTAGTTATTCTGCTCCAGACAGGAAGTTGGACATGACTGTTGCAACTAGCAGTTTGCTGAATGAAGAAGTTAAAGAAGGTCACTAGACTCATCTCATTCAAAAGCTCTTGACAGAAAATAGGGATAGAAGAAAAGACGGAAGACAAGTTAGCCGTGAAAAGTCAAGGGGTAAATCAAAGTCCATAAAGGAAGTTGAATGTTGAAATGTCGTATGAGAGGTCATTATTCAAATGAATGCAAGGAAGTCAAGCAAGAACACAATAAGGGAAAAAATAATAACCAAGACAGGTGTTGCACATCTGCGACAAATGATGATATCATTGTATTATCAGTTGTAATGATGTTTGTGTGAATTTTGCGATTCTGATTCGAATGGATAGTTGATTCAGGTGCATCTTATCATGCTACTCCTCATGAATATGTATTTACCTCCTACAAGGGCCGGTGACTTTGGGTCGATCAGAATAGAAACAATGGTGTTTGATTGTAGGAATGGTTGATATAAAGCTTGAGACCAGTGTTGGCTGTATGTTGGTTCTCGAAATGTGCGACATGTACTAGATCTTCGTTTGAATCTAATGTCACCCGAGTGTTAGATGATGAAGAGTACAACAATCACTTGGGTGATGGAAATGGAAGCTAAGCAAGGGCTCCATGGTTATCAGCAAGAGGCAAGAAGTGTGGCACATTATACAAGACACAAGTGAAAGTGTTGAAAGATGAGATGAATGCTGTTGACAAAGATTCAATCTCCGAGCTGTGGCATAGAAGACTTGGTCATCTTAGTGATAAGGGAATTCAACTCCTCACCAAAAGACAATTTTTTCCAAATGCCAAAGGTATGCAATTGGGTAAGTGGACTCATTGTTTAGTTGGTAAACAAACTAGAGTCTCTTTTCATAAAGCTTTACCCAAGCGAAATTCTGGTATTATTGATCTTGTTCATTCTGATGTATGTGGACCTTTAAGGGTCAAAACACTTGGTGGTGCTGTTTATTTTGTTACTTTCATAGATTATGCTTCAAGGAAGGTTTGGTAATATGCAATCAAGACCAAAGATGATGTTGTTCCTGTGCTCAAGATGTTTCACAGCATGGTGGAAAGAGAAAACCCAAGTAGAACCTTGATGCCTTCGTTATGACAACGGGAGAGTACATTGTGCCACTTGAAGTGTATTGCAAGAGCATGGGTATACGCATGAACAATCAAGATCAATACTCCACAACATAATGGTGTTGCAGATATGGTGAACCGCTATTCTTGAGTGAATCAAGTGCATGTTATCTCATTCCAAGTTGCAGAAGCATTTCTGGGGTGAAGCAATGAATACTGCTGTGTATTTGATCAATCAATCTCCTTCAAGACCGCTAGATGGATAAGTAGCATAAAAGGTATGGAGAGACAAAGAGCCTACTTATGATCACTTGAAAGTGTTTGATTGCAGGTCATTTGTTCATATCCCAAAAGATCAGAGATCAAAGCTTGATGACAAAGCAAGCGAGTGTGTTCCTCGGCTATGGAACAGGAGAAGTTTGGTTACAGATTTTGGGATCCATTGAAGAAGGTTATCATAAGTAGGGATGTTTATTCCTGAAGATTATACTATTGAAGACTTTGAAAGATTGAGATTCAAAGCATCAATATGATATGACCTTGGATCCAAATCCAGTTGTTCCTTACTCTTGAACAACATGATGATGATGTTGATGGTAATGGAAATGAAGATGAAGCTCATGAAGATGTTCCAAAGGTGATGTTGAGAAATATGTGCAACAACAACAACGGGGACCGAAGGGAAGTTGAGAAGATCCAAAGAGGACCCTAGATTACCTTCAACAAAGTATACACCACATGAGTATGTGATGATCACAGATGCAGGTGAACCAGAGTCTTATCAAGAAGCTCTTAGTGTTCCTGAAAGTCAAAAGTGGCTGAAATCCATGAAAGAAGAGGTTGTCTCTTTAGATGAGAATGACACTTTTGATTTGGTTGACAAGCCTGAGAACCAGAAAATTCTGAAGAATAAGTGGGTGTATAGAATCAAGAATGAAGATGGTAACTCACAACCAAGGTACAAAGCACGCTTAGTTGTGAAGGGTTATGAATAGAGAAATGATTTTGACTTTGACGATACTTTCTCACCGGTGGTGAGATTTTCTTCTATTCGGGTTGTCTTGGAAATAACCGCTAGTTTGCATCTTGAGATAGAACAACTAGATGTCAAGACAGCATTTCTTCATGGTGAGTTGGAGGAAGATGTGTATATGGCACAACCCGAGGGTTTTGAAGTCAAAGGAAAAGAGCACATGGTGTGCAAGCTAAAGAAGAGTCTTTATGGTTTGAAGAAAGCTCCAAGAAGATGGTACAAGAAGTTTGAATCGTTCATGAAGGAACATGGATACAAGAGGACATCTTCAGATCATTGTGTATTCATTCAAAAATTTGCTGATGGTGACTTTCTTACTCTTTTGATATATGTTGATGACATGCTTATTGTTGGCAAAGATAAGAAAAATATTGACAGGTTGAAGTCAGATCCTGAGCAAGTCTTTTGCTATGAAAGACTTGGATGCGAAAAATCGTATTCTTGGCATGGAAATCACACGTGATACGAAAGCAAGGAAGCTGTGGTTATCACAAGAAAGCTACATTGAGAAGGTGTTGCAAAGATTCAACATGGACAAGGCCGAGCCAGTAAGTTGTCCACTTGCAAACCATTTTAAGTTATCACGTGATCAATGTCCTGTGAGTGATGTTGAGAAACGTAAGATGGAGAAAATTCCTTATGCGTCCATAATTGGTAGTTTGATGTATACAAGGCCGGATATAGCTCATGCAAGTTGGAGTGGTAAGCATATTTCTATCAAATCCTGCTATGGAGCATTGGGAAGGCAGAAAATGGATAATACGGTATTTAAGGGGTACTTCTAATATGTGTTTGTGCTATGGAGGTGACAAGTATGAGTTAGTTGGTTACACACATTGATTTGGCGGGTGCTTAAGACAAGATATCGTCTACATAGGGTTACTTATTTACCTATGCAGGTGGAGTTGTGTCTTGAAATCAAGTTATAAAAATGTGTGGAATTGTCTACTACGAGGGGCAGAGTACATTGCAGCTACAAATAGTTGCAAAAGGAGATGATATGGATGAAGAGGTTTGTTAGAGAACTCGTGTGAAGCAACAAAGGTTCATCATTTACTATTGTTTGTAAGGTAAAATCACTTCTACCCCAAAACCTGAGAATTTTGTACGATGTTCTTGTTGGAAATCGATCTACGCTCGATCTTGATTAGATTGTTGAGGAGAGGGGTTGTGCAAAAAACCCCTCGATGCTAAAGTCAGTTTTAGGATTTCTTACGGGAGTTTTGTGGAATGAATTGCTTACCTTTTTGGCTATAAAGCGCCTATTTATATGTGGCGAATTTGAGGTTTATTTCTTTGACTTTATAAGCGGTATCAGGTGCCATAACTATCCCCTACATGCCTCCCTGCAATAACAGTCCCTGCATGCCTCCCTGCAGTAAGATCCATGCGACCATCAATTCCAGAATCTTCCATTATTATAAGAAAGGAATCATATTGGTGTGGATAACCAAAGGTGTAAGAGAAATGGGTGTAAGCGATCAGGCGCAAATATTCGTAGAGTAATAGAATGGGGCGTAAATATCCAAAAATTTCCTGGATTAAACAACGTTGAAGTAGCACCAAATCCGGCCGCAATTAATCGACAGTGTCGCCGATTAGTACCCGATCAATCGTTCCTCTCGAACTCGATTAATCGGTAACAGATCTCCGTTGCCGTTCGATGCCGATGGACGTCGGATCGCTTGGCCGCCAGCTTTGAAAAGAACCTACTGGACCCAATAGAAAAAAAGGAGATCGGATAATCATATTCCGGAAGACCAGGATTATGAACAAAGCGATTCCATATGGAAACCTAAACGCAATAACGAAGCTCTTTCTTGCTAGGATGATCGAGAAAGTAATGATGAAAAAAGCAGTCCAGGAGAAGAAAGATGGACAGGCTACTTCCGAGCAGCAGGAGCACCTTTCAAGCGAGAATATAAGAGAATTCAGATTAGTCAATGAATTTTCTAGTTCCCAAATTACGAATTTGGCGAGAAAACGATGATCCAGTCATCACGTTTCTGATATGAGAGCGCCATGTCCCCAGCAGAAGTACAGCGACGAGTTGATGTGTAAAATGTTCCCACAATACCTTACAGGAGGAGCTATAACGTGGTTCAATCAGCTTCCAGCACAGGCGATCGGGACTTACCATAAGATGATTGATGATTTTTGCTCTAACTATAAGTACAACAAAAACGTGATCGGAAAGGATGCCATTCAAACTTGTTCCTTAGAATCGGAAGGAGGAAAGCATCAGACAATTCACTAGGCATTTCAAGCAAGAGTTAGCGGACGTGGATGGAGCTAAGGACCAAGTTTTCATTGCGGCATACAAACAGATTACGACATGATCAAAGAGGTGTATACGGTTCTTTGGTCAAGAGACCACAAAAAACTTTGGAGGAAACTATATGATCGAGTTGAAGAGTATGCCGAGTGGAAGGCGATTCTAAAGCTTCGAGAAGAAGTTAACGGATCATCCAATCATCCAAATGATGGGAAGAAGGAAAAATCAAGAACCGTTCAAACAGACTGACATCGATCGATGGCGATGCTCGAGAAAAATCAAAGTGAAACGAAAGTAAATCAGGTACGAGAAATTTCCGCGATATGAAGTGACCCATTGAACATAAGTCTTCTGAGGTTGTACGAAAAAATACAAAGGATTTGAGCCCCCACGTCCTTTGGCAGCATAAACAAGAGATAAACGTGATAGGATCAAATCTTGCCAAGTTCCGCAAAGACCATGGTCACAAAAAGCGAATCGCATGCTTTTATGATCGATATTCAGCGAATGATCAATCTTTGAAAGCTGCAACGATCGTGAAAAAGGACTTGGGAAAGGTACTGGCCAGTTTGGCACTGCACATGTGATTAACGCTCGTGTGATTAACGTCAGTCACTCCGGATTCACTCAACGATCGCATTGAGCATCGGAAGACAGACCAGGAGTAAAGCTCGGGCGAGTTGAAAGAATGGTATATAACAAATCACATTGATTTTGTCAAAGTGGTAATGGAGCACTTAGGAACTTGGGTGAAAAAAATATAGAGTTCTCTGATGCATACATGATAGGTGTATATGCTCCACACAATCGATGCCACGTTATAACGCTTGGATTGGCATGTTTTGACCGGATTTTGTGGATCTTGAAGCTGGGTGAGGTGCTATTTTAAGGAGCTTACTTTCTATGAATCTCCCATGACCTGATCAAGGAAGATGAAAACCCAATTATCGCTTTAGCGGACGAAGTTACAAAGGCGATTGGAAAGGTGAAGATATCGATACTTGATGGATGACAAAATCCGTCTTGGCACTTTATTATTCTTTGATTGCAGAAAGCACCTCTATTGCGATCGTAAGGCGAGATTGGCTGCATAAGATCCAGTGCGGTCCATCATATAATCATCAGTGCCTGAAGTTTATTACCCCCGAAAAATTGTGAAAGTTAGAGGCGATCAGATGGCCACCCATAAGTGTCATGAGAATGCAATGGATGAGTACAAGAAGTCAAAGTCAGCGGAAAATAGATCATGCGAGTCGGCGAGAAATAGCAATTGAGAACCCTCTCCTCCGAAATCATATAGGGAGAGGACGCATCCTGAACCCGACAGTCAGAAACTGATCGGTCCATATTAGGATGAGGGAGCACAAGACAACGTTCGTAGGGAAGATCTGTCGACACATGAACGCGATGATTTGATTACATTGCCAGGGCAAATGCCGACGTTTTGCATGGAGTTTCTTTGAGATGCCAGGATGGAGACCCTAATGCAGCCTGCCACAAAGCTAAATATCGATGAGAATTTCCGTCATGTTGACAGAAAATCAGGAATATGGCGCAAAGAAAAAAATATGGAGTGATTGAAGAGGTCGAAAAACTGTTGGAAGCAGGATTTATTCGACTGGTACAATATCCTCGATGGTTGTCCAATGTGGTAGCCGTTCCAAGAAGAATGGTAAAATTAGTGTTTGTATCGATTTACCGATTTGGAATAAAAGCGTGTCCTGAGTGATCCGTACCCATACCAATGATAAGAGATTTGGTGGATAAACTACTGGTTTGAAAGATCAATCATTCATGGGCCCGGTTTTCTAGGTATAATCAAATACCTTTGTTAAAGGACAATCAGAACATCTGCGTTCATGACTGTGAAGGAGCGCCTTCTATCTTTGTAATGCCGTTCGGGCTAAAGAACTAGGCAACCTACTAAGACTTGGTGACCATATGTTGAAGGATCTGATCGGGAAGACAATGGAGGTATATATCGATGATATGGTAGTGAAATCTTAGCAAAAAGAATGGCATTTTCTTGATCTGCAAAAGGCGTTAGATATCTGAAGGAAATAAGTATGATGCTCAATCGACCAAAATGTTCATTAGGGATTTTGTCATCAGAAAATTCGCGGATACTTGATGACACACAGGAATCGAGGTAAATCGAGATCAAATCATAGCCATCAGAAAATGCCATCCCCAAGAACAAAAGAGGCGAGGAAGCTAGAAAAGACGATTGGCATCCTTGAATCTCGTTTCATTTCACGCTCGTCGGATCGGTTGAAACCATTCTTTGATGTTTTGAAGAAAGCGAGAATTTTGGTTGGGCAATTGATGCGAAAGGGATTTTGATAAGATAAAGCGATGTTTATCAACCCCAACGGTTTTGGTGAGTCAAAAAGTCAAGCAACTATGGGTTATCTGGTCAAGGAGACCTTTGTGAGTGGATCTTTGTTTATTCTGATCAATATGAGAAGCTCGTTTTTACTTTGTCGATGAATTCTTGATCGGTGAAACACGGTGAAAATTGATAAGATAACACTTGCACTATTCCATGCATCTGTCGCCTAAAGCCTTATTTCCAAGGAAGGAAGATCGTGGAATACTTACCATTAAGCGAATCACCGGAGCGTCTTGATGATTCGATCAACTAGACATAGGTCCCGAATTTAAGGGGCGTATGATATCGAGTGCGAAAACGGCTATGAGAAAAAATGGCACGCTCCGGCTGCGCTTTGCTATGATTTTCTGGACGATATAGAAACAATTGTTGGGGAGGAATAGGAGCTGTTCCAAACCCTAGCTTGATCCCCGACCATCTGCAGAAGCGTCCTTGCAATGGGATGCTCCATACACAGAACCATTGTGTCTTCAAACTTTAGTGGTCTTTGGAGTGGGATGCGTAATCCTTACTCCCAGGAAGGTTCGAGGATCGAGAAAGCGACTCATGCTGAGGTTTCAAGCATCAAACAATGAATCCAAATATGAAGGCTGCGATTATTTGTTTAAAAGATGTCAAGAAGTTATATACGAAAACGTGAAGTCATGATGTATTCCATGCAATAGTTAACCAATTCTCGGGACTACGGAGCAATGGAGGAGTGAATGGCATTGTATTTGGACCATATGAAAGAACTGGAAAATGAGTTCGACCGATTCTCTATTTGGCAAATGCACTGCGATTGGAGAATAGGCACGCATGATCTTTAACATATCTCATCTTCAGAAAGTGCTAACGTATACCGCGTATTAAGTGGTAGTAGACTTCCCAAATTACTATCTCCGTGTCATTTTGTTTTGGCTTCCGAACATGTTAGTGGGGGGAGAGGAAGCTAAGACCAGCACAGGACAACGAAGAACATCGATAGAAATATGGATATTGACGGTCCAAATGTGCATAATTGAGAGATCATGTTGAAAATAATGCAGTGAAGGCCAACCTTACATCCAATACCTAACAACTGAGAACTCCCTAAAGATGAAAAACTTGTCAAAGGTGAAAAGGGATTCATGGAGATACTCAATGATCGAAGGGTCATTATTATCGCAAACCCCTTGGAGCCATTTTTTAACGATGTGTATCGGCCGAGGAAGGACAACTGATTCTAGCAGAGAGGCTCATGAGGGAATCATGGAAGCCATTACAGAAATGGCGATCTGTGACACAGATACTTACCCAGGGATATTTTCTAGCCATGCATGCGAGAGAGATGCTAAATAATATGCCGTAAATGTGTGCCATGCCAAGAACACGCTCCAATTCCGAAAAGGCCATCCAACGAGTTGCATCCGATTTTAGGTCCCTGCCATTCTCTATGTGGGATTGGACATCGCTCGACCACTTCCAAAAGCTCCCGGAGGCGTCGAGATTAGATTAGTCGCTGACCGACTATTTCACCAAATGGGTCGACGTGGCAATCGGTACACGTTACGGACATGATGTGAAAGATTTATCTGGGAGAATATCGTCTGTATTTGGAATCCCGATGCGATAATATCCGACAATGGAAAGCAGTTTGATTAGATTTGATCAAAGATTTCTTCAAGGGCACGAAT
This sequence comes from Papaver bracteatum, assembly GCA_023529315.1. Classification (NCBI taxonomy): domain Eukaryota; kingdom Viridiplantae; phylum Streptophyta; class Magnoliopsida; order Ranunculales; family Papaveraceae; genus Papaver; species Papaver bracteatum. Next base: position 61,966 of record JAJJWX010003919.1, on the reverse strand, counting down.
ATTAGCCTACAATTTTTCCTCTCCGTACTATGCTCGAGCAATGGGAAGGCGTGCGACCAACCGCGTTATTATGGACAATCTCAAGAAACTTGGCTGAGAGAAGGAAGGAAAATGGACCGAAGAATTCCCATGAGTCTTATGGTCCTATCGAATAACCCCAAAAAGATCCACTAGTTTTTCACCATTTACATTGGCATATGGGACAGAGGAAGTCATACCTCTCCGAGGAGTGAAGACTACCAAAACTCGTGCTATCAAATTGAAAAACTACGATCACGGCTTTAGATAAGAGTTCTTTCGAAGAGTAGAGAGAAATAGCCTTGAAGAATATAGTTAGATACCAAGAGGCAATCAAGTGGATATGATCGCAAGTTCAAAGAGCTGTCGCTCAAGATTGGGGAATATGTCTTGAAGAAAATCCAAGTGGCCACAATGGAACCGAACCGTGGGAAGCCCTAGAAAACTTGGAAAGTCCATACATAGTGTGGATAGGCCAGATCTCTTGGATCCTACTACTTGAGGAAACCGATGGAAGGGAGGATTAAAAGTCATGGGAAGCATGGAATTCGTTCCACTTGAAGAAGTTTTTTATTAGGAGTAGATTCAACTCGCTGTCTCTCGCACTCTTTTTCATTTTTGATGGTTTTATCCACCTGGGTTTTCCACTCAAAGGTTTTAATGAGGAAGTTGTTGTCAAAGTAGTAGGTATCTGTCTGAATTATTTAATTCCGAGAAATTCAATTCAAAGAATTGTTTTGGTATTACATACTTTATCAATTTTGGTATTCGAGATAACATTGTTCGAGTCCGCCATCGAACGTCTCTAACACCTCGAAGATAGGGTGAGTGCAAATATTAGAGCATTTTTACCCTATCTCAATTTTATCCCCATCATGCGGGACAACAACGAATGTGGAGAACATTTTCATCTCGCCCATCATATGAAATGTACACATCACAAGCTCTACGCGCATCTTGAATAACATGATTTATTCCCCCTCGCGCAAATTCAAGATAGCAGAAAAAAAAAACTCAACTTCTCATTCCATGCACGAGCAAATGCAACGGGAGGTGCACCTGCGCGAGCATTGAGCGAATGACACAAAACATGTCAGGGGAGTCGTATATCACCTCAACCATTAAGGGACAAGATATATGACACTCAAGACAATCAACATCCTCGGGGGGCGAGTTGCGTAATGCCCCGATCAGCGCGCTCGGGGCGGTTACGTAACACTCGAGAAAAGTGAAAAACCATGGGGAACCGAACTTCTTAACCAATAATGATTATGGATTAAGAGGGGAGATGTTTGTACCCTTAATAATTATACAAATTAATGGGCTAACCAAGGACAACAAGCTCCTACTAATAGTAAAGGAGGGTTTGTTGGGCCTAAGGTGCTTCCCTAAATTACCCAAATATGGCTAACTAGGCCTTACAAGGCACCCCATATGCAAAATACCCAAACTAAGGATGTAGTATATAAGCAAAGTCTTATGATGTGGCATAGGACACGCCAAAGATGAGGGGATGACGCTGAGGTGCCACGTGTAAAAAAGAAATGGCCACGTCGCAAAGGTGCCGACGTGAAGTCTACCAGGAAGCATAAAAATCCACATCACAGAGCGTATGCCATGTCATCAAAATTGATGACGCTAAGATTTGAATCCATCAAAATCGTCACACAAATATCACATCCGTTAAATGTAACACCGTCACTAACTAAGAATATACTACATATTCCGTAAACTCTAATTCCATAAGAATCTTCTAAGTTACTTTAACTAAGCACAAGATATGCTCCACGTCAGTTGTAATATTCATGAGGTCTTCAACTTTTATCGCCACAGTTGCCGCGGTGAAGACCTATGCCAAAGACAAGCTGGTAATCGGCGATGTATTGTCATTAATCGGGAGTTCGGAGAGGAATCCATTTATCGGGTACTAATCGACGACACTTGTCGGATTTCGTGCTACTCGGCGTTGTTTAATCCCATAGCCCTGATATTTACACCCCATTCCTATTACTTACGGATATTTGCTCTACCCTGTTTACACCCATTTCTTCTTACACCTTTGGTTATCCACACCAATATGATTCCTTTACCATAATAATGGAAGTTTCGGAATTGATATCCAGATGGACTATTCTGCGGGGAGGCATCAGACCCTGTTATTGGGAGGCATCACAGGCGATTATGACAATTGATACCTTCCATAAAGTCAAATAAATAAAAACTGAAATTCGCCACATATAAATAGGCGCTTTATAGCCAAAAAGGTAAGCAATTCATTCCACAAAAACTCCTTTAAGAAATCCTAAACCGACTTTTAGCATCTATGAGGTTTTTTTATGCAATACCCCACCACCTCAACAATCCAATCGAAGATCGAGCGTAGATCGATTTCCAACAACAACATCTTACAAAATTCGTGTTTGGGTAGAAGTGATTTTACCTTAAAAACAACCGTGACGGCAGTGCCATCCATCTCGCAAGAATTCGAGTTTTCACCGAGGTCCAAGCACATCAATATTATGTATCAAAGGGATACAAGAAGTTCTCGACGAGAAGGTCATGTATATTGAGAAGATCCATACAAGATGACAACGGTTCTCCGATATGATGACAAATTCGCTACCAAAATACAAGCATGTGTATTTCTCGCAGCAGGCAGGTTTGGTGGTGACCAGGTAACTTACCATAAGTCGTGAGGGGAGATTATTGGGCATGTTCCTCCTTATGGGTCCAAAGAGCTAGCCCCTAACGAATAAAGGGGGAGTGACTAACAAATGCCTTGTTAGGCTATATGTTTCAAGTCAAAACATCCAAGAGAGTGAACTTCTTCATTTTTTTTTAAAGAAGAGGGCTAGAGAGAGAGAGGTGTAGCCACCATTAGAGTTGATCTTTGGTGTTATCTTGAAGAATAAGAAAGGTTCTGTCTAAGGATCTATTTTTTTGTTGTGGTGAAGATTGATTGATCAATTTCCGTATCTCTTCAAAGGGGAAAATCTAGGGTTTGTTTCAAACCCCAGTAGTAGTAAACTATCTCAAAATCACTTATATTCTCAAATTGATAGTGAATCTCATATTATATGTGAATGAATTGTTGACCCATCCTTAGAGGTGAGTGTAATTAGGAAAATTGGTATCCAAGTGCTATAGGAACCTTGAAGTAGAGTGTATCCCCAAATTGGAGAACAAGTGTAACCATTATTTGATTATAGTGGAAGATTTGCCCGTGGTTTGCCATGTGGAGGGGTTTTTCCAATGTTCAGTGTTATTAGCGATTGCTTAATATTACGTGGTTGTGTTATTTAAGCATTTGTATATCATTACTTGTGTGGGTTTCATAATGTCGCATGGCGGCTTCGGTTCGTAAGCTGGACAAAAACGGCCTTGTTGGAGTGGAATCCCCGCCCAAGTTCTCTTTATTTCTTTCCCTTTATTCATTTCTCTGTTAATTCTTTCCGATGCGGTTGCTTCCATGTTGGTTCGTGTCACTGATCCACGGTTGTACATTTCAAAGGAAAAATAAACAAAAAACAACGATATATTTTACAACAAAATATATATATGGGGTTACCTTATGAGTTGTGACCATCGACCATTGATTAAATGCTAAGTTTCCATAGAAGTTATTTCTTCACTTGGTTCATCGTTGCGAAACGAGGTTGAAAAGAAGTGAATCTACTCATTTACTTGTTTCTTGCCTTTTTCAAGCATGTATTGTCTGTAATGCATGTGCCATCCTACATACCTTAGCAGCCTCCACCCTATTTCTCCTCGCTACTAACTGTCTTCTGAAGGAATCTAAGGTCCTGGTAAGTAGGACAATTTGGGAAGCAATTCCTTATGTTACGGTGCGATAAAAATGATAGAAATAATTGAAGAAATAAAGGCCACGAACCCATTTCAGATTGGTTTTTATTTATAACTCCAATCATCGCGCGAGATACTTGCCTTCAATGGTTACTTCCTATACAAACTGTTGCATCTTTTTTTTGATAATCTCGCTCACATGTCTCACTGACAAAGGGTTTAATTGATTTTTGTTGCTGCTACTGTCTGTTGGCGTTTTATTCTTTCAATATGCAACTATAAATGTTAAGTTGGGGCTGTGTACATATGTTTCCTGGTACCTCTCAATCTCATTGGCATCAAATAAGCTTTGCCATTCCGGTGGTTGTCCCGACTCATAACACGTTGTTCAAGTTTGTGACACCAATCTGGAGTCTACTCTGGCCATGTCAGGCAAACAATTTTTCAAGCTTATTCTCATCAATATCATGGTTATAGACCGAATAACTTTTAGATACATAATGGAAATTGCAGTTGCCTCTTTCCAAATGACACCTTAACAATGGCTATTATTCTTCTTTGAAAAAATTGAGTGTTTCTTTTCCAGATTTATTTCCTAATCGAGGGATAGAAAAAGATTGCGAGAAGAACATAAATCTTAATATCAATAAGCAGTGATGAGTATCTTTTGAAAAGATGTTTTCATGAAGAGATTTTATTGAGATAGATGAAGGTAAATCCGTTATCTCCTATATTTGTAGGATCTGAAAAATAACCAATAAGCGATGCGTCGTTTGAATTTGAAGACTTAGGCCGAAATGTTGTTTTTACATGGTACAAACCAATTAGTGTAGTTGAGGTTTCCATTAAAAGCAACGTTTGGAATTAAGATGTATCTTTTGGGATGAGTTGGCAATGATGACATGGAAAATAGGATGACATGGTTTAACCAGAGAGCAGAACGATTGTGGTGACGCCATGGCTCTTTTAGGATCCCTTATTATAAGAAAAGATGATTGTGAATTGAGAATATACAAATATCATAGAGTGATCATGGATTCATGGTCTTCGATATGGGTTTCATTTCTAGCCCACCCAAACTTATTTGGGATTAAAAATTTGATTGTTGTTGTTATAAAATAATCATAGACCGACACAATTATCATTCAAACTTGAAAATGGTTGTGCTTTGGATTCATAGATACAAAGTAGTTCAACTCAAAGCTTAACGCCAGCTACAAGGTTAGCAAATTACTCAAATTACCAAAACCTTTTCCATATCTCTTATTATCAATTTGGTAACCACTGTATATTGGTACTCATGTTAGTAGAAGCCATGAAGTGAATGACTACTAATGAGCATTTAGAGTCCTTTAGAGTCAATTACCACGCATTCAAACATAACTTGTAGTTGCTATTCGATTCAAGTCTATTTTATTTTATTTTTTGGATTCAAGTCTATTTACTTATTTGGAGCCTTAAGGAATGTTTGTATCAGAGACCTAGCTGGTTAGGTCTTCTTGTTGATTATGACGTTATATAAATATCTGATTAAATCTCCATATATTAACAACTTCTATATATTAATAAAATACCATGGTCCCAATTTGGACCAGTTATAAATAGTAATAAACTCTACAGTTTAATATAAATATGTTTTTAGTCCCTTTAAGGAATTTACCTTAGGTATATCAATAACTCACAATATGTTGAATAAATATAGATCTTATTACAATTTATCATTCATATAAGTCATTTCCCTAACATGAATGATATTTGATTTGTTGGAAACAAACTAAATTGAATATTTATCTTCTACTTAACAATACTATTTATAGTTTATTGGCATGTACATAGTGACATGTCATATCAAATAATGCATATCTTCACAAGAGTGATTTCGATTATTGTAATTGATATCATATTTTTTATGTACTAAATTAGTTAGCATTGACATAGGTCTGAGACAATCAAGGGTCAATCACCATTATTATAATTGATCCCATAGAGGGATATTATTTCTATTGTATCTTCGTGTTTATAAATAGAGGTTGTTACCTCTCTTGTAATATTATCAACAAAAACAATTCTTGATGGTCCGAAAGTAGAACATCGATCTTAGGTTGTTTGATCAAATTCTGTGGGCTTTTCTTTATTTTCTTTTCCACCTTTGTTTTTTTTTTTTTATTATGGCGAGGAGATCAAAAGTCCTCCTCATGCTTCAGGATCTATTGAGCATACTTCTCCAATTTCTTTAGATGTGCCACTTAACATCGCCAAGGATCCATTTTATGTTCATCCATCTGAAAACTCTAATGTTGTTCTTTTGCATTCCTCATAAACGGTGATAACTATGCGTCATGGAAGATAGGGATGATGAGAGATTTACGTGTAAAGAACAAGATTGGTTTTTATTGATGGAACTATTTTTAAACCAACATGCAGGTAAAACTATTTGAATGGATCTGTGAGATGGTCTTGTCATTGGATTTGGATTCATCTTCTTTATCCTTCTTAGAATTAAAGATAGTGTTCTTATGCTCTAACTTTTCTTTCTTTGGAAAGATCTTGAGAACATGTATGTTGAATCTTGTGCTCTAAGATGTATAAATTGAAACAACAACTTGCTTCTATTAATCAAGATTGTTCATCAGTAATGGTTTTAGGTCGTCTGGTGCTTTCTTTGGATGAGATGGATGCTTTATTAGACTTGTAAGTACTTGTATTTATGATAATGCCAAGGATGCTATTGATCATCTCAATCAAGATAGGGAAATAAAGTTCTTGCAAGGTCTTCATGATAGGTTTGCTGGTCTCCGCTCTAATATCTTGCAACGTCTTGAGTTTCCATCTTTGTTAACTATTAATAACTTAGTCCGATAGAAGAGGTTCAACAATCTTTGGCTAATTCCATTCCGGTTGTCGAATCGGCTACTCTTGATGTTGCTCGCCATGAAGGTGATAACTCTTCCAAAATTAACAAAAAGAGGAGTTATTATTGTGATTACTATCACAAGGATGGTCATACTAGAGACCGTTGTTACAAACTGAATGGTTATCTAACAAAACACAAGCGCAAGGATGGCACAACTTTGGATACCACTTCTGTTGTTGTTCAAGGTGTGCTACCACAACACCATGATGCATCACAATAAATATTTCCTCAACAAACTACTGCTGCTCCTCTTATTCCTGGATTATCCGTTGATCATTTGGATCGCTTGGATGCTTTTGCTGCTTCACTTCCTGCTACTATGACGAACAACCTAAAATGAAACTCAGCTGGTACGTTTTTATGTTCTTTTGATACTTGAATGGATTATTGATAGTGGTGCTACCCACCATGCTTGTTCATCTCTAAAATTATTTTCAACTTATAAAATTGCCCCACCTAATATGGGTGTTTTATTGCTGATGATACAAGGGCTTTGATTTCCCATATTGAATGCTTGCTAATCTTTCTCCCTATTTGATTTTAAGGGATGTTTATTATTTACCATCTTTTAAATTTAGCCTCATTTCAGTGAGTAGGTTATGTTCTTCTTCTAATTGTGAAGTTATTTTTTCTCACAATTCTTGTCGTTTTCAGGACCGACCGACGACGAGACTTATTGGTCAGAGTGATTTGGTTTCAGGATTATATCAATTGCGCTCTTCTTCGGTGCTTTCCTTTATGAAAAATAAGCCTTTTGATCTATGGCATTTTCTCCATGGTCACCCTAGTTTAGGTCGTTTCGCTTTGTAGTTAATCGTTTTAGTTATATGCATTCTACTTTGGATCACAAATGTGTTATCGCCTTATGGAAAAGCAGTCTCGCTTAGCGTTTAATAAAAGTGTTACTTTCAGTACTTCTCCGTTTCAATTAATTCATTGTGATATTTGAGGGCCTTTTCGGTTCCTTCTTTGAATGGTGATCGTTATTTTTGACGATTGTTGATGATTACACCGGTGTACTTGGGTTTTTCTGATGAAATTAAAATCAAAAAAGTTAAAATACTTGTTTAACTTCTTTAACCAGGTTATTACTCAATATAAGAAACCTGTTTGTCGTGTGTCTACGGGGTCGGGTTCATTTATCATTCCTGACCTTCAAAAATTTTGATCCGATAATGGAACTGAGTTCTTGTCAAAGGAACTTCAGGCTTATTTTTCTAAAATGGGAATCGTTCACCAACGTAGTTGTGTTTATACTCCACAACAAAATGGTGTTGTCAAAAGAAAACATCGACATTTACTTGATGTAGCTCATGCTCTTTGTTTTCATTCCAACCTTGCTATTCGGTTTTGGGGGGAATGTTTGTTGGAAGCAACTTACTTGATAAATAAAATGCCAACACAGGTGTTAAATCATATTTCTCCACATGAAAAATTGTTTGGTACAACATCAGATTATTCTTCCTTACGTGTATTTGGGTGTCTTTGTTTTGCTCGCAATATCAATATTAAAACTAAATTTGATCAACGAGCTACACCTTGCATTTTCTTGGGTATCCTTTTGCTCAAAAGGGATATATTGTTTATGATATTGAAAAACCTCAAAAGTTTGTTTCTCGTGACGTTGTCTTTCATGAAGACGTTTTTCCTTTTGATGAGACTAGTTTCTCAAAACCAACTACAACTACGTCATCTACAGATGATGATTTTTCCTTTGATTCTCCACCACTTTTACATATACCTATGAAACCTTCGATTCCACTAATAATCCTTCACCTGCATCCGCACCTACTAATAGTCCTTCACCGCTTCGCACCTAATTTGTCTACAACACCACCTTCTCCCATTCCACATGTTGCACCAACACAATTCACCACTAGACTTCCCCCACTATTAACACTCATGCATCAACATCTCCTTCCAAACAGGTGTCCACATCCATGAACTTCCACTTGATTCCTCAAACTAGTATGGCTCATGAATCCACATGATTAAACCTAAATTGATCATGTTAACTCTTTAGTCACCTTTCTGACGATCAGAAGATCGACAATTTACCACCTTACTTAAAAGATTATGTTTGTTCTCTGTTGAGGTTTCTAATCTCAACATTATCCTCTTACAAATTATTTGGCATTGATACTAATTTTAGTCCTTAAGCCAAAAAAAATTTGACTAAATTTTGAACCGCATGGACAACCTCTTTTAAAGCTGCTATGAAGATTCGATGTAACGAATGACATGAAATAATTTAGGAGCTTTGAAGAAATGATGATATTTGTAAAGTTGAATTCTGTTAGAGTTTTGCTTTCTTTAGCTTCCATAAAAGGTTGGCATTTACACCAACTTGATGTTAACAATGCATTTCTTCAAGGTGATCTTGATGAGGAAGTTTATATCGTCCTCCACGGATTTGTAAACCTAACCAAGTTTGTTGTTTAAACAAATCTGTTCTGGTCTTAAACAGTGCTTCTCGCTAGTGGTTTTGTGAAATTTTCATCCTCCCTTATTGCTGAGGTTTCAGCAATCTCTCAACTGATTACTCGTTGTTTACTCTTCATCGAAAATCTTTATCTCTATATGTTTTAGTCTATGTCGGCGATATCAGAATTACCGCAATGATTCTACTGCGATTTCGTGTATAATTTCGTTTAAAGACTTTGTTTTCAATTAAAAACTTGGGTCGTTTACAATATTTTTGGGAATAGAGGGTTTCCCATTCTTCGATGGAATTTTTCTATGTCGGAGGAAATAAATTTTGATATTTTACGTGATTACTCGACTTATTGGGAAAATCCATTAGCATTTCCAATGGAACAACATTTAAAGTTATTACCCACGGATGGTGCTCCACTTGAAGACCCATCGCAATTTAGGCGTCTTTATTGGTCGCTTACTCATCTTTTGAAGAATCTTGTAGACAGACATTAATTATGCGAATTTACCTATTTAAGTCAATTTATGTCATATCCTAGAACTACACATTTTGATGTTGCGATCCGAGTTGTTAAATATCTTAAGGAACTATAGGACATGGCATTCTTCTTTCTTCTCATAGTTCTTTACAAATTAATGAGATTCTTGATTTCGACCGGGCGAGGTTGTCCTACCACCCACCGATCCACAACTGGTTATTTTGTTTTATTGGGTCATAGTCCCATTTCTTCAAAATAAAAAAATCAGCCAACCGTTTCTCGTTCTTCTACAGAGGCAGAATATCGTGCTTTGGCTAATTTAACCGCTGAAATGCAGTGGCTATGTTATTTATTCCATGATATTCGCATTCCTTGTACTTCCCCTATTACTATTTACTGTGATAGCCAAGCTTCCATACACATTGCAGAGAATCCTATTTTCCACGAACGAACCAAACACATTGAGATAGACTGCCATTTTGTTCGTGAGAAGATCTAAATAAAACTTATCATTCCACGCCATATCGCTTCCGCATTTTTAACTCACTAATGTCTTTAAGCGTCTTTGGTGCAAATCGATTCACTTGTTAGTAAGAAAGTTGGGCTTTGTCAAATTTACGCAGCCGCTCCAACTTGAAAGGGGGTATTGGCATGTACATAATGATAGAGGTCATATCCAGATAATGCATATCTTACGTCAAGAGTAATTTCAGTTGTGTAATTGATATCATATATTATGTTTACTAAATTAGTTAGCATTGGCATAGGTCGGTGACAATCAAGGGTCAATCACCATTATTATAATTGATCCCATAGATATCATTCCTATTGTATCTTCGTGTAATTATAAATCGAGGTTGTTACCTCTCTGTAATATTATCAACAAAACACAATTCTTGATAGTTGTCGAAAACATCAATAATTCCTTGCATAACAAGTTCCTAGGTACATACATTTATTTGCTTACGGAGCAATAAAAATGTATGTACATCATCTAGTACAATTACAAATACGTTGAACATACAATGAACTTAAAATTTTACATTCTCTATGTGTACCTTTCTGTATTAATAACCTCCATCTATTAATAATTTTGTGAATCACTAAAAAATATTAACATAACAAGGTTCTCTTTTTCATGGGCGTTTGCATTGCTCACACATCCCAACACATTTATAGTTATTAGTTTTTGTTTTTTTGGTATAAAATGACTTCCAAGTCCATTTGTACGCCCTAACATGGGTACATAAATATTTTGACCCTCGATTATGCTTATGGGTTCCAATTGAGCAAATTAATATCTCTTCACTGGCTTATGGATGTCATGCAGTCTAACAGTGAACATAATGTTGTTGAGTGGAAAGAATTGATACCTTACATCTTATTGGGTATTTAGTGCTTAAGAAATAAATTAGTTTTCAACGATATAAATGTTAACTAGATTCCTCCGGTAAGTGATTGCTTTGAACTTAATGTAGATGGTACGGAAAATGACAAGGATGAAGGTGGCTGTGCAGGTGTTATCAACAGAGATAGGAATGGGGCTTTTGTGGCAGCATGTGCAAAATATCTTCTCCGCAATGAATGTGAACAATACGGGGAACTACGGGCAATTAGGAAGGAACGCTTCTTGCTGTCATGTTAGGAATTAAGAATATAATAGTTGAAGGATGACTCTCGGCTGATTATAAATTTGTGTAAAAAGAAAACGAGAGGTTGCTGGTTTATTTATTCTTTTCTTACTAATATTATTATCAATTACTAGTACACTTTGTTTAGGATCGTACATAGAAAGAATTGTAAAAATAATAAGGGTTGTGCAGCATATATATGATATAAATTAGTGAGTTATATTTAGTCAAGGTTGTATTTACGCCAATTAAAAGTTATACTTAGTCATTTTCCTCGAAAACATAAATATTGAATTAATCTCAAATGAAATTGAACAATGCTATCTCGCCTATATAACTTGGACGGTAGGAGTTTACTTTATGATATTCGGCTTGAATATTTTTTTATCTTTTAGAATAACAAATATAAACACTTAAAGGCCTAAACAAATAAAACTCCCATGTTGAACGGTGAGGCTACCTTCGCTTCATATTGGTCTAAATAGGTCTTTTTTGAGTTTTGTGAAACGAGCGTTTTGGTGAAGACACTTGGGAACGTATGATTAGTTCAGAAAGAATAGGAAAAAAAAAAAACCAAATTCAATATGGAATTCATGACCTGAAAATATATAGGCGAGGACACTTGGCAACGATGGTTGGTTTAAAAATTATAAACTCAAAATAAAAGCTAACTTACCGTGTTTGTAATTTTATGGAAGTCCCAAATTCAATTTGAAATCAGTACCTACCAAGAAAGCACATATTTCACGCATAAAGGGGAAAACCCACATATTTCGTACATATTTTCTCGAAAATAAAATGAATAAACAAATAAAATCTGCACAAATTCTCCACCTATTTAATGTACTTGCACTGCCACACCAATCGAAAGTACATTGCCACGAGGCGGGGCAAAGCCCCGCGCACACTAAATAAAAATGCATCGCCATGGGACAGGGCTAATGTATTTGCTTACTGTCACACCAAATAAAAAAATTCATCGTCGCACACCAAATAAAAAAATACGCCACACAGGACAAGACGATGCCCCATGCACACCAAGTTTCAAAATTTCCCAGTGCATAGCACGGGTATAAATTATTTGTAAATTTCGATAAAATCCTTGATCATCTGAGGCAAGCTTTAACTGGTAGCGGCAGTAACGATGGTAAATTGGTAATAGCGGCCGAAGGAGTTTTCTTTGATCTGTTAGCTCCATCACGGGCACGGTGGAGCTATGTGCATATTCTGTTCTTTTTGGTTAAATTTTAGGACAGTACAGTAGTCGGCCTCAACATTATTTTATCTTTTACGATAATTTATATATAATTAAATTATTTGCAGATATTAACAAATTAGTCGTGAACTTGCTGGCTGGTCTTAGCGCCGGGGTGTTGAATGGTGTTAAGCATATAATTGATTTTTGAAAGACCTGACGACAGTGACGAGCTGGGTTGCACGGACCTCGACGCGAGTGATGCGGACATACGACACAATCTTGACGCTGACACGCTAAATACTAAAAATATTAGGACGCTGGACACGTATATATAAATATAAATATAAAATATTATAAATACTAGTCCTTAACCCGTCTTTAACGGCATGGGCCATGATGTTGGTTCATTTTTAATATATCGTATAATTTTTGTCCTGAATACTTATCAACTCCTTATGATTTAATATGTGTTTGTCATAAAAATAATTGGGATTTTCCTCTCTTTTTTCTTTTTTTTTTTCCTTTAATATTTTACCATCGGAGATTTGCTCAAACGAAAGAAATATAATCTTGACTTCCAGGCACTTTTTTATTTAGGTTCATTGCTTATAATGAGATAATGCTCTACAACATGGAAGTTTAAATATTTTTGGAAATATATCGTCAGCAGCACTCATCTCAAGCTGAAATCAACTAATCAATATCGATCCATAAAAGTCTCCATGCTCTTATTTAAGCCTCCGGATGACTCATCTATCATGGTCATGTTGTCGTTCCTCTAAATAGGCAGAGAATAGTATTTTTTTGATGAAGCTTGCATCATCAAAAAGACCACCTATGGAGGTTCCATCAAATAGTTGATGATGAAGATTCCGATGTAGATTTCGTCACGAGACAACCAAGATGAAGGTTTCGTCGTTGGAGAGCATGGAGAGCATCACTATTGATCTTAAACCTCAACCCCAATAATCAAGAATCGCTATTAAAACGAAGATAAACCTCAAAAGAGTAAATAAAACCACCAAAATGGTGTAGATAAGTAAAAACATAATAAAAACCAAACAAATCTACTAACTAACCTATGTAGATGATGTGGATCCACCATTTTAGATAGCCATATCATGTTTGTTACTAACTTTAAACTTGATGTCATCTTCTACTGTGAACTTTATGTGATTTCACAATCGAAATAGTTATACCTCTTTCATTCGTATCAAGTAATTTGTTGTATATCCCAACAATTCTTCTACAATAATTCCTTTCTTTTTCCGTTTCCGGACCATCAAAAGAGTCATTATTGTCAAACGCAATTTGTCTAATTTTTGTTGATGTAATATATTTGCAATGTTAATTTTTCTTAAATAAATAGATTGTGGAAAATCTAAAAAAAAAAAAAAACATAAGTATTACATTGGGTCTAAGTTACTATATCCAAAATACTCCGGACACTGCTTCTGGTGCCTTGTTTCCTCAAATCCCTCATTGCATTCTAGATAGTACATGCAACACCAATCATTTTCGAAGTGAGCTATTTGCGCAAGTGTGGGCAATGTATCCCTTGCATGTAATAATAATAACAACACGTCAATTTTTTTCAAGGAATCCAGTTGTAAATGGTATGAATCTAATAGATTTGAATTATACCTCAATCTTAGATATCACCTTTTTCTTACATAACATAGAAATTGAGGAAGGACAAATCTTGACCACTCTTTACATAGGCAGAGTTAGCCAAACTATGTTTTGCAATTGTCTTACGTGAAAATTATTATTAATCCATTTTTATAGTCAGCTCCTATCGAAGCCGATCTAATTAGTCCTATAGAAAGTTAATCTTAAATTTTTGACCTTATCTCTTGAACAAATTATTGAAGTATTCTCAGTCATGTTCTGCTTTGTGTGATCTACCCATCCGTGTCTACTCTACCTTCTAACCCAAAGGAATGAAACCTATACATATTGATCTTTAATTTGATATTGTTGATTTGTCATCAAAAGGTCGCATGATTTGAGAATGTAAAATATAAAAAATATTCTATAAATATCGGAGGCGAAATTTAGATTTATGATTTAGAGTTTTTTATGATGATTTTGATGAACAAACATAATTTTTAAACAAATATTTTAGAATGCAAATACATTTTCCAGGAATTGAGTGAAAGTTGCTGTCTTTGTAGGTAGTTGTCGCGAAACAACTCGACATTGATGGTCTTTCGGGAAAAAGAATGTAATAGTACTTGAGAGAGCGATAATGTTCTCTTATGCGGGTACACCAATTGCATTTATATAATACGGGTGATCGAACAGTCATGATCATATTGTCTTAGACGTTCCGGTATCATCCTCGAAATATTTGGTTTTTGTCCTTATCAATCATGCTAAAAACAACCAATTACATCTTTCGCAATACAATGTTGCATGTTTGTGAAGATTATTTTTTAACTTGGTCAATAAAACTCACTAAAAAGCAAAAACTATTATTATACACCAATATTACCAACATCCACCACCATAAACTGTTTCTTCCACCAATAGTAATGTTACCGCCTCCACCATTCACAAACACCCACCACTGCTTATACTAACCCTGCTTCCACTACCACCATTAGAATTAATATACTCCCTCTGTTCCATTTTACTTGATGTTTTAGGGTTTTTTTTGTGTTCCAAATTAGATGATAGTTTTATTATTTTTCACATATTCTCACTGATTTTCCCTTGCTTTGGAATCACACAATATCATTAATTTTTATTGTAATCAGTACTCTAATATTTAATTCTACTCTACTTTTTTATTATGTTCCAAATTGATGGACAAAATTTAGTACATCCCAAGTAAATCACTATGGGATTGATAACTTTTCCTAGAATCTAGAAATTAAAAACTATGTCATTTAAATTTTTAAGAAGAATTAATATGGGTAGAATTGGGAAGATTTTACTCTCTCTGATATTTCTTAATCTCCGTGAAAAACTCTATCACGTCAAGTAAATCGGAACGGAGGGAGTAGTTTTTAGTAAAATTATTTATTAATAAAATTATGTATTTATGTTAGATTATTAAAGGGACATTTATAATCGAAATTTAATTAATCATTATGAAAAATCAATGAGACAGTAATTAATAAAACATTTAAAAATGGTTAAGTTAAACAAACCCCAGCCGTAAATTTATCTTTGCCAAAGAAAATCCCCACCACTTTTTACATAAACAAATCGATAATAAATAATTTCATATGTTATGATCTTGATTAGTGTCGTTAGTTTAGTTATTACATAACATGGCAATTGATTGCACCAATTTTTTAAAATGGACATGTGTTTTATCGAGTTTATTTTAACATTAGAATGATCAACCACATTTTATACTTTATAATATAATGTTACACATTTTGTAACGTTACGAAATTAGCATAATATGTTTTTGTTCACCAATACCCACCACCACCATAAAACCATATGAATCCACTTTTTTTATCCACCACCTAGTGGCAGAGCCAAGGGTTGACTAACTTTGGCTCTAACCCCTTAAATTTTTAATAACTACATTAACTTTTTAGTTTATTTTATATATATAGTACTTTGTCCACATATATTTATGGTTCGAGTCCACCAAAATTTGCATGTTTCTTTAAAAAAAAAAAGAAGGCCTCCTCAATGTCAATTTTTGACTCCACCACGCTTACACCATCATTTTATTCATCCCATGTAGGTTGTTGGACGCAATTCTAATTTTCAATCACAAATGCCATTATGAGGTTTAGATTGAACAAAACTTCGTCAATTGATTTGTTTCATTTTTTTTTCCCGTGTATGTATTATTTTTTGTATTGCAATCAATTTTATTTTAACATTAAAAAATCATGATTTATACGATATAGTACCAAAGATAACAGGGGTACCATTTGGGTGATCCAACCACGATTATGAAAATATTGTCTTGTATGATATCATCCTGAAATATATGGTACTTTCCTTTATCAAAAGTGTTAAGAACAACCAACCACATCTTCCACACTACGATGTTGTAACGACAACATAAAATTAATATTGTCCATCACTACTCACCAGCATTCACCGTCACTACTTCTTCCACCACAAACCAGGGGAGGAGCCAGGATTTTGAGGAGAGAGGGAGGAAAAATTCTTGGCAAGTTGGATACATGTTAAAAATGGACTTTGTATCCCATTTTACGATAAAAAAACAAAAATAAATATAATTATGCTTCGCTCCGCACTTAACCACCACTAATCTTTTGACCTCCACCTCTTCTACTACTCATTGTCGCAGAAAATGTCTATTAATATTATTTATCAAAATTATTTATTAATAGAAATAAATATTATAATTTATTTTTTTATTTTTTGGAGGAAACCCATTGGTTTTGTATTTATTATCCTTTTAATATAAATATTATAATTAATTAAGAAAACATTTATAATTAAAAAATGATTAGTCATTTATTATGAGCAATTAGTGAAACACTAATTAATAAAACACTTTATAATGAATAGATTATTTATTATGTGCAATTAGTGAAACACTAATTAATAAAGAAATTATGGTAATTAAGTTGAACAAACCACCACTATTGATTTATCTTTCTATCAATTCCAACCAAGGTGGATCACTGGTTAGAAGCCAGTCTTATGACACAATAGATCATGAGTTCGAACCTCCCCGTTATAATTTTTGAAATTTCATATCTTGACTTGAGTATACATTTTTCATTCATAATATTAGAATTAACACCACGCGTGCGAGTTGTAGGGGGTGGCAGGGAGAACCACAACCCTTGATTTATCTTTCCCACGGAAAAATCCTGACCACCACTAACACAGGAAAACTTAGCCTAGCTTTGTTTTGTATCTTAGATATGCTAGTATAAAATTCATGTACAAAACAAATAAATAATATGTTAATGTGATGCAAATCTTATGTATATATGAATAAAAATGCAAAATAGGTGCAACTTATTGTAAACAGAGAAAATAGAGAAGGAGAGACACAAAGTAGAGACGAAGAAGGGGAGAAAATCTTATTAGATGTGTATATTAGACTAACATTAGAGCCTCTATTTATAGAGCTAGACACAAGGGCATCCCAGTAATAAACAGGATTTTCCCTAGATATTCTTAACATAATTACACGTTTATAACACTCCCCCTGATGACATTGTGTCTAAGCTAATTACAAACGGACCAGGAAAACTCAAAATAGAAAAACCTGAAATTGCATAAGCATGTAAAGACTCGAAAAATTGTTGGATACACAAATGTTTCCTCGTTAAAACCTTGACAAGGAAAACCCATTGGGACAAAACCTTGACGAAGGAAAAAGAGTACAACTCGATAAAGTCCAGTGAATGCACCTTAATTTGATGATGGCGCTCTCCCTGATGAGTACTTCAATAAATTATTGGCTTGCAAATCTTTGAGTCGAGACTTCCCAATTTCGGTGAACGAATTTCTTGAATGCTGGAGATAGAAATGCTTTCGTGAGAAATTTCCAAGTTGATGAAGTCTTCTTTTGTGTTAGTCTTTTAATGGTAGTGTTCTCGAGTCTTCACTCTTCTTTAAATACATTGAGGACTTGGTTCTTGGATTGCTAGCTTCTCGAAGATGATTTGCGGAAGTAGTGGATGTAATTTCTTCAACAAAGTACCAATATTTAGTTATAGTTGCATAGGTGAACAAAAGTTGTGATCATACCATATATGGATTAGAATAATATCCAAATTCATAGGAGATTGTGGTCTAACAAAATGACCTAGTTAATGGTGGGAATCCACCAAATAACCAAACTTTGATATAACTCCCCCTTGGATGACCACCACGTTGAACTAAATTGCCTTACTAAAACCTTGCCAGTAAAACCCAATGGGAAAAAAATATGGACCAAGGAAAAAGAGCACAAATATCAACATAAAAAAATAAATAATAATTAAACGTCAATAAGATGTTGCCTCGTTAAAACCTAGTCAGGAAAACCACGTGGGACAAAACCTGAATGAAGGAAAAAGAGTACAATTGTTGACAAAAATATGGATGCTAACCCAACAATATGAGTTTTACAGTAGATAAGCATCAAAAAAATAACTCTAGTCTATCTCAAAGACGAGCTTAAGCTAGCATAATTCTAACTGCAGATTTAAGAAAGAAAAATAATAGAATTTATGCTGCCAAAGCGTGGATTTTAGTGTTTTTAAGGACTCCTAAAGAGACCTATAACGTTGAAATCATCAACTAATTAATCCGGATTTTTGGTTGTGTACCAAATTTCTAAAAACAAATAAAGGATTTTTAAAATTGACAAAATCGAGTCAGGTGGCTGTCTGAATATAATTTGAATCCTACGAGAATTACAAATACGAATATGGTCTCTGGATACATACGAGTCATTCAAAGACTACCACGCCAAATGCATCATATAAAGAGAACAATTATTAAACCAATCATAGGGTTTGAGAAAAAATAAAACCTTCAAATCGTTTTTACAACGAAAATATTTCTCATATGAAGACGCAATATCACTACACCTACCTATAATTAATAGGCTTGGCATGTTTAAGGTGTTGAGTTTGGATCCAAAATTGCATCAATCGAGAAATTAATCCAATTGAATTTGGATTGTATGCCGACCAATCACATTTGTCGATATTCCTCTACAAAGGGGTTCACAACCACCATAATTTATTATAGTAGCTACTTTAAATGAATATTCGACCATATTTAGCTTTTCACGATCCCAAATTTTTTTCAAGTATATGCATATCATGAAAATAAAAATAAAAATCAATCAACTGGTACCAGCGCCCGCGGGCATTATAATCTCATCATTATCAAGTGAGAAGATATTAAATTTGAGAACGTGAATCATAAATTGGTACACTCAATTGGAGAACTACCAGTAGCCTCTTATAGAACGCTATTTATCTGCTAGATGTGACTAGATTTCCTCTTATAGAGGCAAAAGCTTATATAAAAGCAAATGAGACATTTTACGCCTAATCAATAGCAGCCTTTTTCAATTTGATCATGGTGGGAGAGAAACTGATATAACATTGAAGTTAATTAACACCAACTTTTGCTTTGTAGAGTATAATCTCCCCGATTATGGCGAATATATTTTCATCTCATAAAATCGAAAACAAGTTTCGTAGAGTATTAGCCGATTAATTCGAGGACATATACTCATAATAATTTCTGGATTATAAACAACTCCAGATTGGACAGTAGATTCTGATTTAAAGAATCATAAAAGAAGAAAAAAAAAATGTCCCAAATTTGTAATCTACTTGAGATACAAATTGAACATCAACCATGTATTTTACAGCCAAAATATACAAATAAAACTCCAAAATAATTTCATAACCTCAATGATCAACGAGATAATGAACTAGAATGAAATTATGGATACTTCTTTATCGAAAGAAAAATATATCATGATCGATATAGTCACAACAAGGACTAATGATATAGCTAACAAGACGGGTTCGCACCCTTTGATATTTAGTGTCCAAATCCAACTACAAGTGGAACTATTTTAAATTTTGGAGATTTACCATGATAAAAAAAAATGCTCGATATATATCCCTTAAGAATGCAGCAATTCCTCTTGGTGTTTGCGTTTGTTAATATCATAATAACGATACTTTATATATCCCTTTAGGATCGAAAGGGAAGAACCAAATTAATTGGCTTATATGATTCTTTTTAAGAAAAATAAAGAGATCATAATGGAAATCAATGGTTTATTAGTAGAAAAATAAAACCATGATTGGTAATAGTTTGTTTAAACGATTATCGTCAAACTACGAAGAAGAAAAAAATATATTGGCTAAAATTTCTTAAAATGCAATTTTAACATCTCCTTCCGCAAAATTGATGGAGAAAACCAATACCTGTTGGTATATACGATACACCAAAATCACATCGACAAAAAGAAAAACAAATATCGACTTAGTCATCGCACATGGAAAATCCACTTCGTGGTTGATAGATGGTTTCTTTAAAAATAAATAAATAGAAACCAATCAAAAAAAATCACATGATCTTCATCAAATAGACGAAGATACCAAACTTAATTGGATGAAGGTTTTTCAACCATGCATGTGAATTATTACCATGAAGGTAATCAAATTGCGATAATACCAAAAAAAATTGGTGATTACAGTTTCATTAGGGGAATAGAAATTGTAAACCAACTTTAATGATTTTTTTTTCTTTCTCACTGAAAAATAGAGAAAAAATACCAGTTTTTTGGGGATTACAGTTTCACAATAATAATAGAAAAGGTAGACCATCTTTCAATGGATTTTTATTTATTTTTTCTTTCTCTATGAAAAAAGGGATAAGAGAAGAAAGGAAAATCAATTACAAAGTTTATCACCCATACATAATCGTATATGATAATATTAATTATGTACCCTATAATAGAATTATTACTTTACATATATATATAAAAGCATAATATATAAAATAATTAATCTAATCAAATAAAGTAAAGTTAAATATATAATGGTATGTGGGAAATTAAGTTTCCACTTATAACCAGTTGAGCATCTGTGCACGCCGTCATCATCAATGATTCACGTGGTTCTGGAACAAAAACATGGAAACAAAAAGAACTGTTAAGCATTAGAAAAACCATGTATATTGTATATCAAAAATCGTGACTAATAATACAAACATAAAATAAATTAAAGAAAGTCATAAGAGCAAAGCTTGTTTATATGGCTGAGCGTTTCTTTGTTTTCTTTCTTCGTTTGTTAAAGACGATCAATCTTCTGATCAAACATGCTCGCCCATTCTCGCCCAGTGTAGAGCGTGCTGATTACGTATTGTAAACAGAGAAAATAGAGAAGGAGAGACACAAAGTAGAGACGAAGAAGGGGAGAAAATCTTATTAGATGTGTATATTAGACTAACATTAGAGCCTGCTAGACACAAGGGCATCCCAATAATAAACGGGATTTGCCCTAAATATTCTTAACATAATTACACGTTTATAACACAACTAATATCAAAAAAAGAGTACTGGTGCAATGGTTTCTTGGTTAGGATAAGGAGTGTGAGGTATGTGGTTAGAAACTCTCCACCAACATTCATTTTTGAGCCTCGGAAATGAGCGTCCACCTAGTGTCCAGCCTGCGCCCACCATCGGAATTGCGCGTCCACCTAGGCGCGTCCCGCGTCCCCGTGCGTCAGACCAAATTAAAATGGAAGTTCTTTCTTAAATGTCATCGTAATTTTAAAGACGACGAATATGATGAACTGGTGAGCCTCACCCTTAATTAGTTCCCTCACCGGCAGCAGAGGAGCTGTATGGAGTTGACTGGAAGACAAGAAAGAAATGTCCGGTAGTTACAAGTACATAAAGAGAACATGGCTCTTATTATACACATACT
The DNA here is from genome assembly GCA_023529315.1 of Papaver bracteatum. Lineage (NCBI taxonomy): Eukaryota > Viridiplantae > Streptophyta > Magnoliopsida > Ranunculales > Papaveraceae > Papaver > Papaver bracteatum. Next base: position 40,076 of record JAJJWX010003919.1, on the reverse strand, counting down.
ATACGCACCTAACCTTGTGCGATTGCTCATTTTACCAGTTTATTCAGTTCACTAAATCAAAGAAATAAAAAATCTTAGCAATAACTATTGCATGTTTTTTATGAACAAATTACAAGCTAATGGAAGGTGGGTAACCTAGCCACAATCTGGGCACCCACCCCCTTCTGAATAGCTAAACCTATTCTATAAAAAGTAGTCTTGCCTATCTTATAATTAGAGTCTTGGTTTGAAATACAATTCTTCAACCTCTTCAAGAACATGATTGTTTCTTCACCAAGTTCACCCAAAGACGAGAAAGCTAAAACACGAAATCCATAACCATGAAGCGAGCACTTGTCAAGATATTTATCACGTTTAAGTCTAGTATCCCTAGCTATTGCTTGACCAGGTATGAAAGTATGAACTCCCCCGCCAGTAAATGGTGAAACACCCATAACATCAAAACAGACGTCCTGGCCGTTCTCCCAATTAGGAACAAGGATATCCGCCGGTCTCAAAGAGGTATTGTTATCTGCTAAAAAACCTAGTTCTACCTCCTTCATTGCATGGACATCCGCCTTGTAACAAATGTCGACATACACATCTCTCACACTGTCGTGACGGAATTTGGTACCGATATCATTAGCGCAATGCAAGGCATGGTCACCGAAAATATCCATATTTTTGTTGCAACTAGAGCATGAGCTATCTTCCCTGAAAAGAGGTATGCCCAGTCTATAACTCAAGACGGACCTAAATTGACGCGGTCCCATGCTTTGATTTAAAACACTAATGGGAATCGCCTTAAGAAAATCTTGTGCATGAACCATCCCGTTGCTTTGCCATAAAACAGAGTCCCTAGTGGACATATCGAAGTTTGACGGGATATTCTTCTTAACAACATCAAAATACAACACTGCCAGAGAACGCATGGGATGGGGGCAATATTATTTAGATTGAAGGTAGAAGAAGATAATCCAAATACCTCAAGGAAGCTATTCAGAGCCTGCTGGAAGCACTCTGTTGGTACATCAGTGGAGGACACATTAAGCATTGTCTCTTGTAAACCTCTAGTCTAGAAAGAAGATGCTATATAGCAATAGTGGCCTGTATCTTCCATTGTGTAAACCCCAAGCCCGCCTTCTTTCATTGGTAATGTGGCAAAACGCTGTTGTAGTGGTCCGAAACCTGCACCATCACCCGTGACAATGTGTCTCAAAAATTGAAACAATCGATGATCAAAAAGATTTTTCGCTTGAAGCAAAGCCAGGGGGTTTGTAGTTCTCATAGCAAAATATAATCTGGACACCCCTGAACAGCTGAGCAACGAAGAAGCTCGCTTTGAGGATCTTGTAATTTCTTCACACTTTCCATCAGATAGATTGTTTTGTCCACTCTAGCCTGAACCATCTCGCTGCAGAACTGAAGATCTAACCTAACCGGTCCACCTAATAGTTTTACCCCTCTAGACGCTATACCGATGTTGAACGGAAACAAATTACCGTCCAAAATCCTTGGGTCAGCAACAGGCCAGAAAATCTTCGTTTTCTTTATGTTTAGATGAAGCCCTCTACTTGCACCTTCTGACTGAATGATGCTCAAAGCCTTGGACACCTCCACCGTATCGCCCACCAGTGTACCATCATCCAAATACCATGCTTGTAGGTCAAGTTTGCACTGCGAAGCGATCATACATACAAGCGGATGTAAAGCGAGTGAAAATAATAGTGGACCTAAAGGATCACCTTGTTGCACTCCTGTGGAAGAAGATAGAGTGAACTCGTTGTAGTAAAGTCTTGCGGGTTGAGCATAACAGAACTCCACCCACCTTGAAATACTCGGGCACTTGATCCTCACTTCCCTAATCATAGTGGTCCTGTCCACTAAATTAAAAGCATTTGTAAAATCAACTAACATCATGGTCATGTTGTCTTGTCTTCCTTTCATCTCCAGTAACCTATTAGATGAGTGTAAAATAGCTTCTCCTCCACATTTGATTCCCACCCCGAATTGGAGATTACCTAAGTAGGAGGCAATATCTTTACTTACCGCATTAGCCGCCAACTTGGAGCACAACCTCCTCCAAACGGTTCCAACTGAAATTGGCCTCACACCCCCACCCGGCTTGATCAAAGGCGTTAAGGGCGCACTCGATATAAACACTCCCAGAACACCCGGGCATCTTCCTGCCAACCACAAGTTAACCACCCCTGATATAGACTTCAATAGGTCTTCTGCAACTGCTGTAGCCGCACTGGTCAGAGCATCCGTCAAGTTCTGAGCTCTCAACCCGTCCCTGCCACAAGAAGTCCCTCTAGGGAAGCTCCTAATCTCCCCCAATACAGCTTTGACATCTACGTAAACCGGCCCCTCATTGCCGCATTCTAATGGTATGCATGGAGATGGATCTTGGGGGTGCTTACTCCTCATTTGTTGGAGAGTTTATGTTGTTGCTGGTGCGACACCATCCGACGAGAGAACACGTATGGCAGCGGCGTAGTGACCTGAGCCTAGCTTTTTCTTACAAGCCTGCAAATTTGATTTTATACTCTTTGTGCCTTGATAGGCTTGTCTTCGTTCTTTTCCATCCGGTCCAAGCAATTTCCGAGCCAAATTAAGGCATCCATTAGTCTCCCTCCACTGAACCAAAGCCCGATTTGTACTAGCAGCCTGTAATCTCCTTTTATTACCAGACCTCCCTTCATTACTATTCTTTGGTGTGTACAATGTTAGAGTGCAGATTGGAAAAAGCAACAACTGAATCCAATTAGTTACAAACGTAGGCTTAGCCAGTACCTTGGCTATAGTTGCTTGGAGGGTTCGAGAGAAATTGAGCTCTCCTTTGTGGTGGAATGGTGGTTGTAGTAGTAATCTGTTGCTTAAAAATTTCATCCAGCAAACCCAAGGTTAAGCCCTCTGGTTCTTCGACGGCTGTACCACCTACTACCAGTGTACCCGAACAAGGTTTGGCTATGCCGTGAATGAGAAATTCTGGAATATTTCCATCAAGGGGACTAGATATAACATCATTGTGTCCACGACAAGGATGACTCCATGCCTTCAGGCGCATACATTCACCGCACAACCACATTTGCAGCTTTTTTAGACCAACCTCCCAGGCCTCATAAATGTCTGCGTCGTTCTCAATACGTTGCCTGCAGTTAGCCTTTGTATCGACCGATGCAAAATGTCGATCATTGATATGGATGATAAGGGACGCACGGGTGAAGCCTCTTCCCCTAACCCCATCTCCCAGGCCTCATAAATGTCTGCGTCGTTCTCAATACGTTGCCTGCAGTTAGCCTTTGTCTCGACCGATGCAAAATGTCGATCATCCATCAAAGACCCTAAAAGGGCAATGGAAAACGGACTCAGCTAAGGGAGTATCAACAGGTGATGATGATGGCGACCCATGTGATGGTGAAGCAGATGCTCGGTAATGTTCCATGACAAAAGGATAATAGATGTAGCGGACCCCTACACCCGGGAAGAAGAACTGGTGGTTCCGAAAAACCCACAAACACCACATGTGCCTAAAACTTGAATTTGCTAGGTACTGTAGCACCGAATTGAAAACAAAGGAAATTCAATCACGGATTAATTTGACGGCAGTACGCTGAGAACGGTTGATTATGGGCTTTAGTAATCTTTGTAATGGATCGGGTGATTTTAAATGATTAAACGAGAAATTCCTTTCGAATCGAGCTAACCCCTCTTAGTAATCTTAGTAACCTTGGTAATTTGAAAGTATTCTTAGTAATCAGTGAAGTAATCTTAGTATTTAGTAATCGGTGAAGTAATCTCGATGTCGATGAAGTAATCTTTGAAGTAATCCTTTGTAATCTTTAGTATTTATTAATCGGTGAAGTAATCTCGGTGTAGTAATCTCGATGAAGTAATCTTTGGAATGGAAGGGAAAACTAACAAAATGTTTTCAGTTCACTTATTTCCTTTTAATTTTGGTTTATTGGCATCTCCAACCCATTAAAGCATACACTGTTAATAATGAATTCTTTTAAGATTAGTTGGATCATTGACTTTAGTGTAATAAATGGAACTTATTTCCGTTCACTTATTTCCTTCTCATAATTCAAACTTTTCTTCTTCTCTTTCTCTCTCCTCCCTTCAGAAGAATTTAACACAACCAAACTATTCTGATCAAATTTGGAGTTTGTTCAAAATGGGAAAAGGTTTTCTCATCAACAATATCTTCTCCACGGCGCTTCTTCTTATTCTCACCATGCTGATTTTCTCTACCGCCAATGCCGTGGCGGGTAAGTATTTTATCTCCACCAAACTATTTCTCTAAGGCTGAGTCTTATCATAGTCCAGGATTCAAGTTTCTGCTTGGATCCACGTTAATAAAAACCTCTCCGGACGTAATGGGGATCCAACATTCTCACGTCCATATGCGGTTTTGAAACAGTAGCGGCACGCGTTTCAAATGGCGCATCATTTATCAACCATTAGATCTCTAATAAGACTAGGAATCAAACGGTGTATTTGTACTGCGTTTCTTGCTTTTTCCACACGCAGGTTTCAAACCCGCGTATTTTGCTTTTTCCACACGTTGTTTCAAACTGCGCTCCTTGGATTCTTCCAACTTGGATCCAAGTTAAACGCATCACTCATTCTGGATCAGTCGAACTATTCACAAAAAAGCGACACTTCTACAAAGGCGTAAAGTGGGATCTTGGATCCCATAAGAGTAAGCCTAATGAAGAGGATTCAAGTTTTCCTTTATGGGGAGGTCAAAATAACAATGGTAGTAGTATCATTTTTGTAAACAACTGCTATTATTACTAATGTTGGGTTTTTGATACTACGATGTGTTCCTAGTTGATTAAAACAAAAATTGTGCTAAATTGTTTCCCCCATTGTTAATCAATGAAATTCGGCACTAATATTATTTTTATTTTTAACAATAACTTGTGCAAATTATTTGCAGGCCCTGGTTCTGTTATTGGTGCAATCAATCAAGCGATAGATGACTTGACGGAATTCATCTGGGGTGGCGACAGTACTGATAATGGTAATTAGCTAGCAATGGAGGGAACTCTGTTGACCGGCCCTTAGCTCTCCTCACGGTCACAGAAGAGCTATCTGCGTTTTTTACTTTCTGTATTTAGCACCGTATTGTGTTCCCTGGTGCTACATGCGTCTTCTTTCCTTGATTTTAGCATCATGCTCATTTTCTTCTGCTTGTTTTTTTTTTCCCTTCTTTAGGTGATTCTAACTTCATGTATTCCCCTTTTTCATCAATTAATTCACTTAAGATTATTAACCAAAATAACGAATAGTGCAATATCAATAATTAAGCAATTAACTATTTCTTCTATCCATGATCGTCCATGTTATCTTGTTCGGGTAGCAGCAGCGTGTATTGAATTAGACTCGAACATCCAACACCAAAGTTTCCCTTCTAGGATTATGGTCTATGTATTTAGATCGGATTTTATTTAGGCTTAGTCCTATGATTGCTAATCTAACGGCTAAATTAGCATTCCAAGTTAGCCCATCGATGTTTGGTTCAGCACTTTAAATCTCAGCCGTCAGATTAAAAAATAAATCTCCCAACGCTGAACCATTCAGCAAGAAGGTAGTTTTTTTAGCGCTGAACCAGTCAGTGCTTCAATCTCGCTGGTAGTTCAACTCCGAGGACATGATAGGAGAGAGAACTAACGTGAACAAATAGACCACACTTTTTTTTTTGAACTGCAATATTTTTCTGCTAATCTAACAGCTCAATCTAGTCCACATAACTTAGTCTTAGCGGTCCACTAGATGTATCTCTAACGGTACCTGACACCCTTAAATAAATACAAAAAATTCATTAAAATCAAATTTAATTAGGTAACAGTTAAGACAGTCAACTACAATCATGGGATCCAGATTCTAATTTAGAATTTTATAGGACTCAAACACATCATTGGCCACCAAAATTGGGACAATAAGTGAAAGAATTAAACGAAAAGCGGGCGGAAATGCAGACGTCTTTTTTTATTTAAGCGCCAAAAAAGAAATACGTTTTTCCATTAAGCGACAAAATGCAACGTGACCGTTTGGAGCTAGAGGTGACAGAGTTCCCTGCTGCCTCTGGGCGTGGCGTGGATCTTTGTTAATGAATCACACCTGTTCGAAGGATATCCATCTCGCACGATATTGGAAGGATATCCACCTCGCCGGATGAGTTTATTGCACTAACTGTGTGATCAAGGCTCCAAAGCATTCCTACCAATCTTACGGCTACCACCACTCTTACTGCCAACACTAGTCAACCCGCCAAACAAGCCATCACTCTGCTTGCCGTTGCACCTTGATTGCATTGTGTCTTCCTCTGCCATGCGGGAATTACCAACTGACATAACTGGTCCCTCGGAACAAGTTCTGCAAATAATTTATATACGTTACCGGAAAATAAAAAAATAATTTTGATGCCAAATATCAAAGGTTAAAGGGGAAAAAAACAAACAGCGAAAGAAAGAAAGAAAAAACTTTATGTGCAACTATTATCGTTGTTTTGCAAATCTACCACTGCACGAACCATCGGAGAAAAAACCTGAATCCACCTCATTTGTGAAATAGTTTTGGGTGTGAATACATTTTAATTTAGTAAGCATCATGGGCATGGACATCTTAGCTATAAGCACTGCACGAACCTTCCGAGGAAAAATCTGAATCCACCTCATTTGGGAAATAGTTTTGGGTTATGGGAACAGTTTTTAATTTAATTAGTTAATTAGTGATTGTATCGCAGATTTTAGTACGTCTTTGTGTTAGGTTCAAAATGTTAAACTGATTAACAGAAGGAGGAGTTAGCAATTTAGCATTTAATTTAGTAAAAAGAGAGTCATTAGAATTCAGCAAGGGAGTAAAATTGACCCACTCTAACGGACGTTAATTGCCTAATGGATTGACCTATTGACCTGGTTAACTAACGGGTGAACGATCCAAACACTAAAATGGACAAACTTAGGACCCAAATGCAAAGACATACTAAAATCTACGACCCAAACACTAATTAACTTTAGTTTAATTAGTAAGAATAATGGACCATGCACATATTTCTTTTTTTTTGATGGAAAGAGGGGCTTCAGAGAACCCCTAAATATATTTATTTGATTACCTTATTCAAATTGAGGTTTGGATTGTTACATAAAAGAAGTGGTATACAAACATACCCTCCTGTTTCATCATTATACATTGCAGATTGATGCAAACAATTTACAATGTGAATATTTTGATCTACATGAAACCCAAAAAAATGGAAAAGACTAATCAAAACAACGGTATATTGATTGATCTTCAACCATTTAAAGATTTCTTCCTCTTTAATATAAAATACTTTGCAAAAGAAGAAGTTTATGCTAATCTTCGTAATCACGATCCATTCCAATAGCCATTGATCTTTTTTGTATGAATATTGATCATCGTCACGTCGGAATTCATCGTCTTCACAGATAAGCTGCAATCTCTCATCGGATTTCAACACAAGAGCCCAAAGGCTGTAACAAAACGCACTAATGGCGATTGGAATTATTTGAAGGCATGACATAGCCATTGTATATACAAGATCAGAAACCTAAATTTTTTTTTCTAAAAACCTAAATCACAATGTGATTTTTATTGAAAGCAAAAAAATAACCATACAATTACAAACCTAAATTTACTTGGATAATCTGATAAATCAGATTCAATCCTAGCAAATCTAGGTTTGAAGAAGAAGATTTTGATGAGAAAAATAGGTTTGGATAATTGTTTAGAAAAAACGGTTATGCAGAGAAATTTTGGAGAGAGAGGCTCTCTTCATGCACATCTTAATCTTAACTTTAATAGCAGATATATAATACTTGCCGGCTTAACAAATCATAATGGTAGAAACCTATCATAAGAGCACTAACCATTTGGTTTTAAGGGTTTATAAGATAATAAAATCGGGTAATCACATATCAATCAATAAAACTCCTTATCCTACTAGTTTTCTTAATGACCGAAATACCATCAATCTTAAATAATTAGTGTTAATGATTGATTAACTAACCGTAAATCCTAAATATAGTTGGGAGTTTGTTTATTATGTCAACCATAAAAATTTTAACTGTTGGGAAATCATCTGTAAGCCAACTTTACTTGGGAATTTTATATATTCGAAACCATAGAATTGGTTTTCGGTAGGGAGATAACTGTTTCCCAACCGTTCAAGAACATTGTAAAACTAATTTCTAAATTCCAGTTTAATCAAATCTAACCTAGTCATGTAATCTAAAGAGAAAATAAAGGTAAATTTTTCGGTTTCCACACAACTGAAATCGTTATTGGCTAAAATAATTGTCATGAAGATGAGAAAATGGAAGAAGAGGAGACGGAGGAAAATAAGAGAAGGGGAAAAGGAAATAGGATGAAGAGGAAGAGACATTCTTTTTTCTTTTTTCTTTTTCCTTTTAGGTTTAGTAAACTAATTTCTAAATCCCAGTTTAATCAAATCTAATCTATTCATGCATTTAAAATCCAAAATAAAGGTAGGTTTTTCTGTTCTTACGTAATTGAAATCGTTATTGGCTAAAATAATCGTCATGAAGATGAGAAAATGGAAGAGGAAGTGATGGAGGAAAAGAAGAGAGGAGGAGAAGGAAACAGAAGAAAGAGGAAGAGATTTTTTTTTTGGTTTAGTTTTTGGTTTTAATTAAATTTAAGTTTAGCAGTTGATTTCAGTTAGGTAATTAGGTTAGATGTTAAACGGTACTTTTGAATTTTTGTTATAGATTAGATCCCCTCGTCCAACCTTTGGACATTTGAATCTATAAGAGTCCTCAAAACTAAATCTTTGAAGCTCCTATAACATGATTTGAAAAGAAGTAATAATATTGCATGGAAAGTTTTTTTTTTCTCGAATTTATTTTTGTCAAAGTTTATGGGCATCCAACAAAAAACCAATTCTCAATGAGTGGAGCGACCTTTCCAAATTATATTTAGTTGTTAATTATGCGGAAACTAGCGATGTAAGACTATTTCCCTTCCACACGCCCCCTCACATGTGAGGCCAGTAACTCGGTCTAACAGGTGGGTCTACGTACGATTAACGAAAGTTGGGTCACGAGTGTACAAGTGACAATTGGTCCGAGTAGCTTATTATAATCCATTGTACACCCTACGTACAAGCCTATCTTTAACCTGGCTTGATTGGGGTATACCCAGATTAATTGCGGTATACCCAATTTTAAAGGGACTCTTTTTATGGGTTTTAGGGGGAGTCCTAATGGGTAAGTTACAAAACTACCCTCACCCTTTAAAAACCTATTACCCTAAATCAGTTTTAATCTTTTCATTTCATTTTCTTCTTCTCTTATTCTTCTTCTCCTCCACAACTATACCGGCTCCATCACACCCACCACCATCAAAACTCGTCGATTAATTTATTGAAATCATCGATTCGAAAACTACGATTAATCTTCATCAATTGATCCACCACGACGTAAGGGAACTCGTATGAAAGACGCTAATCGAAAACCCAATCAATACAACCCTGGAATTGCAAAACTAGTTCAACATAAAGTGAAGAAAAAACTATTGCTGAAGAAGAAATTGAACCCGCTAAAAACGAAGAAATTGTGCGATAAAGAAAGTGAGGGCCTACTTAAACTCACTCCGATACTTTAATTTCATGTTTGCATGTCAAATTAGGTCAGAAAATTCAATTCTCTGATTTTCAGTTATTTACGCAACCAAGGTATTTTGTTAACAACCCTGCCAGTTTTTCATAGTTAAGGTTTAGCCGGCAGACTCTTAGGATGAAGATCGTGCCGGCTGTGTGGTACATGTAACTGCTACTTGCAGGGCCGGTAGGTTATTCATATGTCGAACTTACCGGCGGTTTTATTTTACTGAAGCCGGCGTGTTATAATTTGTTACCCTGCCGGCTACTTGTTTTGACAATATTGGTTCCTGGTGCCTTGAGTTTTTAAAACCGGAATGGTATTTGGATAAAACCATGCCGGCTGTTAGTTTGCCGGCAACATATTGTAATGGACCTTTCCGACCTGTAATTGAAAAATCCTTGTATCTCCTGATGCTGATATTTGTTATAAGCCGGCAGGTTATTTGAATGATACCCTACCGACTATTATTTAGCCGACATGTATCTTTTGGTCGACCCTTCCGGTCTTTTTTTGCCGGATTGGTTATGTTTGTCGAACCTGCCGACAAAATTTCTCAATCGTTCTTGCTCGGGTTTGAAAAGGAAAAGAAGAAAGCTTTGAAAGCTCTTAGTCCTCCTTTAATACCTCCTCGTGTTGGTGAAAAACTCTTGACTTCAAGACATCGAGTGGCATACGTTGTGGCAAAAACGACAAAGATCCGTATACCGAATGATGATTATCAACCACCATCGGAACCCAGTGATTCAAACGAGACTCCAGATGAAGAAAAATCAATTCCAACTAGTAGAAGAGGTGACGATGATGATGGTGATGACAGAACTCCAGGTGCTGGAGGAGGTAACAATGATGATGATGATGGTGATGGTAATGGAGATAAAGGTAAGGGTAGACAAGATGAATTATTGAAGAGGAAGAGGAAGAAGCTGGGGAACAAACTAAAGCTAATTTTCAACAAGTCGAAGCTTCAACTTCAACTGAAACCGAAAAGAAGAAAAGGGTGATCACTAAACAAGCTGATTCACACATACCTAGCCCTCACTTGATGGTTACACTGAAAAAAGATGAGGACCCAAGGGGGACCCCACAAGACGGTGGAAATGTTCTTTTTGGATACAAAGACTCATAGGCATGTACGATCCATAATACTATCGTAAGTAATCTCAATCCATCTTTGTTTTTTATTTAAGTGTGTAACTATCTTAAATTTGCGTCAAGTGTTTGTATTTCTTTTCATTTTTTTTTTCGGTATTTAGGATCACAAGCATGTTGTCCGTCTCATGAGGCGCCAAGATTCATGTTCAGTGACTAAGACTTGGGATCTTGTGGATGAATATGAGGAGGTGAAAGTGATTGTCAAGAACTCCGGGTTATGGCATGCGGTGGAGAGTTTGAATATTGAGCATGATAGAGTTACCGTATCTTCATTCTGTGAGAGGTTCTATGGAGAGACCGATACCATGTTATTCCCATTCGGTGAGATGGCCATAACTACCGATGATGCTCATCAAATTCTAGGCCTCGAGGTTGAGGGAAAAGCAGTCTGTGAAGGCTTCGATAATAAGTTTACTTTCACGGATATCTTCAAATTGTGCCAGAAATTATTCGGTTGGAATCAGGTTACGACGAAGTCTATGCTTGTGATGATGGATGGTCGTCTAAGCAAGAAGTTTAATCTCAATAAGTTGAGGCACACATTATGTGGCACCAATAAAATCTTTGATAGGGAAGGAAGGGTGAACCCGGTGCGAATCAATGCTACCGCGTCGGGTTATTTTCTATACGTCCTGGGCAGATGTATCTTCCCCGACAGTTTCGAAAGCTTGGTCGACGCCAGTTATTTGAAACTATTGGATCACTTAGATAAGATGCGTGAGTATTCTTGGGGTACTGCGGTGGTTGACTTCTAGAAAAATGGGTTGACAAAGGCTTCAAGGGTACTCACTTCGCAAGTTAACAGAAACATATGTCTCTTCCAGGTAATTGTATTGTCTAAATCATTTATATTTTCCAAATTCTCGATAGATAAGATTCTTACTAAACTTTTTTTTTTTTGCAAAGGTTTGGATATATGAGCACTTCCCTTCTTTGGTGAAAGACAACTCATACGTCAAAGTGGATGCGAATGTTGTTGTTGATAATCCAAGAGCGCAAAGGTACATTTTTAAGGGTACTCAGGAAAAGGAAATGCCGAAAAACTTATCAAAATCCTAATGGCCATCGACAAATTGGTTTTTGAGGAGGTGATATTTGATCCATAATGGGATGCTAGAAATCAAGGTTTAATTCAAAGGAGATATGAAGTTGCATTATACTATGGACCCTTATTGTTTTGCACCGGAGGTTTTTCAATATACGATCCACAACAGGTAATGCGACAATTGGGTTACATGCAAGAAGAACCTCATTTCGATGAAGATAAGCCGTTTTTTACTGTGAATCGGGATGACTGCACCATGTCCCAAAAAACTATCAACATCTCTTATGATCCAACGCCAACTCAAGAACATTGGGACCTTAGACGTGGCCGTAACATCGATGTGAGTATTTTGGACGAGGTGACCACCGGTCATGAAGCTAGTGAAAGATACATGTCGTTATACTTGGGTTGGGCTTGTCCTACTGTGATGAGGGAGATGACTGCTGAAGAATTGGCTCGTAAGAGGAAGATGGCATCGAAAGACCCAGCAACAAGTCTTAAGTTCTTTGTAAGTATTTTAGGGTTGTTCTTATTATTTTAAGATCATATTATGGAAACATTCTATTAATTTTTTTGTTGTTTAGCTGAAAATAAAAGGAGCATTTGAAGACCTTTGCGAAGGTGTTGTTTTGCACGAGAGAAAGAGGAGAGCCTTTGTAGATTGAAGAGCAAATCAAGCACATTAACTATGTTAACAATGTTGACAATGAGGATGCCCATGAAATGTTCAAGCAAGCTGAGGCTGAAGTAAAGAGGGAAGAAAAATCCAGTAGGGAAGCACTAGCCAAGATGAATTCTGACAAAAACAGGGCTCGTAGTGGTCATGGTGGTGAAGGTAGTAGTAGTAGTGGTGTTCCTAAACGGGCCGTGGTCGTGGTCGTGGTGGTGAATGAATGCATTTCTAGTTCATTTCTTTATGTTGTATTGGACAAATGTTAAGGTTAATGGTTGGACAAATGTTTTCCTTAAGGTTTATGGGACATGTTTTCGTATTTTGGATAACAAGTATTGGATTTCTAGTTGTTGAATGAATGGTTTATTTATCTACATAGAGTTTCAATACCTATTCCGGTATGTTTTTTAGAAGTTACACTGCCGGCCAAACCAGGCCCAGAAAGGTATGGAAGTGTCAGACTGCCGACCCTGACAGCAGAAAATTCTTGCATACCAGGGTCGGGAAGGTAATCAGATCATTACCAAGCCGGTTGTTACCCCTACGTCACTGTATATTGTTATAGACAATGCCGGCCATATTTTTCAGAAAATACATTCTCTTGAATCCTTAAATCATCATAAGGCCGGCATGGTTAAGAATTATGTTTCTTGCCGACCACTTCTTAGCCGGCACGCTAGTGAACAAAAACGGTTCCGACGGTTTCAAAGAAAATTACATGAACTCCTGATGCCTAAAAAACATAAGATCGGCATGGTAATAAAATTATATAATGCCGACCACATCATAGCCGGTAGGTAAATTTTAAAATACATTGCCGGCGTATACACAAATGTTTTCCTGATGCCTAAAAGTTATATGGCCGGCATGTAAGAAACTTCCTTCCATGCCGGCCATACATAGTCGGCATATTGAGGGGAAAAACTCTCGCCGACAATTTCAAATTTGAATTTTTTTGCAAGTATAGTTTCATTGATTGACTTGTACTTGGGAACTATATCATCCAAATTTGGCCACCATCTTATAAATACATTACTTCTCTCTACAAAAAAACACACAACTATTTGCATATACTCACCAAAGCTCATACCATCATACACTCCATCTAACTAACCCAATAGCTCTACAAACGAAAATTGCATCATTTGATTCAAATGAAGATTTGACAATCATCAAAGCTTGGTACACGGAAGATCGACTTAGACGTCAATCCTCCGAAATGGAGGATTCCAAAACCTTTTGGGCTAGGGTACACAACAAATTTAGCGGAGAGTTTGGGAATCCTAATGAAAGAGGTATTCAACAAGTCCACGCTAGGCACCTAGTAATCGAAAATGCGATACTTTCTTTTTTAGCTCTCTAACCTCGGATTTTTAACACTCGCCCCTTCACCTTGTCCATTGCAAAATTTGTAAGTAATTTTGTGGTTTTTTTACGTAACCCATGTTGTTTTATCTTACAATGAAACACCACTAACAAATGTAAGTTTGTTTTTGTTTTTGTAGCGTGAAGTCGTGAAAGCGTGCTACTTGGAGGAGAAGGGGGAAGCATTCGCTTTCAATGCAAGCTATCACTTCTTGGCAGAAAGAATCCCGGAGGATAACCCGGACTACTTGGATGTTGTATCGTCTTCGGAGGAGGAAGATTGATGGCTTTAGAAGTTTTTGTATAGGTTTTGTGGGTGGACCTCTATGTAAACCCTCACGAGACTATAACTCGTCCACTAGGGTCTCCTAGGGGTTCAAAGGCTTGATGCACATGCTAAGTGCATTCATTTTTATGTTTCAATCAATGTAGTAACCAAAATTGCATGAATGAAGTGAATTACATCTTCCCATCTTCTGTTTTCTGTTTTGTATAAGTAAAGCTCGGTAGGGTTAGAAATCCTTAACATGCCGACTACATGTCGGCCGGAAGTGTTATAAATTATATGCATGCCAACTATATTATAGTCGGCATGGAAGGAAATATTTACATGTCGACCGTTAGATTGCTGGCCAAAGATAGTCGGCTTATTCTTTATTCAAAGACCGTTCCGGCCAAAAAATGGTCGGCTTTTTCTTCATCCTAGGACCATGTCGGCTTAACTTGGTCGATTATAGCCGGCACTTTATTCAAATGTCTACCTTGCCCACCTTTGACATTTTTGAAAATCAAATTTTTTGATTGAAATCGAACTCATAAGACGGATTAAAGGTTTAATCTTTTGAATTTTCATTTTCAAATTTTTAATCTAAACTCAATTAATTAAGCTAATCATATTTTTTAGTGTTAATTAAATAAGGGAATATTAGTCATTTTAAAAATATATGGTTAAGGGGTGACCACTTTTACTTGAAAATGACCCTATTTCGTCACATTTGGTATACCCCAATCAAGCCAGGATCTTTAATACCATGTTAAAGTCAACGGGCATCCAACTCAAAACTAATCGGTAATAAGTGGAGCGGCCCTTCCACCTTATGTTTAAGTTAATTATGCGGAACCTAGTGACGTGGGACTATTTCCCTTTCATAAGCCCCCACACGTGTAAGGAAAATCATTCGGCCTAACACGTGGACCTATGTACGAGTGGTCATGGGAGTGCATGTGACATTTGGTGACGGTACACCCCACATACAGGTCATGCGGTTGACCAGTCAGGTGCACATATGACATTGATTACCGACGACCAATAATTCGCCCTACATCCCACGTACGGACCTAGCTCTGATATCATGTTAACATTTTCATATTATATTTGAGTGGTAATTATGTGGAAACTGGTGATGCGGGGATATTGTCCTTCCACATTTCATCTCGACGATCGCGACATAGTACAACATGGATTCTTTTGGATGATAATATCAAATTAAATAAGTGAAAGGATTAAAAACTCATGAGTAAATGCACATGTTTTGCACATGCTTTTGTCCCCTTTGCTTTTGATACTTTTGGCTATTTGGCTCCAGAAGCAGTTGGACTACTCAAGAGGGTCCAGAAAGTCATGCGCAGCAATGTAATGACCCCTGGCTCACGAGATTTTATTTTTAATAGGATAGGTTTTGCTATTCAAAAAGGGCTAGCGGCACAGCTTGTCGCTCGCTTGCCTAGTATTTAATTTTTAACTTTGTAATTATTTAAAAAATTAAATAAGTAAAAGCAGAAAACCCATATAGCGTATGATGAACAGAATCTATAATACAAAAAAGAAAAGATGAACAATCTTACTTTGACCGTTCATAATCGTCGGATTTTGGGCTTGATTCACTGTAGCGATTAATTGGGTTAGGGTTTTACCTGCAAATAATTTTAATAGATTATTGTTACAAATAAAATTATATACTCTTTCTATTTAAAGGAATATAAAAGTGAGATATTATCACTTTTTTATTTTATCCTAAAATTATAACAAATTAAAAGGAAAAAAATCATAACATTTCTTTTTAAAAACGGAGAGAGGATTTGTTTTGGAGAAAGGATTTGTTTTCTCACAAAAATGGTTAATTAACCCAATAAAGACAATTTCTGGGTGAACGTGTAAAATTTGATACCGTTCAAATGGATGAGAATATAAAAATAGTCAGAATCTAAGCAGTTTCATCCTCTCTTTTTTTTTTTTTAAGTTTAAGACATGATGATTCCAGTTTCATTTTTGCCATCTTTTGGTGTCCATTTCACCCATACTAACTTTTATGTGTCCATTAGAACCATGTTTTAAAAATATTTTGATAAATGACTAATTTTCCGTTGTTTTTCTTATGGGAAATCGTTCTATGCGTATCTCTTTACATCTTCGTCAACAACCACACGAGCCAGTCTCCTTCACAGATGACATAGCGAGTAGTGACTGCGAAGCTCATGTGAGGCGTCTGATAAGACTACTAGTATTTGGAAAATTCCGCCGGTTTCTATTACCACACTTACCGAGGCCCTTGATAGCAGATAACGTCTTAAGAAAATGACCCAAATCAACCAGATCAGTGTCTGCAAATAATTTATACAGGTTATTAACTTATTATGAAATCAAAATAATATCAATCTCCAAATTGGAAAAACTTATACAGAAACATACTTGTTATTGTACTTTTACTACAACCACTCTTACTGCATGTGCTCGCCATTAAGTGACGCAAGTGACTCAACCCATCACAGGTTACGACGACTGCAAATAGTTTGTATGTTCAAAATGAAATTCAAAAAAAAAAAAAAACATATTGGTGCCGTATTTCATATGTTAATAATGCAAAATTAAAGTACGAGAATTTTTCGATCATCAGAAAAGATGGTTATAAGTAGAGGTATAAAACATGCCGGCCCGGCACACGAAGTCGCGTGCTTCACGTGCTATGTGTCGTGCTGTGCTGAGCCAACGATTTAAACGTGCTGTGTCGTGTTGTTTTTTACTAGTCAAAAGCTAGGCAAAGCACAGCCCACGGGCACAACACACGAATAAACATGCAGTGTTGTGCCGTGCTGGCACACGTGCTATAAACCATTTGAAATCACTTAATGTATACATTAAGTCGGATATTATCACAAGAATTTAATTAGACAATATATCATTTGAAATTATTTCAAGTAAAACTAACAAGTTTATTCAATAAAAAGAAATAGCCCATCAAATATAAAATTGGATTATTGTCATGTAAATTAATTTTCTAGTTAAATATAGGTGACGACATTATAACAGGGATATTGAAATATATTTTCCAAATATTAAGGTATTATATGTGTTCTTATAAATAAGCCAGCATAAAATGTTAAAAACTAGCTAGAATAGTGACTCTTTTGTGAAATATACAAAAAATGTGATGTAATGCCTTGTTATATGGTGTATTTGTACATGTTATGCCGTGCTTTCTTAACGTGTTGTGCTGTGCTGGGCCACGTGCTTATCCGTGCCGCGTGCTGTGCTGTGCTACTTTGCCAATTAGTCAAACCCAACACGTCCCATTTAACTAACGTGATGTGCCGAGTTGGGCTAAATCACATGCTGAGCTGGGTTGTGCTCGTGCCGGTACACCCCAATTTACACCTCTAGATATAAGCGCTTCCAGAAATTTTTGCTGAAGTTCGGGGAATAAAACCTTTCATTTTTTTAATCTAGAAACATCGCCACATGGAATTGTTGATTGAGATATCCATGGGAAGGAAATATAATTAGCCAATAGTGAAATTACATGAAGCTTACCACCCAAAGACAAAAAAGGAATCACTTTAAATGGATATAAAAAACTATCCAATTATTTTTGTTAGATGTCTTGTAAGTATGAAATTAACTAGTTGTTAAATGGTCACCTAGTTGTTCTGTATTAAAAAAAACAAACAATCAAAACTAGAATCAACATATATACAGGTTCATAATGGCCTATTATAGCTTCAAAAACTACATAAAATTTATGGCATTTTTTACACTAAAATAAATATCGGCCAATATTTTGCGACATATCTGCTGATTCTAGTAGTTTTTTATAATTTTTGAAAACCAAAATCGGCGCATATATAGGTTTATATAAGTCTTTAGCTTAAAAAATACAGATAAGTTGAGCAACGATAAGTGCATGTGTCAACGAACATCATCCGATTCTGGTCGACGTTCATCAAAATGAAGGACATCAACCAAAGTTGATTGAGTTCACGGGCGGAGCCAAGGGGTGACTAACCCTGGCTCTAGCGCCCCCTAAAATCATAGTAATCATGTTATCACCCTTAGTTTTATCATGTATTTAGCCCCCCCCTAGAATCGGCATATCATTGGCACACATGCCGATTCTGCTTGATGTTCTTTGTAGGCGAAGAACATCAAACACAATCGGCGGACGTAAAATATTGATATCCCCCTATTCTGGTTAGGTTTAATAAAAAGAATACTTTTAGAGGTAAATTGACTGAATCTTAATATATAAATCATTAAGAGCATCCGTAGTAGGCGAGTAAAACCCAGAGTATCGATCAAACACCAGACGCAGTGGAGCAGGAGTATCGATCAAAGACCAGACTAAAACCAAAAACCAGACCATATTTGGTGTTTGGTTTGATTTTAGTCGGGCGTAGATTAACGTTACGCCTGATGGGACGGAGTGAAAAGTTACGCCTGATGGTGGGGCAGAGTCAAAAGTTACGCCCAACTAATTAAAAAAAAAAAAAATGGGGCGTAACTTTAAGTTACGCCCCAATTAAAAAAAAAAAACAAAAAAAAAAATGGGGCGCAACTCATAGTTGCGCCTGATGAAAAGTTTTTGGTTTTTAGTCTTCGCCCGTAGTGTTTGAACACCTACTAAACCCCGAATTTGATTTTTTTTTTGCTCTTTAGTCTTTGGTTTTGATCGCATCACTGCAGTTGCTCTAAGTTTCCTTAGTGAGAAGAACATTTAGACGCAAAGACTTATTTGTTAAACTCGATTCTAAAATGATACATGATGGGTTGAGAAAAAATCTGTAAGGATGATTGAAACAGATCCATTAACTTAAAGTTAATGACTTAGTTTTATATTTACTTTCTCCACCATAGGATATAAGTGAATGGATAATTGAGTGACATTATTTCCCTTACTTCTGAAGATCCTATTTTCATTTTGATCATATATAAACTTGTATTCGATGATGGAAATGAAGTAGAGACATTAAGTCATGAATTTTAATTAAGCGATCTGCTCTCAAGGAATAACACGTGAAATTTAAATCGCTAAATGAGAACAAAAGAACTATTTTTAAAAACGGACGTAGCGCACATGAAATACACAGTACTGTCTAGAAAACCCCTAGAAAACAAACGCATATAGCTCCACCATGACCGTAAGGGAGCTAAGTGTCCAAAAAGAAAAGAGCAAAAGAAAATTAGCTTTCCGGGGTCATTTAGGCTAGTCTAAACTTGTCTTTGATAACATGATTCATGTCAGTTGGAAAGCTAGTCTCTACAAAATAATTGAATCCACTTTGTTAGACAAATACATATAGTTGGGTGACGGGAACATCTGTGCACATTTTTAATTATAATAGGAGGAGATAAAATACTTACGACCATTGGAGGTAGAAAACATCATAAAAAGAAGCACTACAGAGACCATATTGTTGATGAAACTTTTCCCCATTTGGATCAACTCAGAGTTTTATTAGCAATTTAGAATTTCTAGATTTGAGAGTCCTCTAAGCAAAACATAACTCTATTTATAACAGCATCATTACACCCTTTTTTTGAAGCATGATACGGAACGTTGTCATTTTAATAAAAGGTCATTGCTGGACGGAATCCGCCAGAAAAGATCTGGTAATTACATGGCTGCACGTCGTATAGATGCTGAAGAGAGGATAATAATCCTGTTTTTATTTTATCAATTACCATTCGCCAGTGAGATACGTGTAGGCAAGAACAGCGCACAACTTTATACTAAACAAAATTCAACTGCCATCTTACAAAATAATCAAATTGTTCGGTTTGATATCAGAGATTTGAACAATAATTGGTTTTAATTCAACCAACTTGGGAATCACTTACTAATAGGCATCTTAAGCAATATAAGATGTAACATACTTCCCACATGAGGGCATCGAAAAATGTACGACCACATGAGCTTAACGTTTAAACAGGAGGTTTGCAGATGGTGGAGAAATTTGCCGCTAAAAGACTTAAGAAAAGCCCGTACTCTTTGCCTCTTCTGTGATGGTCAATACCAAAACCAACTCATAGTACCATCAAGGCAAAATATGACCACAAAAATACTCCTGAAACGATGACATATAAGAATGCAGTAAGAGTTTTTAACTGGGGCTCCAGCCCTTCCCTTCATTTGACAGAAAAAAGAAAAAAGAAAAAGGTTTATAGTAAGTGAAAAATACTAGAACCCCTACTATATGGGTTTAATATATAGAAGTCCCACTAAATGGATCCTCCCCTATCAACTCCATATTTTCACTTTTTGATATTTCTAGGTCCAGAATTTTAGATTTCACGGCTTGGTAATAAAGTTTAGGGTTTGAGAAAAATTCGTAATACCAAAAATACCCTTTACTATATATACCTAATGAAATAGGCTATATGTTTCATTTCCAGATTCATTTTCACTTTCTCTCACTTCTCTCTCGTCTTTTCTCTGAAGAATTTTACGGTTTTAATATCAAACAGTATAAAACGATTACAGAGAGGAATGATTTTAGCTTTATCGATCTCTATCGATCTATGCTAATGACTACAAACCGATGAACAAAATCAATCATTCATTTTTAATTTTTAGATTGAATCTCAGATCAAACCTACACAGATTTTTCTAGGGTTTTCTTTCTTCTCATTTGATTTATAGATTAGTTTATCGATTTAGCAGCTCAATCATCCAACTCGATTTGGTCTATGTTCTTTAATATGGATTTTTCAGTTGATTCAAAGACATATCATGTAATAGACTTGATTCAAATATGTTTAACAGCTACGAATTCAAATCAATCAGCTGATTCCAATTTGTTGTTTCGAAGCTACTTCAGGTAAGGTTTTCGATTTGATTCTAAATGTTTTTCTCATTTAGTAGTTCTATTTTCTTATTAGTTTGATTAGATTTTGATTTCTGTTTTGGTTGTTCTATTCAGATCGGAACAAAACAATATGATTTTCGATGAATCAACAAGTTTTGATTCTAGGTACGTTTAGATTGTTGTTGTTACTTGTGATGTTGTTGTTTAAGTTAGATTTGTTGATAATACTACTTGAAATCTCATAATTCCAATGGATTCAGTTATTGACTTGTTGGTGTTTTTATCTTGAGTCCTACACATGTTGAGTTTGATTAACGAATCTGTATGGTATTGGAGGTGTAGGTTCTAGAGGTGGATGAGGAGATGGTTGTGGTAGAGGTGGTGGTATTGGAGGAGGATTTGAAGTCAGTTGTGGTGTTTTTCAGAATTGATAAATTAAAGAGATGGTGAAAAGAAATAGGATGAATCATTTTAAGTTTCTGCTGCTGGTGCTACTGGTGGTGGTCGTTCTTAATCATGTAAGAAATATTTTAGTAGATTATATGAGATATCAAACGAGTATTATATGTTAAACAACTGCGTTCAAGGCGTCAACTGTCCTACATGTGATAAATCTACAGATTATTGTCCGGTTAAGATTTCTTACTTATTCGTTTTTATGTTACATAACTAAAATCGTTCTTTACAATAATATGAGGAAACACCAGCAGAAGTCGAGACTGAAATTGTTGGCGCTTAGAGCTCTGTTTCTAACATGGCGATTATGCAGAATGTAGGTATGAAGGTTGACAAGTCCTGCTGGGATCTTAGGGTTCCGCTCTAGTTTTATCTTCCCCTCCTTTTTCTGCTTAAGTGTTTATGTAAATGTTTTTTTCCTTCACTTTGAGAGACTTAATTAAATGGATGTGTATCTTCTAGTTACACATGCTAATTATAAGTGTAAATTATAGTTACACATGCTAAATGGATGTGTATCTACTAGTTACACATGCTAAATGGATGTGTATCTACTAGTTACACATGCTAATTAGATGTGTAACTATAAGTTACACATGATAATTAGATGGGATATGCATATGGAGTTCTTAGAAAATGCTACAACAGTATAGAAGCCTGCATCATTGGAGAAAAGAATGTTGCAGAATGATGAACATCTATGAGAAGCCACTGATTCGTAAGTGACTAAATATACAGGTAAGGTTTCTCTGTTTTCAATTTTAGGCTATATTACAAATTTGTTTACTTGGATGAAATCTTATAGTTTAAACCAGCATTAGAAGTTTACAATTTTGTTCCCTTGTGAATGATAAATAATTTGTCACAATTCATGCATAAGCACATATCTTTGAGCATTGACCTTGCTGCATTTTTAATCTTCTGATGTGATGATTGTTGTTTGGAAATTTGAAACCGTTATTAGTAAACATTCAAGGTTTCGTAGACCTTACTTGATGCATGATTTTTTTTTATTCACCTATGAACTATGTTAATATCTTCATTATCTTGTTGTGAACTTCTAATGTTTCAGGTTTATATATTTTGTTCACCATATGCATGTGTAACTTCAGATTACACATGTCATATGCATTATGGAAATCGTAACTAGTTATTATTTCTATCTCCTTTCATATTCTCCAGCAAGCTAAAGGTAGAGGTTTAAAAATGCTAGTACTGAGGTTTATAATGAAATGTCATATTAAAACATAAGAAAAACATGCCCGAGGTATATGAATATGTTAACATCCTTCCATTATTGTTCTTAAACTTTCTTTTGAGCGATTTGAATTTCATCCACTCTTAATTTTCGATTTCATATGAATTTTTTTGGTGGTGTTGGTGGTGTAGGTGCAAGTTCTATAGGAGGATGAGGAGGCGATGGTGGTATTGGAGCAGGTTTGGATGAGGATTTTGAAGTTATTGAGTGCGAGACTGATTACCCCGTGGATCTTATTCTCAGTGCTGCAATATGTTTAGTATGGTATGCCTGCAAAAGCATTGGAAACAAAGCAATAAATACAATACAACTGAAGCTTCGTCATTTGTGCCTCTATATGTTGAAAATATTGCAACAAATGTTTTTGACATCCCTGAGTTTTGTTTGCAGCGACTGTGCTCTAGTAATCTATGTTTCTTCCTTAAAGGGTTTTTCTTTATAAGCTGGGGACTTTCTGGTGTTTAATCAGGTTGGTTACTGTCTTCTTTTGTAAGTTATCTGACATTTTTTAGATGTGTAACTATTAGTTACACATGCTAATAAGCATGTGCAACCTCTAGGTATACAAGCTAAATGGATGTGTAGCTACGAGTTACACATGATAATTAGATGTGTAACTTATAGATACACGTTCTAACATCACCTCTGGTTAACCAAGCATCATCTCTATGGAGTAATAATTAGTGATATATTTCCCAATTTCTTTTGTGTTGTGTTACACCTTCAGTACTTGAATATATGGCATCTGAAGGACTCTAGTTTTCACATACTGTTTCTGCGAGATAATTTTTTGCAATGCTATTGTTTGCTTACGAGTTAGGTGTAAGACATTAGGCATTTATTTTTGCATTATAAAAGCATGCTGCATCCGTACATTAGTTTAGATGTATCCAAGCATATAATGTTTTTGTTCCATTTTTTTTTGATGTACATTAGTTTAGATATATCCAACACACTCATCGCATGTATATTTGCTTGTAAAAAGGTATGATAATATTGATTAGATACATGTGTAACTCTTAATTACACAAGTGAGATGCATGTGTAGCTATTTGTTACACATGCTAATTAGATGTGTAGCTACCAGTTACACATTTAACTTAGATGTGTAGTTTCTAGTTAAACTTGCTAATTGATGGGATATGAAGATTGTGAATGTGTAACTCTCATCCTACCAGTCAGACGCATGTGTAACTCCCAGTTACACTAATGAGACCCATGTGTAACTCCAAGTTACACAAATCATATGCATGTGTAACTCTTAATTACTCTTCTAGTTGTTCTATAATATTATTTCATTATTTTTCTTCATCCAATCTAATTTCATGGATGTTTATTTTGTTACAGATATGGAAGCATTTTGTAATGAGGAAGAGAAGAAGGGAAGGAACAATAGAGGATTTCGTGGCTCATTTCTAAGATTTCGTTTTACATATTTAGTGTTCTAACTCGTTTATTGTATTCAATAATAGCCAATTAATAGATAAAAAGAAAAATTATTGTAAACGAATATTAAAGCAATGCATATTGTTTTTGCATTTTTTTTTTCTTCTGATAACTGTTAGATATACATGCCATATGCATGTGTAACTTGTGGATACACATGTTATATGCATGTCTAACTTTTAATTACACATGCCATGTGTAACATTGGGATACACATGCCATATGCATGTGTAACTTCTCGTTACACACTTTTGAATGCATGTGTAAGTTCCGGATACACTTGCAATATGCATGTGGTCGGAGCTGGTGGAGGTGGTCATCGGCGGTGGTCGGAGGCGGTGGTTGTCAAAGGTGGTTGGTGGCGGTGGTGGTCGGAGGCGGTGGTCGGTGGTGGTCATAGGTGGTCGGCGGTGGTCGAAGGTGATTGGTGGTGGTCGGAGGCAGCGGTGGTCGGAGGTGGGTGGTGGTGGTCATTGGCGGCGGGGTGGTTGTCGGCGATTGTCGGAGGCGGTTGGTGGTGGTCGGAGGCGGTGGTGGTCAGTGGTGGTTGGTGGCGGTGGTGGTCGGAGGCGGTGGTGGTCAGAGGTGGTCGGAGGTGATTGGTGGTGGTCGGTGGTGGTTGGCGGTGGCTGTGGTGGTCAGAGGTGGTTGGCGGTGGTTGGAATATCATCACATAATATTTTAATAATTTTGGGCCTAAATTTAAATTTTATTTAATTATGGGATTGACAATATGCATAAGGGTATCAAGGTCTTTTAATAATTTGGGGCCTATATTTAAACTTTTTTTAATTAAGGGCCTCATATTATGGGTTATCCATGGGTTGGGCCTTAACTTAATTTTCCGGTTACTTGGAAATTCTTTACTTGAGTTTTGAAGTAAGCCCACTAGTTAAATCAATGGTAGCCCATATAAAAATTGTGTTATCCAAGCAAGTGTCCAAGCTCTTTAGCAAGTAAAAACTGATAGTCCGACAATCAGAGACTCATAGGTGCCAATTTAAGTTTTCTTTTCTATGCCATCGGTTGCGTGGCGTGGTGGACCGCTTGACCGGCGATGACACTGCAGTAGGTTTTTTGACTGGTGAGGGAACTACAGGCTTTTTAACAAAACAAAATAACATCTACAACGAGCCAACATGACCTTGTTTATTAAAGGACTAACACGAGAAGCCAACAACTCATACCGGGTCATGTGTGGCAGGGATGTGCTACCACGTCTTCTCTCCAACCCGTAAATGAATAGACTGTAATTATGAAATTTTAAATCAGTGTAGTAATGCTGCTATAATTAGAGCACTGTGTTGCATAGATGTGTCATAATTCAAACTAATTATTTTCCTTCTTCTAAATCCAGAGTTTCTAATATTATTGTTAATCAAATTTTGAGTTAATTGATCAAAAATGGGATAATGTTTCATCAACGTAACTTCCATTGCCGTGCTTCTTCTTATTTTCACCATTATGATGTGTTCTCCTGCCCGTAAGTATACTTTTTTCTCCTCCTATTATAATAAATATCTCCATAATTGTACCAAATTGAAAAATGTTCCCACCACAAAACTAGTGAAGTGGATTCATGTTTTTTGCCGGAGGATTCACAGTCCATAAGAAAAGCAGGGATCAACTCCCTATTTTCACCAACGGAAAATGGGTCATATGACCATAGGCCATATATACATGGGAGAAATGGACTTGTAATATATAGGTCTGGGTAAAAAAGACATAGGAAATATTAGCCATATATAACCTTTGCATTAAATTTTATACTTTTTCTTATCATTTTCTCTTTACTATTTAATTTCCCTCTCTTTAATTAAAATTAATCGCGAGAAGTGTCTTAACTTTCGAAATATAAGTTGGATTTCAATAAAATTTATATTTTTGAAAAGGGCTCGAAATTCTCTACGAAACAAGATCCATTGTTGATATGAAATTCAAAAAAAAAAAAAATATTTTAAGCCAGGCCGAGGATATATTATGCACCCAGGTACAACTTGACCAAAAATTATTTCCTATAAAAATATGCACTATGCACCCAGGTGCAACTTGACCAAAATTTCTTCTCGAAAAAAAACTTGGCCAAAATTTATTTTCTATAGGAATATACATTATGCACTTAGGTACAACCTGGCCAAAATTTATTTCCTGTAAGAATGTGCATTATGCACCCAGGTGCACCTGGTCAAAACCTATTTTCTATAACAATATGCATTATGCACCCAGGTGCAACCTAGCCAAAATTTTATTTCAATCCAGATCGAGGATACATTATGCACCCATGTGCACCCAGGCAAAACCTATTTTCTGTAAAGAATACACATCATGCACTCGGGTGCATCATGTATATTTCGGGGATAAAGATAGGTTTATACTACTAATCACACATCGATTTCTCCCTGCTCATCACAATCAACCATAGACAACATCACCAGCTTCAATTTCACCAGATCGCTTTAACCATTCATTCAACCAACAACAGAAAGAACTCAATCGTACCTAAGGGTGCACAGGAACCGAGCCGGACCGACAGACCGTCCCGGAACCGGTGGAACCGTACCTGTTTTTGTACCGAATCGAGGAAGGGGGTACAGGTACCGGTCCAAAAAATAGGAACCGAGGCTGAGGAGGTACATGTACACGGTCTTGCCCAAGTCCCGTGCCGTGCCGGACCGAGTTTACCGAATATAATGTCTCCACGTCTGATTCAATCACAGTCTCTTCTTTTACAGCATGCCTAAGGTAATCTTCAACCTGGATATCCTCCAATATCCCTTCCAGGTGCAAGACTTCCGCGGTTGTACTAGCAAGCAATCTTCTTTTCTTTCCAGTTCTAATTCCATGTCCCAATTCTTTGTTCTGCTCATTCCGGCTAAGCAGTTGATGAACAAAATAAGAGTTCTTTAGCGCTTTCGCAAGGAATCCCATCAAGTTTGTCTGCTTGCTTTCAATTACTTGCAAAAAAAATTCAATGATTAGAATTTCACTCTCAGAATTTTGTTGTTGCTTCCGTAATCTCACAACTTCCGTATAACCAATGGAAACTATTCCACTGTCACTATTGACACTTTGGATACAAGGTACTTCATTTGCGGAGCTCGAGGTCATTGCAGCTCAGGACTGAAGGCCAAGATTGTTGTTAAGTCCACAGATTCGTCAGGCTCGGAGGATAGTGGCACTGATGTTGGCCATCCTCCTAGTAGCCGTTCACCACCTTCTCCTCGTCAATCACCTCCACCTCCTGCAAACACTCCTGGTACTCCACCTAGTGGTCGCAATTTTCACCCCCTGATCCTAATGCTCATGGTCCTAGCGGTTCTCCCTCTGCAGCAACAAAGCTTACCCATAAGTTTGCAGTAATTACTTCAGTAATTTTTCTAGTGCTGATAAAACTGATGATCATTCAATAGTAAAAGACGTTCTTATATGGTTGGTGCGGTCACTGATCAGTGAGGGTTAGTTCAGTGAATTATCATAGTAAAATAGCTACTTATTATGTTAGTTTCGAAATGATTATGCAGTCAGTCACTCTTGTTTACTACTACCCTTGGATGCTAAGAACGCATAGACGCCACATATCGCCTTGTGAGTGAGTGGTATATCAGAAAACTGGTGATTAATAATAGTACTAATTCTACATGAGAAGTACCGATTAGTACCGGCATGCGTACACGGGTACCGAATGGTACCGGAACCGAGGTACAAGGTACAGGTACCGGTCCAAAATTTTGGAACCGAGGTAGGGGAGGTACATGTACTCGGCCTCGGCAAGAACCGAGCCGAACCGTACCGTGTGCACCCTTAATCGTACCCAAATCACCAAAAACTCTACCACATCAACACAAACAGCTTCCAAACTCCTATGAAATCAAGTTTAGACCAAACCCATCTCCAATTCCTGTTCATCGCTATTAATGCACCCAATTCCTCTTCAGCCAAGTGACAACCATTAGGGATGCACATGGGTCGGGTTGGGTCGGGTTTGGCCTCACCCACCACCCAACCCACTGATGGTGGGTAACATAAGTTGTCACCCACAACTGACCCAACTATACAAAGGGTTGGTTTCACCCCGACCCACTATACGATGGGTTGGGTCGGGTGGGTGGTGGGTTACCCACCATAAAATGCACATTACTTACAAAAATAATAAAAAAAAAAAACTTACATACATTACTTATTCTAGGTTAGAATTACATAATCTAAGGGTAGGAATAGTGTAGGGCGGGTGGGTGGGTTGGTTTGGGTGACGGAAGTTTCTACCCACAACCGACCCAACATACGGTGGGTTATGGCGTGCCTCACCCATAGTCGATCCATGTCTTGGTGGGTTGGGTCGGGTGCGGTTATTTTTGGTCGGGTACGGATTGGGTCGGCGGGTTGGGTCGGGTTTGTGCAGCCCTAACAACCATTGAAAACCCCTAAATAGAATAGAACCCTTAATTCAATTTGACAACATAATGATTGCC
This sequence comes from Papaver bracteatum, assembly GCA_023529315.1. NCBI lineage: Eukaryota > Viridiplantae > Streptophyta > Magnoliopsida > Ranunculales > Papaveraceae > Papaver > Papaver bracteatum. The sequence continues at coordinate 11,497 of JAJJWX010003919.1, read as the reverse complement.
AAATTGTAGAAAACCCTTAATTCAATTTCGAGCCCTTTCCATGTTACTGTGTGTTTCTTAATTGAGGAACAAAAATCATTAGGATTCAGATCAATTATCTCCCCTATACATCAAGTATTATTCTTCAATTTTGGATCACATCGAAAACCCCCCAAATTAAATCAATTCTAGCAATTGTACAGACTTTGATTTCCCTCCCCAATTTCATTTCTAAATCATAAATTCAAGAACTCACACCACAAAATCACCGCGGATCTTGGTCAACACACTCATAATTAAACAATTCTTTTGTATGTAAGAACAACTCCCATGACGACGTATATCTGTATCTCTGTTGGATTCGAATTTCAGATCCATGGAACGACAGTGGAGGTGGTGCTGGTGGTGGTTATGCTGGCAGTTGCGGAGGTACTGCTGTTGGTTGTGGTGTGGATATGCTGGTGACGGTGGAGGTGTTGGCTATGGCGTTGGAGTTGGTTGGTGCTGGTGGTGGTGGCTATGTTGGTAACCGTGGAGATGTTGACCGGCGCTGTAGTGGTGGTGTTGTTGTTATTGCTTATGGTGTTGGAGGTGTTGTGGTGGTAGTGGTGAAGGATATTGAATCTAAAAAACAAAGAGAGGGTATTTCAGTCAGCTGCCTTAAAAATAAATTATAATAATTGGGTGATATATCCAATTCGGATATTAGAAAAGTATCTAAAGGTTCTTGACTATATCACCCAGAGCCATATTTTACATGTCTTATATACCCAGGAATTCACATCTAAGGCCTTTTTAACCAAAATACTGTTTTCACCAATCTCCTCTGTAAGCAGTGTTGAGATTGAACTTTGTTGCTGGGTTACGGTTGGATCAGCGGTAACTTCGGTCTAGTTTGCTAGGTCTATCCATACGAAAAAATATATGGAATTTGGCACCAATTTTATTGTATTTTTACAATTTTGTGTTTAAATGATTTGCGGAGGATGAGAGCCTCAGAGATTTGCTTGGTGGCTTGCTGGGTAGCCTTGGTCTTTGGAGCGGTAAGCATGAGAACAACGAGGGAGGGAGCTCTTATGACCCTTAGATCCCTCACGGTTGCGGTGATGATGCATATCCCATCTTCTTTTCTTGGTTTTAAGCACGCTACACTCACTATTAGTCATATGTGCTGTGTGCAATTATGTTTATTCCTTTTGTTCTCTTTTGTAGTGTATTCTTCATTTTGATCGATATATTTCTCCTCTGCCAACCAAGAAATAAGATGAAAAAGTTATATTTTGTGTTTCATTCTACCAGTTATAAAAACTTGATTGACCACGAAAAGTGTAATTTACAGCTCAGCTTCGCTAAATTAATAATAACAGTATTCTTTTACTTTATTGTTTAATTTCATAGTATTCTTTCTAAAGCACATGTTACGATATGTTAAAAAATAAAAATTCAAAAGAAGTTATTCGGAATTAGGGAAAGAAAAAAAAATCTAATCGGATGATCATTAAAAATCTCTAAAACTAGAACTTCACAACAAGCAGATCATCAAGTGATCTAATGGTTGGTATGGTCCATGTCACTACGAAGATAGGAGTTCGAACCCCTTGATTGTCAGAAATAACTCTTTAAGGAGTTAAAGATGTAGTCAGAAACACTTTTCAGTATGGAAACACTTTGCTAAACCAATTCTCCCCGAAAATATTTTATCCAACTATATGTTACCAAGTGTGTTGAACAAAACTCTTGTTTCACAAAAGGCTTATTTCGACGATTAAGAAGCGAAGATGTTATTACCGTTCAACATGGGAGCTTACATTATATAAGCTTTTAAGTCTTTACATACTAGCATCTTCCTGACCCAAGGTTCCACTAACGAAGGTAAACACATTTAGGGGTCCATAAAAAACACATCTTTGGAAAGGATATATCCCTAGCAAGGTAAACTTCATTTCTTGGGTTTGTTTTCATGACATGCTCCCAACTAGGGACATGTTGGCTCATCACGGCGTGCTCATTGAAAGTGATTTGTGTGCTCTTTGCAATGACAAAAAGGAGACATCAGAAAATATGTTTATGCACTGTACCTACTCTTTTTTGAAATTTGAGATTATTTTATTAAGGCTTTCAAGATATCATGAGAATTAGAATAGGGTTGGATTTGCACATCCTTGCTTTTAACTGCCTTTGCCACTTGCATGAGTGTGGTTAGTATTGATATTCTACTTGCATAAATTACTCTACTGGTGAGGGTTGAAAAATAAGGTTAAAAACTAGAGGATGAAAACACACAGAAGAATGGTGTGCCCTTGACTTCAAGTTTTTTTCGATTCTTTTAGACATAATTCGACCTTTATAAATTAACTTGGCGAGTGCAATAGGTTTTTCTCCTAATTATTCCTTCAGGATCCCATTAAGTGCTAACACAGTAATCGAATTCAAGGATTGTACCTTCTTGACCTGATCAAGAACACACTATTTAAGTTTCTGATGATTTCAAGAGAAAGAATCACCGTTATTATGATCATTTGTACATGTTTATTAATTGAAGGGTTGGTTCATTAGGAATGTAAATGTTGGTTGTGATTTTTTGCACCAAATGTCATCATATCACCATGGTCATTTACAAACAATTTTGTGCTTTGATTTGTTTCTAGTTATGTTATAGGATTTTGTTATTTATAAATGATTTGTAAATATGCGTGATTTAACAAAAAAAAAAAAGAACTCGTTATCATGGATTTTTTTTTTTTTGGTTAAATCACGCATATTTACAAATCATTTATAAATAGAAAAATCCTATAACATACCTTGAAACAAAGAAACAAATAAAAGCACGAAATTGTTTGTAAATGACCTTGGTGATATGATGACATTTGGTGCAAAGAATCACAATCAACATTTACATTCCTAATGAACAAACCCTTCAATTAATAAACATGTACAAAGGATCATAGTTACATAACGAGTTTTACATGTTTTCTCCTCGACCACGTACACAAAACAAATCTTATATATGAATTCACTAAATTTCCCTTTCCAAAAAGAAAAGTAGATATGAGATGGAAAATCAAAAAATTGATTTAAAACCCGTCCAGTGAATCTGCATCACATGAGAATTTGAAGGGCTTCACTAAATTATTTGAAGTGAAAACCAAAGACGTAGCGAATATCGATGAATATTTGAGGGAGGTTATTAGTTTTTAAGAGAAAGAAAATATATACTTGCATATATTTTTGGCTAAATATCGTATTTATTTTGATACCTTCTGTGCATACCTTCGAATTTTCACATTTTCATTTTGGAATGATAGGGAAAGCAGAAGGATAGGTAATTGTATATAATGTACAGACCATCATAATTAGTCCATAAAAAAATATCATAAAACACTAATACAAAATATGTGAGATTCAGCCTAACTAGACATTGAGGATAAGAGGCCAACTATATTGTCACTAGAAGCGATAATTAAATTAGATAAAAAAAAGTTTAATCTTTTTATCGAACATTTACACACCAGATTATAGATAGTTTAGTTAGGTTTAGTTAGGTTCATGGTTCATCATGATAGAAGATAAATGTTACAACGCGTGCTGTTACAACACGAGTTGCTTCTAGTCTACAACGTGATATTTAATTACCAGATCTTCATTCAGGGATTAGTGACAAAAATTCCGTGGTGCTACCTATATGCATTTTTCTTGTTGATTTTATTTTACCATCACGCGCATTTTCTGGTTTGTTTTTTGTCCTCCTTTAGTGATTCTACTTTCATGTATTCCCCTTTTATTATCAATTCATTTTATATAAGATTATTAACCACAGTAACCAATATTGTAAAATCAATTAATAGAAGAATTATGGAAATCAATACTAAAATAGTATAGGAGGATGTTTTTATCCATTTGATATTTTTAAATAATTATGGACCAAGCAAAAACATGTTTTCCCAAAGAACCAAAGAGACTTGGGAACTCCTAAAAGTGTACCAAACGATTATTTTCCCTTTTGTTACATCAAGTTCGGTGAAGGTATTGTGCATATATGGAAGCCAAAAGCCGGCAACAGCAACATAGTATGCTGTAATGGCTTAAAGAATTCGTGCTTTGTCCCTGACGGGGGTGGTTGCGGCACCTGAATTCCCACAGCACTATCTTCCAGTCCATTATCATTAGTTTTCCTAAGAGAGAGTTTGTTGGATTGGAAAGAATAGAGAAGATTTAAGCAACCAGTTTACACTTTGAACCCGTAACTAATACAAATTTAAATTTTAAAACCGAACCCCTTTCTCATTGAAATACAAAACTTTGTTGGCGCAAGTGATCTCACTTGCGCCCTTCCCTCCGTCTGACACGAGGAAAACAATAAGAAAGAACTGCTATCGAACCATCTTGTTTAACAAAATATATGATAAAGCAAAATAAATTTTCTAGCAGTATAGCAATTAGCAAGCAAGGTTGCAAATAAAAATAACCAATCGAGGCAACTCCACTGTAACACGCGAGCGCCACAGATAGTCTCTGAAACGTAGACTTTTCTACTCATCAAGCATGGTAACCTTCTTAATGTTGGAAATAAGTTACAATTTCGTATGCAACTGAGAAATAATACTTTGATTACACTGATAATAGTAACAAACAACTCAAGAAACATGAGAAAAATACTTAACACTCACTGATGTGTTATTGTTATCTAGGAGATGCAATTGATGATAGTATTTAAAAACTTAGTAGAGGCACGATATGAGATACGCTGAGCTAAAAGGTAATATTGCCTGCTACTCCTCTGAGATGCTATAACAATTAACAAATTACCTCCGAGGATACAACTATTGTTAGTTCTCCTCTATGTGTAGCATACAGAGAGAAACCCTTAGAACTTGGCGACAAATAATGAAAACAAAAACATAAATCGAAACTACAACCGAGTTTGAGGAAAATGTAAAAAGTAATTTATGTTTCTGTAAACTAACTATGTTTTTGTAAAAAGAGAAGTAGTATTACAAAATTATGTTTATGTAAACTACAACTCGTTTTTTATGTTTACATAAACTAAGAACTCTATTTAATGTTTAGCAAAACTTAAATAAAATTTACAAATAAAAAGAAGAAGAATTTAGGAGAAGAGTTCAAAGGTATGGTTTCAAATGAAATTCTTCTCTCGTATTTATAGCAAAAAACATTTCAACGTTAAAACCAAGAATCCAATGTGCGTGGGACTGTCCGTGATTCACGCTTCACTTTTTTGTCGGACGAGTAAAAGCATCCGTTAAAAATACAGTAAAATGTTTTGTCAGAATTCAAATTTTTTTCGAGATTCTTCTCGAAGGGTGCACAGTGTTACAACGACATTTTTTCAAAAGATGCTTCACGAGGTTTTTTGCACACGGGTCGGACACCCAAAATCGAGAAGGCAAAGAATAAAATTCTTTATATGTGTGGGAGAAACGTGTGGAAAAATTCAGTAAAAGATATGGGGTCAGATAAACCCACACCCCACACCTCACCCTCACCTCTCCCTCTCCCTCGCCCTCGCCCTGCCCACGCCCACCCACGCCACGCCTTGCCGGCGCAGCAGGCCCAGCGAAAACGTGCGTGCGTCTGTGCGAAGCACCGCTGAACAGGAAAGGCAATAAAAATGCAATAAGGTTTAGGCAACCTTGCCATAGTCTAGGGCTTTCCCCATACAAAAGGTCTAAAGACCCAAAAGGGCCATACCCTTAAGGCTAAACCAATGCTATTTAAGTCTAAAACTCTAAGTGTTTTAGTCTAAATAGGACTAATGTTTTATTCATTCACATGAAAAAACATCTAGGGAATAATAGGTCTTGGGATCAAAACATGGTCCATGCATTTTTGATTAAAACAAAACATTATTTTTTCTAACAATCCCCCACATGAATAATAAAACATTTCGATAAAACACGAGAAAACATAAGGCAACAATATAGGCTAAGGTATCCCAAAGATTGAACCTTAACTTAGTGAGAGGTTACCTGAACTGCTTGTTGATACGGTGAACGCAATGTCTTAAACCGCCAACAATGAATGCAATTCCAAAAACAAGCCACACTTGATGCCTCAATAAGAAGAAAAACAAAACGGTGCAAGCTCTTTGCGGTTGTGCCCATTTTGGCCGTGGGCTAAAATCCCGGACTTAATGAATATCTCTAGAGAATCAGCTCAAATTCTCATAGGAAGCGGCCCCACTTCCAACATCCACAAAAGGTGAGTCCATAAAGAGTGTCCTTCCACACCCGCTTTAATCAAAGCCATGGTACCCATTAAGATCGCAAAAGATCATCCCCAATTATGCAGTAGCACTATCGCACGATTACACCATAGGGAGGGACAAAGATAGTGTTTACCTATATCACCATAAATTAGTTGTCTCATTGAACCTTGATTTTGGAAATCCAATCACAAGGTTGAGTATCCTCATGGTGATTTATTCAATGAGATTAAGTCCCATCCCCTCGATGTAAATTTAACTTCCTCTACGGTTAAGCCTTTAGTCAAAGGATCTGCAAGATTATCTTTGGATTTTTACAAAGTCTATCGAGATAATACCAGTAGAGAGTAGTTGTTTCACCGTCTTGTGTCTTCTTCATATATGTATAGACTTCCGTTGTATACATTGTTCTTTGCGCAACCAAGAGCGACTTTCTTGTCATAGTGGATTGCGATTGAAGACACGAGCTTGGGCCGGTGGAATTCCTCCCTCCGAAACATCATATCCATTCACTTCCTCTCCAGCTTTTCCAAGGCTATAAATTCGGACTCCATAGTGGATTTAGCTATACATGTCTGTTTGGTGGACTTCCATGAGACAGATCGCACCTCAAGTAAGAAGATGTACCCACTAGTGAGACTTGCACTCTTCCTGAGATCGATATCGATTGGCATCACAATACCCTTCGATCTACAGCAGGATACTTCCCAAAACTTAAGCAATAGTTTGAGGTCCCTCTCGAGTAACGTAAAACTCTAAAGAGAGCATACCAGTGATCACACCTCGCAGGTTGCAGTATACCTTAATCCTCACGAGGTAAGCAATATCGGTCTTGTCACAGTTCATCAAATACATAAGACTACCAATAATGCGAGAATACTCAAGTTGATCAATACCACTTTACCCTTGTTCTTTTTCATTTACAAGTGGGATCAAAAGGAGTAGATCTGGGTTTAGCATTTTCATAATTAAATCTCTTTAATACGGTTTGACATAATGAGATTGACTAAGACTATATCCATCAGGGCGTCTTTAAGTTTTCATCCCTAAGATTACATCGGTGGGCCTAAGTCTTTCATGTCAAAATTATCTCTAAGCATGCTTTTAATGTTATTAATAATATCAAGGTTACTGCCTAATATGAGCATATCATCAACATATAGGCACACAATAACATGAGAATCATCCACAGATTTAATGTAAACACATTTATCGATTCATTAACCTTGAAACCATTAGTTATCATAACATGATCAAATTTTTCATGCCATTGTTTAGGTGCTTGTTTTAAACCTTAAAGAGATTTGTTCAACTTGCATACTTTGTTTTCACAACCTTTTCTGATAAAGCCTTGAGTTGATCCATATAAATTTCTTCATTCAATTCACCATATAAAAATGCACGATTTTTAACATCCATCTGATGTATATGCAAATCATAAATTGAAGCTATAGCAATCAACATCCTAATCGAGGTGATTCTAGAGACTGGTGAATAAGTATCGAAGAAATCTAATCCTTCTGTTGTCTATAGCCTTTAGCTACCAACCTAGCTTTATATTTATCTATAGTTCCATCTGTTCTAAGTTTCCTTTTTTGAACACCCATTTACAACTTATGGATTTACTACCAGGAGGTAAATCTACAAGCTCCCAAGTTTCATTTTGCTGAATGGACTCCCATTCATTTAATGAAACTTCTTCCCGAAAGGGAGCTTACGGAGAAGTCATAAGCTTCTTTGTAGGTTTGGGGTTGAGACTCTAGTTAGAGTCAAAAAATCTGGGCAAAACTTGTTTGATTCTTACCTTTTACTTCTTCTCGAGTTCGGTCTCATACTCCAAAGTTGGAGTTTGACTGTCGATGGAACATCGGAGGTCATCATGGACCCTTTTTGAGGTCCAGGACCTTAAAGAAAAATGTGTTCATAAAACCAACATCTCTAGATTCCAATATGGTGTTCGACCAATGTTATTATGGTCGACTGATGATGAAGAACCAGTATGCAAATGTATGCTCAGGGATACCCTAAGAAAACACAGTCAATTGTTTTAGGACCTAATTTAGTTTTCTTTGGATGAGGAATGGCCACCTTGGCCAAACACCCCCACACTTTAAAGTATGCATAGGAAGGTTGTTTACCATTCCACAATTCATAAGGAGTTTATGATTTTTTAAATGGAACTCGGTTCAAAATATATGGCGAAAGGATAAGCTTCCCCACAAGTTCGAAGATAACTTTTGAACTTCAACATAGCATTACCATATCTATAGTGTTCTATTTTTCCTTCAGCTACACCATTCGATTCTGGTGAATATGGTGCAGTTGTTTCATGAATGATTCCATTATGTTTACAAACTCTCACCTATGGGTATCACATACTCATAGCACGTCGACCTAAGGTTTAATTTTAACTCCTTTTTTGGGTTTCTACTTCAATTTTATAAATTTGAAGGCCTCCTAAGGCTTCATCTTTACTTCTAAAAGATGAACCTGACAATAACGTGAGTAATCATCTATAAGTGATGTACCATTTTTTACCACTTCTTGTTGGTGTTGATTTCAAAATCTCTAAATCGTGTATTAGTTCGAAAGGAGACATTTTCACGTTCAATCCTTTTATTAAGCGGTTTTCTTGTATATTTAGATTCAACTTTAGATTTCACATCTTTAGTTTTTTATCAAAGTTTATTTTTGGTATGTAACCTAAATTAGCAAGTCTTTCTAGAGATTTGAGATTAACATGCTAAATCTATCATGCCAAACATAAAAGAGTCACAAAACATAAGCGAGGAAGAAGATGCATTAACATTCAATTTCAAATCAGATACTAAAGCAATCATGTTATCGGTAACATAACCTTTTCCTACGAATTCACCATGCTTAGAAAAGGACAACGGTATTAGATTAAAACAACAATCTTAAATCCTTTTCCCTAGTAAGATGGTTTTTTACAGAGATAAGGTTTTTGCATATGTCATAAGGGCGTAAAATCGTCATTCCAATGCGAGTTTTCCTGATTAACTTCAGTTTCGACCTTACCTTTCCCTCCACTTTCGCGGTGGTAAAGTTTCCCATGAGCAATTTCTCATCATCTCTACTATGGCATAAGCCAGGAGAAAGCATTTACGAATTTACGAGACATGCTTGGTGGCTCGAGAATCCAAGCCACCGGTCTCTCACATTAGTCATATTACTAAGAGACAAGGTCGACTTCAGACACCATGCCGTAAGTATCCAGGATCATCTACTAGGTTTGCCTTATTTTTCTGTTTTGGATCATATTTGATCCTTTTAGGGGCAACTTACGGTCTTTAGCCATATGTCCGGGTTTCCCACAGTTAAACAGATCGCCTTTGATGGTGTGCTTAGTGACACCACCTTAGGCTTAAAATTGTTACCTCTGGGTTTTCGACGTCTGTTACGTCTATTACCAATTACTGGATTCTCCGGGGAGTTTCTTTGGACGACTTTCATCCAAAACATGAGCTTTGTAGGTCATGTTTTTGCTGTTTCTTTTATGCTCTTGTCCTACGCATAAGCTCCTCAACTTTGGATTTTTTGCCAAGCTCCACCATGGTGATTTCACGAGTCTTGTGCTTGTAGACCTCCTCTTGTATTCGCTCCATGAGGGTGGAAGCTTTCAATCACAGCCGATACTTGGAGAGCTTAAATCAAAGTCATGCCTTGACAAGAATCTGTTTCGATGAGAGTTGAGTTCAGCATTTATTCTGCACGAGGATTTTAATCGTCATCTTGTATTCTAAGAACTTATGCATCCAAAATTTCTTACTTCCAGCAGCTTCAGCATGATATTTTTCTTCTAGAGCTTCCAGCCAAATCAAAGCATTAAAATCTTCTTTTGCATTATAGAAGTCATACAAGGAATCATCAGACAATTAAGAATATGATTCTTGCACAAATAATTCTTCTATTCCACCTGTCAATTATCTTCATTACCAATGATGAAGTTTTCTACGATGGTTTCTAAAGCATATCCATCTAACCTTTAGTCATTTAGGAAGAATAGCATTTTAGAACGCCATCTCTTAAAGTCCTTACCAGCAGAACTTTGGTGGTTTTTCTAAGGTATTTTTTCCCATGTTCTTACAACAATTACAATATCACAATATTACAATATTACAATCAGGCAAGCTATTACCTTTAGATTGTTGGAAATAAGTTACAATTTAGTATGCAACTGAGAAATAATACTTTTATTACAAAGATAATAGTAACAAACAACTCAGAAACATGAGAAAAAATACTTAACACTCTTTGATGTATTGTTATCTGGGAGATGCAACTGATGATAGTATTTAAAACTTAGTAGAGGCACGTATGAGATATTATTTGATAAAGGTAACGTACACTACTCTCTAAAAGATCTATAACAATTAACAAATTACCTCCGAAAAGGACCAACTCTTGTTGGTTCTCCTCTATGTGTAGCATACAGAGAACCCTTAAACAGCGTGAAATAATGAAAAAACATAAATCAAACTACAACCGGTTCGAAATAAAAAGTAATTTATGTTTAAACAAATTGCTATGTTTTGTAGAAGATAGTATTACAAAATTATGTTTACGCAACTACACTGCGTTTTATGTTTACGTAAACTAAGAACTATTTAATGTTCACCAAATAAATAAAATTTCTGAAATAAAGAAGAAGAAGAATTTCAGAGAAGAGTTAAAAGGTATGGTTTCAAATTCTTCTCGTATTTATAGCAAAAAACATTTCAACGTTCGACCAAGAATCAATGTACGGCATTTGTCTGTGATTCGCCTTCAGCTTTTGTCGGATGAGTAAAAGCATCCAGATTAAAATACGTAAAGATGTTACAACGACATTTTCAAAGATGCTTCAGGGTTTTTTTTGCACTGCAGTCCGGACACCCAAAACCGAGAAGGCAAAGAATAAAATTCTTTATATGTGTGGGAGAAACGTGTGGAAAAATTCAGTAAAAGATAGGGTCGAGATAAGCCCGCCCATGCACTTGAGCGTGCGATGTGCAGTAAACACCCGTGAAACAGGCTTGGGAAAGGCAATAAAAATGCAATAAGGTTTGGCAACCTTGCCATAGTCTAGGGCACCCCATACAAAGGTCTAAAGACCCAAAAGGGCCATACCACTTAGGCTAAACCAATGCTATTTAAGTCTAAAACTCTAAGTGTTTTAGTCTATATGGGACTAATGTTTTTATTCATTCATGAAAAAACATCTAGGAAAATAAGTCTTGGATCAAAACATGGTCATGCATTTTTTGATTAAAACAAAACATTGTTTTTCTAACA
>JAJJWX010003918.1:0-21045 GCA_023529315.1 Papaver bracteatum | reverse complement strand
TGTTGTAGTTTTTACCACTGGACCGAATGTTTCTGAATAATCCACACCATCCTGCTGAGCATATCCTTGTGCTACCAATCTAGCTTTGAACCTCTCAACTGAGCCATCAGATTTATATTTAATCTCGTACACCCACTTGCTGCCAAGAACATTCATACCTCCCACAAAAGGAACTAAGACCCATTTCTCATTATCTTTTCATTCCTCATGGCCACCACCCACTTAGGATTCTTAGATGCTTTATTGGAAATGATATATATTGTACTTTCCCAAAAGGTACTTTCCCCATTTCTCAACTGAGCCATCAGATTTGTACTTTCCCTACTTATTTCTTTATAAATGATATATATTGTACATACAAATGGGATATTCTGATTATTCTTCTTTCAGTTAGTGCCATGGAGGATTATTTTAGTTATATTCTCATATTTTGAATGCACTTTGTTATTTCTCACGCTGCAGGTGAACAACATGGAATTGGATGCAAACCAGATAGAGTTGGAGATGCTGAGCAAGCTGAGGCCTTAGCAACATATGAAGGAATTCAGTGGGCAAAGAACATGGAATACGGGAATCTACACATTGAAGGAGACTGCCAAAATGTAATCTCTGTCATAAATGGAAACAGAAATGTCATAAAGTGACTACTAATAGTATCATAGATATCTTCGTAGTAGTTTTAATAACTGCTGGTTTGCACCAAATGCTCCCAGAGAAGCCAATGATGTGGTCATTCTCTAGCTAAGTACTCATTAACCTTGACCATCTCATAAGATGGAGTGATCAAAACCGAACTCCAGATTACATTGCTCTGAAAATCCAATTGGATAAAAATTATGTCGTTTAATCCTTTTATTCAATGAATTCCTTTTCGTATTAAAAAAAAATAATGTCCTATATACTACACGTCTCTTTTGAGTATTGTTGGATATCTTCTCCCTTTTTATGCTGCTGACGATGATCCGAGATGCGAGAACCAGAGATTAAGAAAAGAAACTCAGAGAATTAGAAGACTATGAATTATGCATGTACCTAGCAGTCAGAGTATCGATACTGTCTGTCTAAGACGAAATTCATCCCCTCGGTGCTAATTGGTTCTCACTTGCAAAACGTCTCCTAGGATACAACAATCTTTCTTCCTCGAGTAGAAGCACTCCAAACTCAAGGAAACAACGAACCAAGTTTAGTGTTTATCTCTCAATTCTATGACAACAATAAATGCAAGTGAAATCAGATTTTGTGTGTGCTTTTCTTGTGTATAGAATGAAACATGAGTGGGGGTTTATATACTTGATTGGTGTCTCTTAGAAAGGACATAGTGTCTCTTCGTGAAGAGTCACATCTCTTGTAAGAGTCCTTTCATGGAGAGTCACACCTCTTGGATAGAATCCATTCATGGAGGGTCATATCTCTTGGTAACAACCCTTCAATCATAACTAACATAATTTCTATTCAAATTTCTAACAATCCCCCACATTTGAATATAACTTCTAATAATGCAAATGTTATGCAGACACTAAATAGAGATAAAATGAAAAGTCATTGCATGGGGATAGGTAGCTTTTGGATTTGAACCTTCCTTAGTGAATAACTATCGACATTACTCACTAACCGATTAGAACGATGTCTTGAACTGATCAGTTTTTAATGTAAACCAAGACAATAGTTATCACACAATGCCTTTTCTCACTAATTTGGTTCTACGGTTGTGTTCATTTCTGGCCCTGAACAAATCCAAATTCATGAGTGCTCTAGAAATTAAAGCCTATAAAATTTCCATAGAATAGGCCACAATTCTACACTCACATAGGTGATGTCCCATTAAGAATACCCTGTAGTATCCCACTTGTAAATACAAGATATAGGCACCATTAAAATCATAGCTTATCCTAACCCATTTCAGGAAACACACTGTCGTCATCATAGTGAATAGATGGAGTTTATCTCCACAAGTTCCTCTCGAGTTATACATAACTTAGTTGTCCCTTTTGAACCTAGATCTTGGGATCTCCGAGTCAACTAGGTTGGGTTACCATTATGTCACTCTTAATTGTAGGCTTTTAAACCCATTCCCCTCGATGATTTATACACTTGCTCTTTAGTCAAACCTTTAGTAAATGGATCCGCTAGGTTTTCTTTAGACTTTACATAATCGATCGATATTATTCCACTAGTAGAGAAATTGTTTCACTGTATCATGTCTTCACGGATATGTTTAGATTTCTCTGCTATACATACCCGTGCCCTTCCTATTGCCGATTGACTATCGCAATGCACATTAATTGCGGGCACAGGTTTTGTCCATATAGGAATATCTCTAAGAAATTACTTAAGCCACTGCTTCTTCCCCTGCTTTATCCAAAGCAATAAATTCAGATTCCATAGTCGATCTGGCTATGCACGTTTGTTTTGAGGATTTCCAAGACACGGTTCCACCACCAATTGTAAATACATACCCACTTGTGGATTTTGATTCACTCGAAGAAATCCAATTAGCATCAGTATATCCCTCAAGTACAACATGATATCTAGTATAATGCAATCCATAATTCTTAGATAGTGTTACCTTTAGATATCTAAGTACTCTAGTTATGGCCCTCCAATGATCCTTTTCCAGATTACTAGTATACCTACTCAGTTTATTTGGAGAGTCTTGAGTGTGCTATATCGAATTTTTCAAGAATCTTGTACAATTCTTAATGTACATTAGACTTCCTATGATTCGAGCATATTCCGTTTGATTAATACTCGGACCAATACATTTTTTCCTCAAATGGAGAGTCAAATCAAAACCATTTGAGTCTTTGCTATGTTGTCATCATTCTTATTGAATTTTTCAAGAATCTTCTCAACATAATGGGATTGAGTCAATACTAATCCACTCGGTGTTCTACAAATTTTTATTCCCAAAATAACATCTGCAACACCCAAATCTTTCATGTCAAATTGGCTAGATAACATTGTCTTAGTAGTTTTGATGGCTTCAATACTACTTCTCCCATTATTAGCATGTCATCCACATACGAGACAAAGTATTACATACCCATTTTCGTATTCTTGAATATACACACTTGTCGCATTCGTTAATCCTAAAACCATTTGACATCATGGCTTTGTCGAATTTCTCGTGCCATTGTTTTGGTGCTTGCTTTAATCCATAAAAAGATTTCACCAACTTGCAAACTTTCTTTTCTTGACCTTTTAATGACAAAACCTTCTGGTTGTTCCATATAGATTTCTTCATCCAAATCACCGTTTAAAAAGCGATTTTCACATCCATTTGATGGATTTCAAGGTTATATAAGGCTGCAATTGCGATTAACATCCTAATTGATGTTATTCTCGTAACAGGAGAATAAGTATCAAAATAATCCAACCCTTATTTTTGTTTATAACCTTTAACGACAAGTCTAGCCTTGTACTTGTCAATAGTTCCGTCTGGTTTCATTTTCCTTTTGAAAACCCATTTGGAACCAAATGCTTTACAACCAGGTGGAAGATCTACCATTTCCCATGTATGATTCTGTAAAATAGAATCAACTTCACTATTAGACGCTTCTTTCCAAAAAGGAGCTTCGGGGGTAGACATCGCTTCTTTAAAAGTTTGAGGCTCATTTTCTATCATATATGTTAGAAAATCTGAACCAAAAGACTTAGGAACTTTTATTCGCTTACCTCTCCGAGGTTCTTCAATTTGAAGATTAGTGCTTTCCATATCGTCATGAGTTCTCTTAGTAGAACCATAATTTTGAATTTTCTTACATGGAAATACATTTTCAAAAAATGTAGCATTTCTTGACTCCATAATGGTATTCACATGTATATCAGAAATTTCAGACTTATGTACTAAGAATCTGTAAGCACAACTATTTTCTGCATATCCTAAGAAAATGCAATCAATCGTCTTAGGTCCAATCTTAACCTTTTTAGGAAGTGGCACTTCCACTTTTTCCAAACACCCCCACACTTTAAGGTGTTTATAGGAAGGTTTCCTTCCTTTCCATAATTCGTATGGAGTTTTATCCTTCCTTTTATGGGGTAATTTGTTTATGACATAATTTTCCGTAAGCAAAGCTTCCCCCCACAAATTTTGTGGTGCTCCTGAATTCAATAGTAAGGAATTCATCATTTCCTTAAGAGTTCTATTTTTCGTTCATTAACCCCCCGTTTTGTTGCGGTGAGTATGTATGGTAGTTTGATGAATTATGCCATATCTTGAACATGGTTCAATAAGTGGACATTCATATTCTCCGCCTCTGTCACTTCTAAGAATTTTGATTTTCTTATCAAGCTGATTCTCAACTTGGTTTTTGTAATGCTCAAACACTACAACGGCTTCATCTTTATTTCTTAGTAAGTATACATGACAATACCGTGTACTGTCATCGATGAAGGTTATGAAATATTTTTTCCCACCTCTACTTTCTACCATCTTTAAATCACAGATGTCGGTATGAACCAATTCAAGAGGTTCCGTAGTTCTTTCAATTGAATGGAAAAAAGGAGTTTTTGTCATTTTTGCCTCAACACAAATTTCACATTTGTGAGTTGGATTTATGCGAAAGTTAGGCATTAAATTCATGTTAATTAATCTTCTTAAAGAACCGTAATTAGCATGACCTAACCTTTCGTGTTATAAATCAA
Organism: Papaver bracteatum; assembly: GCA_023529315.1. Taxonomy (NCBI): domain Eukaryota; kingdom Viridiplantae; phylum Streptophyta; class Magnoliopsida; order Ranunculales; family Papaveraceae; genus Papaver; species Papaver bracteatum. Next base: position 16,401 of record JAJJWX010003918.1, on the reverse strand, counting down.
ATGACTCGACGGCGTAAACAGAATTGTTTACTGTATTGATTTCACGATCAACATGAAGCATACTCATCATGAATAAACCATTATTAAGGTACCCCTTTCCAACATATATCTCATTCTTGGAAAGTACAAACATGTCAGATTCAAAAACTAGTTTGAAACCATGTTTAATCAACAAGGATCCTGAGATTAAATTTTTCGAATGTCGGAACATGAAACACGTTATTAAGCGTGAGTTCTTTCATAGGATATCATTTTTAATATCACCCTTCCTTGTCCTTCAACCCTTGACATTTCTAAATTTCCCATGAATATACTTTCTCCATGGGGCTTTTTCCGATAATGGGAGAATGCGCTCTTATCAGAACAGACATGGCATGTCGCACCGGTATCCACAAACCACTGGCGGAATTGAAGTCATGTTCACTTAGATACCACAACGCACAGTTGGTTGTTTTCTGCATTTTCAATGTTCACGGAAACTGGCATGTTATCCTCCATTTTCATTTCCAATTTTTCGGAAGGTCCTGCTTGAAACAAAACTATTCAGTTTAGTAATGATTCCAATTAATGGCTACGGACAAATTGCAATGAACCAATTAAATGGAACAGTAAAAGACAGAGAAATGGAAAGGTATAAGACAGAGATACTAGATGAAAACGACGTTAATTAATAACGTGGCTTTCAATTCAAACCGTGCAGTTGGTGCTAGACGCTAGATTAGATTCATTTCCTCCCTTGTGAAATGAATTCTAATCTACTTAATTAACCCGCCTATTCAACTTCCTTCCCTTGAAATTAATTCCAAGCTGTACGCCTATTAACCAAACATCCAGCGTACGAAGAAAAGAAGAAGATAAAGAAGGAATTTTCGTCTTAAGATTGTTGGATATCTTCTCCCTTTTTATGTTCTTTGTGATGATCCGAGATGCGAGAACCCGAGAGATTAAGAAAAGAAACTCAGAGAATTAGAAGACTATGAATTATGCATAGACCGAGTCAGTATTGGATACTCTGTCCTTAAAACGAAATTCGCCCCACTCCGATTGCTAATGGGTTCTCACTTGCAAAACGTCTCCCAGGATACAACGATCTTTCTTCCTCGAGTAGAAGCACTCCAAACTCAAGGAAACAACGAACCAAATTTAGTGTTTATCTCTCAATTCTATGACAACAATAAATGCAAGTGAAATCAGATTTTGTGTGTGCTTTTCTTGTGTATAGAATGAAACATGAGTGGGGTTTATATACTTGATTGGTGTCTCTTAGGAAAGGACATAGTGTCTCTTCGTGAAGAGTCACATCTCTTGTAAGAGTCCTTTCATGGAGAGTCACACCTCTTGGATAGAATCCATTCATGGAGGGTCATATCTCTTGGAAACAACCCTTCAATCATAACTAACATAATTTCTATTCAAATTTCTAACATAATCTAGTAACAAAACATTTATCTTATTTAGACGGACCGGACATGTTAATTTTATGTCTCACCTGCTCCGGATGGGTATAATAATATGTATAGGCGGGGTGTTTTTGCTAGTACATTATATGACATGACATATCTTACAATCTTCAAGAAGGAATATTATTCTTTACTAATTAACAAGAGAAACAATGATAATTGAGATGCTTTAGAAATTGATACTGAAACTGCAACCGCTTTTACGACAGATTCAATTCCGTGGCAATCATTTCGAGTCGATTATAATAATAGCGGGGACATGGAAGTTTGAGTTTGCTGACTGCATACACTAATGTTTATATTCCAAACTTTTCGATTGATAATTCGCCGTGCACATTAATCTATCAAGAAGATGGGTTCTCAATTTAGTGGCAGAGCATTTGAGCATTTGACTGCATATTTAGAGGTTATTTGATCTTAACTCGGTTAATCCCTGTTGATCATGCTATGTTGTCCAAAGATGTTTTACCCTTTAGCTGCTTTGTTGGGTTTTTTTTTAAATTTTTTTGTTTTTGTTGGGTTCCTCCAACTTGCTTACCACAGTGAAAATCTTGTTTATGCTTAGATTAGTACGATGATTATATGCTTAACATAAGAAATAACAAAATCATTAAATGTTACATTATTATTTATCTTCACTTTGTTTTAGGATTTAAATTGTTTACGCTAGACATTTATAAATTTATAATACCAGTACATTGATGGTTTTATAGATCCAGCCTAATTTTTTCATCAGTTCATTTCATCCATATGTGTAAATTCAAAAATATTGATGAAACAGGATAAATGCAAATTTAAGGACAAACATAAATTAATGCTAACATGATAATAGAAACTAACTCAAAAACTATGACAATTGCTAAGGATTGCTGGGAGCGTCTAGGGGTGGACCAATGGGTGGTGTACCAATGGTGGACCATGAAGTGGCCACTCCTCCACCACATGATCTATAGGAGTGGGTTTTTTAAGTCACAAGTGGGACCTTAATATTCTAATCATGATGCGAAGAATTGATTCCACAAATTGTTAACGTATTTGGTGTTTGAATATTCAATTACTTCGCTGAAGGGGGTCTGAAGGCGTTAAAATTTCCAGAAAAATTCTAAATCAGCAGACACCATTAATGTATGTTGATGAAGGACTTATCGTTCGTGAAGAGAAACTTGGTTGTTTCATGGAACATGAAAAACCACAAGTGGCATCTCCGAAGTCGTTTTCAAATCAATCGCAAATCTCCATTTTTCTTTCTAAACAGTCGTGAATACGTTTTACATGTTTTCTTGATTGGGTCAGGGTGCAAACTTTAATCCAATTTCCTTGCAGGGCTTTCATTATCCTCCATATGTTTCACATACTGTTGAATCAGCCAATTGTTGGGAGGGTAGAAATATTTATCTAAAGAAAATCATCCCGAGAGCTTGAAAAGTTTTATACAACCAAAATCGTTTCTTGTTTTTCATCTCCATTGTTCTCGATATTTTTTCAACATTTGGTCCACCCTTAGACTTTTCCAAGAATTACTAATCGACTTGGGGATTGATGTCACATTGCATCTCCTGACTTGTAAGAGTCTGTGTAGTATCTTTCCATGCTGTAATGTAAAAATACTTAACATTTTAAAAGATAAATAATTATTTATACCACCTAAGCGGACACAAGAAGGAGAAGTCATTTGAGACCACTTTTAATAAAATGAAGCATAATAAAAATGCACAATTTGATAAAAAATTGAAATGATTATTATCAAAAACCTTAAAATGTCCCTCACTATTTTAATTTTAATTATTTATTTTTTTCTTTAGACATTTTCGTAAATAAACTGAAGAGAGGGCAAATAGGTTTTACATATTTTCATAAAAAAATCGAAAATGACCTTTATTTTTAGTCTAATTACTATAACTCTTTATGTATCGTATTTTTATGCGTATTTTTGGCAAGCAAACTAGACTATAACATATTTAAAGATTTGTGCCTTGCAATTTTACAAATTTTATCTCGTTGGAAAGATTTTAAAAGATCTCACATAACGGTGGTCAATATCAAATTCTAAATTCTTTTACAAAATATTCGGAGGTGTTTATCCTTTTAGGCACAATTAAAAACGATGTATGTCATAAAAATAACATTCCAACAAAAAAAGGATGTATAAATGCGTTATGCAATTAGCGGTGTTTTACAGTTTTTCTTTAATTGACCCTTTCCCACCATAGCGGTGTTCTAGTTTTGTATAAATCACGAATGTCCTTGGGTCATCTTGTTTTCCACTGCTCTAGATGGAAATAACCCAACAACAGGCAACAACCCCCGAAAAACACATAGCCACCCCGAAAAATCGTCCAACACAAAATTTTGATTTCTTTAATGTTACGAATGGTGGAAAATTATGATTATTTTGATATCCATGGAATTTGAAGAAAAAAAATAAGTTATTTGTCTCCATGGAAGGGAGCACAGTGACGGAGAAGATATCCAAAAATTAAACCTAACAAAATGGAGGGAAAAAAATAAGTTATTTGTCTCCATGGAAGAGAGCGCAGTGACGGAGAAGATATCCAAAAATTAAACCTAACGAAGATATCCAAAAATTAAACCTAACAAAATGGAGGGAAAAGGGAAAAAAACGACGCCTGAGAGATTCGAACTCTCGCGGGGAAACCCCATGTACTTAGCAGGCACACGCCTTAACCACTCGGCCAAAGCGTCAATTTTACTTATAAATGAAATCAAGTTTTAATAGCATAAACAATCGAATCCAAGACCTAGTCTGAAGCACGAGTCATGGGAGATACAAGAACACTGTCCGAAAGGAACGAAACGCCTCTAGTTCTTTTTGGTTCTACATAACTCAGGTCACGATTTGGATATAATTTTGCTAACTTGGAAATTTTTCGGTGATTTGGGGTTCAGAACAGGATCTTTTAGTCAAATCTTCAAGTAGCCAAATGGGCCAGGAATTGTCTGTCACCAAAACACTCTCCCTGTCCCTGTCCCAGCCAGTCCCAGGGCGCCACGATGCGGGGGAAAAAAAGAAGAAAAAATTCCATTGAGGGACGGTGGGCCTATCACAGACGATTGAAAAGCTAGCCAAATGCATAACTAATCATTTGTGTCGACAAATCTTGATATCAATGATATGCATTACAATATTTTTGTTTAATTATATTATTATTACTCATCATTGTAAACATTTAGTATCAGAGGAATTTTGATAAAGTACCCCCGTTTTTTTAACCCCATAAAATTAATGCCCGTTTTTCAAACTTTCTAAATTGCCCTCACCGTTTAAGTTCACCACTTGGGCCCGCATAGAGGAGTCACATCATGTTTTACTAAGTCGTAAAATGGTCAATTTACCTAAAACCCATCACTTATCTAAAAGAATTCCCCATCTTCATGTGACCTTTTATCTCTTTCTGTTTCTCTTTCTTCATCTCCAGAAGAAAAAAGACGATCAAAGTTAAATAGATTTAGGATTAGTCTTGAATCGATTGGTAATGTTTTTTGTTTGATTGATTAGTCAATTGAGGATTAGATTTAATGGTTTCATCGATGGCGTATTTGGAAAGGAAAAGGTGATGTCCAGGTAAGATATTTTGAAACCCTAACTTTTTGATTTTGTTAGATCTGTAGTTGCATAATTAAATCAAATGATTTGGAGGGTTTTTTGATTTGTATAAAGTGAAACCCATAGCTTTTTTTATTGAAACCATCACTTTTTCATCATTTTTTATCTGTTTCTTTTGGTTTTGTCTGTGAAGAACAAAAGGAATCTTACTTTTGTTCTTGTCTGTCACTTAAAATTGAAAAGGATGAACATGTGAAAAATCTGCTGTTGAATCTGAAAAAGGTCTTTACTTTATTTTTTTTATAATTGTTTAATTTTGTTTGAATTTCTGTCTGTATTTGTATGTGTATTAGGTTTGTATTGATTTGTATGTGTATTAGGTTTCTATTTGTATGTGTATTGAGGCTGTATTTGTATGTGTATTGATTCTGTATTTGTGTATGAATGTATTATAATGTTTTGTATTTTAAAAAAATTCAGTGGCAATATTGATAAAGGAAAAAGCAAGTTGGTTAGAGACATAAGCTGTTATTGTACTAACAGTAAGATTGAGTTTGCTTTCAAGAAGTTAGAGAGAGATAAGATGAATCTGAGGATGTTTGAGCAAATGATTCACATGAGGTTGTGTTTGGAAGACATTGATGAAGTTATTTGTATGTGGATACCAGAACATGGAAATACATGGACTTTAAAGAATGATCAATCCTTTTTTTGGTTTTGGGACAATGCTGTGGTAAATGACAATGGTTTCATCCAGTTGGTTGTGAAGATTAAGAATCCAGAATGGGAGGTCACACCTAAGAAGACAGTATCAAAGTCACCTGATCAAGTGAGAAGAAGCCCAAGGCTTGGAGGTGAGAAGAACAAAAGTGTAGGTGTTGCCACTGCTAGGAAGTTGTTTGTACAAGAAAGTTCACAACCCACTCAATCAAGTGTTGTTGGTGATAACCTGAGAGAAGGATCAAGTAGTACACCATTTCAAGTAGATGATGAACCTGTAGTTGATGATGACTTTTTTGATGATGAATATTGGTTAAAGAAAATGAAAGAAAAACAATTAGATGAGGCTGTAATCCAACTTGAGAACAAAGAAGTGGATGAGTGCCATCCTGTTGAAGATCCTGAAGCTGCAGCTGCTTATAAAAGTGATGAAGACAATGAAGATTCAAGTGATGAAGACAATGAAGATTCAAGTGATGATGATGAAAATGAAAATGCAGTTGAAGGTGGTTGTAACTTAAACACTTGATGCATTAGTTATTGTACTTTTGTGCATTTAATATTACTAATGCATTATTTACTAACTGATTCAACTTATTTTTATTGCAGATAATGATGATGGTGCAGAAGTAAATGACCAAGGTAGACCCTACTAACTGATTCAACTTTAATTCTAAAGCTTCTTTTGTACTTGTTTAGGTAATGAAGGTGAAGAACTAATTACAAATTTTTGTTTTGTACCTGTTTAGGTAATGAAGGTGAAGAAGACCCACAGTATTACAAGGATTTCCAAAATGATAATTCAGATTTTGAGGATGAACCTGGTGAGCTGTTTGATGACTCGGAATTTGTTAAACCACTAGATCCTTCAGAAATGATAGTAGGTACTACCTTTCCTGATAAAGCTGCATTCAAAAGACATCTTAAGTTATACTGTGTTAAGAATGAATGTGAATTTAAGGCTAGAAAGAGTGACAAGAATAGAATGAGGGTTTGGTGTGAAAATAGGTTTGACCATAGAGGAAAGGTTGAGTGTGAGTGGTATGTGTTTGCTTCTGCATTACCAAAGCAATCTACATTTAAGGTTAGGAAAGTGAACTTAACCCATACTTGTAAGGGAAAGATTGTAGAAGACAAGATTCCTAATAGATCTGCTCGACCTCCATTAGTAGTCAAGTAATACAAGAACAATTGAAGCTTGGCTATGGAAAAGTAATTCCAAGACCAAGACAAATTCAAGAGGATTTCAAGGCTTCTCATCTCATTGATATCACTTATCATACTGCATGGAAGGCTAGGAACTTAGTGATGGAAGCTAAGTATGGGAGTTATGAAGAGAGCTATAAACTAGTTCCTCAGTTTTGTAAGATGGTGTGTGACTCCAACAAGGAATCAGTTGCAACTTTCTCATATTGTAAGGATGACATGGCTTTTGAGTCAATGATAATAAGCTTTAAAGGATCTATCAAAGGGTGGAAGAAAGGGTGTAGGAGAGTTATTGGTCTAGATGCTTGTCATTTAAATGGTAAATGTGGTGGTGTGATGATGGCTGCAACAGGGTTAGATGGTCAAAATGGTTTAGTAACATTAGGAATTGGTGTTTTCCCTGCTGAAACAATTGAGAATTGGGTGATGTTCCTCACTGACTTGAAGCCATTACTCTTAAGCCATGAACAGCCATTGACATTCATTTCAGATAGGCAAAAAGGGCTACTTGAAGCTGTTCCATTAGTGTTCCCAGGCTCACATCACAGATATTGTTGGAGGTAAGCTGCTCTTGAACTGTATTGCTTTGATCATATATTTTGTTACAATGTGTTGGATATTTATAAGTTTTTGTTGATCATATCAGGCACTTGTATAACAATTTCAAGCAGCAGTTTAAGGGACAAAAGCTGTATAGCTTGTTGTGGAATGCAGCCAAATGCTATAAGAAGAAACATTTCTATGTAACATTTCAACAAATTTTTTTATTGTGGATATGTTTTTGGATTTTTATTATCTATATATATGTGTTATAACCTACTAATTTGTTTATGATTTGTGTTTGTTGTATGCAGAAACATATGGAAGATATGGAGAAGGAGAATCCTGCTGCTGTGGAGTACCTAAAAAAGGCTGGTTTTGAGTCATGGTCTAGGGCATTCTTTGATGACACTAGTAAGTATGAACACCTAAACAACAACTTTAGTGAGTCATTTAATTCCATGGCAAAATACCTTAGGGACAAACCAATATGTAGACTAGGAATTATGTATAATCAGTTGGTTATGAGTTTGTTTCACAAAAGAAGAAAGGAAAGTGCAAAGTGGAATCCAAATGGATTGGTTCCTACTGCTATGAAACTGATTGGTAAATTGTGTAAGTTGGTTGGTGCTTTTAAAGTAGACCCATGTGAGTGGTAAATTGTATGAAGTTACAAATGAGGGTAGCAAGGCAGTCTTCATTGTGAACTTGGAAGAACAGAAGTGCAGTTGTCTACAATGGCAACTCAGAGGGTTTGTCTGTCAACATGTTGTTTGCTGTTTGAATCCATTCAGACCTGATTGGACAAAGTAAGTATATATACTTGCATCTCAGGTTTACTAGGTTTGTATGCTGTCAACTATAACTGCCTTGTTTTTTGTTTTGTTATTTTTTAGGTATTGCTCTCATTATTACTCAGTTGCTGCATATAGAGACACATATGCTGAAGTTGTCTTTCCATTTCCTCCTCAAGAAGATTGGCCTAAGGTACTTTCACTAACTTTTGTAGATCCATTTTGTAACTGAAATGCATGTTATTTAGACATTGTTAAATGTAAATCCATTTTCTAACTTATTGTTATTTTTCTAGTTGGAAGAACATGAAATTGTTGAATTGGAATCTGCTATCAAGATCAGGAATCTGAAAGGCCTAGAGTTAAGAGGAGGAGATCATGGGATGAACCAAAAGTACCTACAAAGGTATATTCATGTTCAAGATGTAAATCTACTGGTCATAACAAAACTACATGTCAAGGTGGTGATGTTGGCAAGAATCCAAAAGCTAAGAGGCAGAGAACCCAAGTAGATGGTGCCACCTTCACATCTTTTGACAGACCTGCTCCTCAGAAGAAGCAATCATCTCAAGCATCAGGGATTAGAAACACATCAGCTGCATCTTCTTCTAAAGATAAGAAACCTCCTGCTAAAGCTTGTACAACTTCAAAGAAGAAGAACATGAGTCAGACAAAGAAGTGAATGTTAAGACCAAGGCCTGTTAATTTGGAACATCTTTATTTTGGACAACTTTTTTTTTTTGGAACAACTTAATGTGTTACAAGTATTACATATGAAATGAAGCAGGTTTACATATTTAGACCTTTTCCTAATTTTGTAGCTAAATCAATCATTTGTTGTGTTGAATCTCTAACTCTCTCCTTTGCAGCAAGGAATATAGCATCTGTAGCCCAGGTAAAAGCATCACATTTTTGGCATTTTAGGTAAGCTATTCCCTTGTTGTGTTGATTGTTGCATGTCTTCAGGTACATTCTGGAATTGCAGGTTGAAGAGAAGCAAAGTTGATGTTGCATTGGACAACTTTCAAAGCAGTGATCATCTACTCCACAAGCCTGGCAGCTTTTTTCTGAAGGTAACTTCACCAACTTGGATTTACAAGGGTTAGAAGCATCTTCAAACCATTCAAAATAGTTGCAGGTAGGTATTGTGCACTTTAAGAACATTTTCCCATAGTTTTCATTTGTTGTAGATTGAAGCAATGCTCTAACACCATAACAGGGAACATTCTTGCACCTAGAATATAACCAAGGACACACTTTTGTGTCATGATTACCTTGTTCACACATAGCACAATGAGTGATGATTTTTTTCACCTTATGGTTGTTGTTGTTGCTGCTACTACTACTACCTGGAGAGCTTTTTTCACCTCCAACATTCATTGTTTCTGAGTTTTCTTAGCTTATAGTGAATTTGTTTGAGTTGCAGAACTTTATGGAGGATCATCTGTATATATACAGGTTGAAGAAGATGGAATTGGGAATATGACCGTTGGGAGATTGGATCTTACTGTGGGCCGTTGATTTTTCTTTTACATGGATGGTTAGATGCATGCCACGTGTGCCCTATTGACTCGAGTTGAATCGGCGATTCAACTAGGCGATTCGATTGAATTCAACTCTATTTAGTTCAAAGGGATTTTTAGACTTTAACGCTGCCACCTAAGCAATAACGGCAGTTAACTACCGTTTACCGTCTTTTACCGCTTTTTACATGAAACGGTCAAACAAGGGGCATTTTAGAAAGTTTTAAAAAAACGGGGGCATTTTTTTTGTGTAAAGTTAAAAGTAGGGGTACTTTATCAAAAAGCCCTAGTATCAGTTCATTGGCGATGAACATGAAGTTAAAGTGTTATTCAACCCAAAAAAAAAAAATCTGTTATAGGGCATGTGGCTCATGGATGTGCGGTCCATTAGAAGACTAGGTTTTCCCTTCCCTATATATTATAACCTTGTATTATGTAATGGATGATGCCTCTTATCATTAAAAGTTCTTTCCTCCATCTCTATCTCTTGCTTTAACCTAATCGATACTACAAAACGTTATCATTCCCGATGCTATACCGCAGAGCGATTGATTTTAATTTATTTTTTTTCCTCCTAAATGGATAAACACAAGTTGTTTGAATCAAAAGTTGAGTTTGGATTTACATCTAGGAAATCGTTGGAATCAAAGATAAGTTGAATCTACTTTTTCATATACATATTTGTTTTTTTTTTCTCATCTGATTTGATTTTACATATCAAATATAATTGTGAATTTGCAAAGAAAGATTAAAAAAAATAAAAATTGTTCTCGTTAAATCGCTTATCTCGGAAGAAGCCTTATGGAAGATTTTCTTTTCCCCTATCAATCTTTTTAAGAAAAAGAACTGCTTTTTTTAGGGGTGCAATACATATATGTAGTTTGATTTATCATATTGTATTTTGATTTTAATCATGGAAGTTCACTATCTACAATTACTTGTGTTGATAAATCTAGATTCCCCAATCCTCCTCGCTTTAGTGATTTCAGATGAGATATCTAGAAGCTAGATATCTAAGCTTCAAGGAACGGTAAGACTCGTTAGATTTGTAGATAAGTAACCAAAAAATCAAACATAGATTGATCGGAAAAAAAATTATAAGGAAACCTCGTTGTTCTAGATTTTGGAGAAGAAGAAAAGCTATTGACCTCGATTGATTAGTTCCAACTTCGACCCGTTCGGATTTCAACCGAATCTGTTATGGACAGTCCCTCGAGTTTGCTCAGGCCTGTTCCATCGAAAGCCCAGTCAGTCTGTTCTGTTCTGATATTCATGTTCTGTTCTGCTTTCTAGTTCCCAAAACCAGATGTCACGATTCTCCACTTGTTTGTTTCCGTGTCTGTTCCATCTTGGTTTTGGGATTGTGCGACCAAGGTTGTTCCGGTTTTTGGAACCAAAGTTTGAGGTATGTAACTAATGTGTTTCTACATTCAACACCTTTTGGGCTTATTTATTTGTTTTTTTAAAGAACATGCCTAGTTTTGTTTATTTGTCCTCAAATAAGTCAACACATTATATAAACGGTCAATTTAAATTATTTTTATTGATCTCAATCATTAAGAATTTTGATCTTAATGTTATTTGTTCTCTTGAATATGATATTGGATATAGTTGAATGTCGTATTTTGTTCAATTGGTTGTACCAACTCAATTCCAATGTATTCATTTGGGGCTTAGAAGTACTTGAGCACCATTATTGGATACTTGATATTTTTCCAAAAATTTGAATGTTCCGTGGAATTTTCAAAACATATATTCAAATAAAATCACATGTATTCCAATTTTTTTTGTGGAAGAACTCACAAAAAAAAATTAGTAATATATTCAACTCCCAAATATTTTTTTTGTGGAAGTACTTGAGTCGGAAAATTTTCATTTCTCTACTTCATCCATAATACTAACGAACCGTATATGTTGAAGTATGACAACAAGAGAATTAATTAATATTTTTTTAGTAATATATTCAACCTAAAGTAATTGGTTGACATGTAGTGAGATTCTCATGGCCTAATGAGATAAAAAAAATTCTCAAATTAAGCTAAGTGTAGCAAAAATGAAAATGGTAAGAACCCCAAAGTAATGAGGGTTAGACGTACCGACTCATATAAATCATGTGAAAAGGGACATATATATCATGAGAATTTTTTTATATTATTATTTATTTATTTTTTCCAGCAGTAATGACACCAAAGTATAGGTATCAATTGAACATGGGATCAGCTAAAATGTAATTCTAGCTCCAATCGTAAATAAAAGAGTTGGAAATGCACCTGGTCATAGGTGTTGGTATATACAATATAATGTGTATTTGTATCATAATAACAACCAATTTTCACATCAACTTTAATGGCAACAAGAACTTTTCCTGGATAATTGACTATCTTATCGAGCGCAGCACTGCTCATTTTTTTTCTTCAAGATACAACAAATACGTAGCAAAATCTCTAGATGTACCAAGAGATAATCACACCTTGTTGAATTCCCAAGTAACCCGTGCAAATGGATATCATGTGGAGCATCAAAATGATGAGAATGTAATTGATTGCATCTTTTATAGTCACTAAAGTATTTGGAAGGAAACATACTTTAGAGAGACTAATGAGTCAATTTAGTGAAATGTAAATCACTATAGTATTAATTTGGATTATTGAACCCATATTGATTCCAACAATGAAATGTTGGAAATTGACTCACAGAGCTTTGGGCATAACCATAAAGCAACTTTGGTTGTGACATGATGATCGTTTTGAAAGGACTCATGCGAACATCACTTTATATGAGTGAACAAAAATGGGAACAATATTGACAAAATGCGAAGTAATGACATATCTTTCAATAAGTGTTTTCTAAAGTACTAGATGCACGACCCCCTCCTCCCTCACATTATGATTTTAAGTAAGAGAGCATATCACTCATTTTTACAAAGTCTTCAGTAAAACAGGATCGAGACCATCCTAAGATGCAAATGGTAAAAATTCCATATTACAAAGAAAATAAGGTGAACTTTAGAAAATATTCATGCAAAATGCGGACCATTAAAGTAATCATGGATCTGGTGAATGTTTTGACATTTTGGACTAGTTATAGTTCCCAAGAAATTTGCGTTTGAAAACTCATATAACATATTACACAATGCAAAGTGCAAAGGCCAACCACCCTTTTTAATGCTAGAGAATTTACATCAAAAGGACTTGATGAATATTGCATGTTTAATAGGATCAATACAGAGGATCTTATACCCAATGGTCTCGCAGAGGCTACCATCAAAGGTTACAGATGGTGCCTAAGGAATAGGTTATGCGTACCAATCTATATTTTATTGCTTTGGGGATATGCAATATTACACGCATCTTACTTAATTCGTTTTTAAAACCCAATATTAGTCAACCTTTTCTGCGTAACAGTTGGTAACTGGATTTAAGCATGACATTCGTGTTCTTAACATTTTTGGTTGCACTATATATGTGTCATTACGACGCCACATCGTACTATGATGGGTCTTCAAAATTGTTAAGTAGTTATGTTGGAAATGAGTTCCCAACAATTATCGCATTTTAAAACTTTTGGCAGGATATCTCTTACCGCTAGATTTACGGGTTATCACTTTAATGAGACAGTCTTCCCGTCGTTAGGGAGATAAGAAAAAGTATTTTCTAAGGAACGACAGAATTGTCGTGGTGTGTTCCCACTATGTCTCATGTTGATTCTTATACTCCCACAAATGTAAATGTGAAGTGACAAAGAATAATCATTTTCGGTATGTACATTGATGTCGCTAAAGTGACAAGATCATACATACCAGCAAATATTCCTGCAAGGTTAAATCCTTCGATATGACACCATAGACTAAGGTGTTGCAACTACACTTGGTGGAAGTGTAGTTAAGGTCGTGGCTCCATAAAGAAAGATGGAGGCATACACTAGGTTCGATCAATGCTCACCTAGAAAGGAAGTAGATGAGTAAGGCACAACCTAATTTGTATCATCAATGAAATCATCTCATTTATTGTCTCTGACTATGTCCATGAATCAATACTGGAGGACACTCCGAAGTTTTAAATGATTCTGTAGTACAATAAAATGCTGACGGATTATGAGAATGCACATGAGTCAATGGAAGGATCATGCGTGTACATTGATGATATAATCCATAAATAGTTGCTCTAGAAGTAGAGAACCATGAGATTGAACCATGCTTTATTTTGATTAATTTCAAATATATAGCATATTTGGCCTACACAATCCAGGTAGAACTTAGTTCTTTGGCAAATATATGGGTATTTGGTGTGGTAGTGCTAACCAACCAAGTGTAAATCCTATTGGACATACATAATTAATTTTTCATAAATCATAGTGAGAAGAAAGTAGTCTTAAAGTACAAAAAGACTCGCCTTGTGGCGCGAGGTTTCTCACAAAGCCCTGGAATTGTTCTCTTGTAATGAACGTTATACAGTTCCGCTACTTAGTCAGCTTGGTAATTTTCAAAAGGGCTTGAAATGCAACATATGTATGTGGTTGTTACATATCTCTGAAAGAATTAAGAGATAGAAGATATTTACAAAAGTGCTTGATAGACTTTTGTTTCCCAAATCAAGTAACTCTAAACCACAGAGTGCGTTTACAATTAGATATAATATTCACTTATAGATTGAAGCAATCAGGCGGAAGTGGTATACCCGTCTAAGTGACTATTTGATTTGGAGGGGATAGACAAGTAAGTTATTTTTCCTTGCGTGTTCATAAGAAAGTTCATGATTTGGAATTGTGGCTATTTATGTTGATGGTATATAAATGATGTGTACTCTTGACGTGATAAGAGACCTTAAAAGAAATTTAAAATCCGAATTTGAGATAAAAAATTTAGGGAAAGCTCGATCGAATACTGAGCTTGTGGTATATTATTCCACCAGTTTTCATATGTCTAATGTTGTCAGGCAATTTAAAAACGACATGCATCCTGATAGCACTCCCATGATTAGTCGAGGTTCAAATGTAAGTAAGTAACCATTTCGTCTAAAGGCATATGACGAAGATGTGTTGGGAGATGAAATTCCCATATAAGTACAATAGACGCATTGTTGTACTTAGTATAATAATGTACTCGATAAAATTTTGTATCCTCAAGGAATTTATTAGCTAGATATAGCTCAACTCACGCAATGTCATTGGAATGGTATAAGCGAATGTAATCATGTACTTAAAAGTAACCATTGACATAAATTTTGTTTTTTCCCTGCAAGACATTAAAAGAAATGCTAATGAAAGTGCAATCCAAAAGTTGTTGATTATGAAGGAACAATAATCTCTTTTCCAACGAAAGTAATCGAGAGGGGAGATATGGTAGACTATTTTTAACTCATTACCAATATTCAGTTTTCTAAAAATACATGACTAAGGGAACTGCTTGAATAACTCAAAAGTAATTAGGGGGAGATACCGACATCATGGGGAGGATCCAAGATATGATGTTCGATATAATTTACTTCTTAAATTGAAGTTGTGTCGTACTTTTTTCCCTTAGATCGAGAATAGTTTTTCCTAAAGGGTTTTGTTACTAAACAAGTTTTTTAGCGAGACAACACTAAAAAACATCAAGTATGTTGAATGTTGAAGAAGATAAAGATCGCGTTGATATTATCGAAAATATCCGAATCAAAGAAATGAAACGGAGAATCATAAGCAACGTAACTTCCAGGATAAACAACATGGTCTTATAAGTTTCAAGTCACCAAGGTACAATGTGATAAACTCCTTTGATTGCATTAGACTAATGAAAATTTTCTGACATCGGGGAGCATCTAATGGTGTGTTGAACTCTTTTCTTCACCGAGGTTACTTTTTCCCACAGGTTTTGCTGTTTCGGAAGGTTTTAATGAGACAACAACAAACACCGAATGTAATTTAGGTAAGGCTATTGTCTTTCTCGTGGATTTTCCTTTAGAAGTTGTGAAGCAATTAATCAACTTTAACGAAGCAAAAGTAATCATTTGCAACAAGTTACCTTTACTTGCATCCACATGTTGTACTCTTTTCCTTCGTCAAGGTTTTATCCCACTAGGGTTTTCCTTGTTAAGGTTTTTATGAGGAAACGTATACGATCCAACTATGTTCTAAGTTTAGTTAATATTGTACTTTTTTTTCTTTAGTTCAGGTTTTGTCCTTTTTGGCTTCACTGAGTCAAGTTTTAACGAGGCAATTAACTTAGACTGCGATCTTTGAAAATGGTATTTAGTATTGATAACCACATGTAAAGCAATGGACAAAGATGTGAAGTACTACATGTGAAGAGTTTCAGCTATAGGTTTTATCCCACTGGGTTTTTTTTTTCCTTGTCAAAGTTTTAATGAGGCGATTGATTTCGCTCAAGTCATCAAGAAGAGGATGACATTTTGGAGAACCACATTCAAAGCACTATATTTGAAGTACTATGTATAAAGCTTTGTTATTGAACCGACAAGGGGAGTGGTATAGGGCATGTGGCGGTGGATGCGTCCATTAGACGGCTAGTTTTCTTCCTATATATTAGAACCTTGTATTATGTAATGGTTGGCGCCTCTTACTACGCGTTCTTCCTCCATTCTCTATCTCATCTC
>JAJJWX010003917.1:0-86470 GCA_023529315.1 Papaver bracteatum | reverse complement strand
TCCATCGCCTCATTGTCATCAAGACCATGTGATGTGAGGGTGTTTTAGAGCTTTATTCAGAGTCCCTTGGGCTTCCATTTCCTACCCAAATGACTTTCAACCTGCTATTTGTTCTTCATTTTCACTCTAAAGGATATAGCTAGAGTAGATCTACGTAAGTAAAGATGATCATGCAATTGGGTGATTGACGTTAGAGAAAACAGTCAAGTGGTAGATATATTGTGAGAAAGAGATTAATATGCTTCTTGCTTAATGTGACACTGATTTCGGTAAGTCTTCGTAAATCATTCATGAATTAATACATAAATGTATAGATTAAATCCTGCATGCAGCATGCTTGCTAAAACAACATGCATACTGAGATACACAATCTACTCTACGTACTAGCTAGTGTATCTCAGCATCTGTGTCTAGGGTCGGCTGATCCCCGAAGGAAGGCATTACATTTTTTCCGTTACCATAAGCCGTGCATGGTAAAATCGCTGGCAATGGTGAGGGGGGGGCAGTTTTTCTGAAAGTTTAGTATTCGCCAATGTCTCAAAGCATCCCGTTCAGTAAATATCTGAAACCAATATTACAAGTCAGTTTAACATGGTGGTGGAAACAGTTGCGAGAAGAAATCAAAACGAAGATTAAAAGAAAACATAAATTTACCGCAATTATTTACCTGATTGCATGTAGCTTTGGTAGCGCCTCTTACTAGTTTTTTCCCAATAGAAAGACCCTCAATCTTGGGCACAAAAATCTTCTGGAAGTTTTCATGATAAAAACTGAGAAAAGAGAGAGAGCTGTGAAAAATCTGAAAATTAAATCATTTGGAACAAAATATTACTTCCTCTTGATCTCTTTATACTCCACTTTTGGATGTTCTTATATAATAAAAGGGTTACCCAGTCCAGTATCGCATTGCATGTTCCACCTATACCCCTTATGACATGAAAAAATGTAGGCTTTATGATTATGGGTTCTAGTTAATAAACTCATCTTACGTGTTTAATTTCCTTCAGTTTCTCTAGTTAATAAAGTCATCCTAATCTCCTCGACGGGTTCTAGTTGCATTAGAATCCCAAAATACAATATGACATCCGAGTTTGATCGGGAATTCAAATGTATGTAGCGTTTTCCATTTCTAATTGGATTTTCTTGAAGGTGTAATATACAAATGTAGATCAGGATGTCCAAATCCACAGTATATTTACGGAAAATATTTGATATTTCGGGTAGAAACTTCTTATGGAATTTGAGGAGCTTGATGGACCAACCACACACCTAAAACTCAGTGTAAAAAATGAAATAGATAAGATGACTTTCTTGTAAACAAGATTAACATTTTAGATGAGGTTAATTAGGTTGCCACATCCTCAGTTTCATGCCAATTATGTAATAAGAATGAAAGTGTGCAACATGTAAATTCTCGAAACCATGATGTGTGGGGCAATACGTATATACTGACCGAGCTCTCTGGTAAATCTATAGAAATTGCAAAAGAGGCTAGAAAGTCTCAATGAAGGCTACAGAATTTTACCTTAATTAAATTACGGCATGTGGGATTTCCATTTTTCGGCATAATGCTGGAAGCCGGACAACAAGCTTAATGAAATGACGATTCGACATCGTGTGCAATAATAACCATTTGGGCCTTGTTCCGCACAAATTTATAATAAACTGAAAATCACATCAAAACTTGATTGGGAAGCATTTATAGTTGATGAAAAACATGAGGTATATGTACAAATAACATTAGCGTGCTCAACGATAACATTTTCTGCAGCTTGATCTCCTAATAATTCCTTTAGTGAGTTAGTCTGATCTCCTAATAATTCCTTTAGTGAGTCCTCTAAACACTGGCTAAATATCTTGTAGTTTTCAAATAAACCTCCATCCACTGCTATCACAGTCTTCTGTTTCTTTTCACCTTCTTTCACCACGTCTCTTCCCAATTTCTTCAAGATAACATAAATCCCCGCAGTGGAGACACGAGCACCACATGTTGGCGCAATGCGGAAAAGTGATGGGTTCATGAAAATGATTTAGGAAATAATTTTAGGAAAAGAGGTTGGTTTAAGAAAAGTGAGTTTTATATTGATTTGGAAATGAAAGTATTACAAGGGGAATTGGTGTAGCAACTTTGGCTTACACTTTCTATTTTACAAGAGACTCTTTAGCTCTTTCTACTAACTCTCACTCTCACTACTTATTTTGCTAACTTGGTTTTGGATGGTTACAAAATGAACCAAGCTTGCCTATTTATAGGCAATGAGTGAAGGTTCTAGACCATGTGACAAGCTTAGAAAAAGAAAATTCTAGAGAATAAATTCTCTAGATATGACCGGATACTACATGACTCTCTAGAGCTAACTACAAAGAAAATTCTAGAGACAAAATGCTCTAGATAACACGTGAAAAAAGAAATCCTAGAAAACTCTAGGGTGTGCACAAAAGCCCATGGAAGTGTCTAGATATCTCTAGACTGGGCCTATGCTTGGACATAAAGCCCATGTGGGCTTATTAGCTTAGATTTACCCATCACAAATTATCAAATATTTCTTACACCCCATCTTAATTTTTGATGTTAAGTTTGTCTCTAAAGTGATTGAATTTATCCACTGTGACGGCTTTAGTGAAAATGTCCGCATTTTGTTCTTGTGTAGGACAAAATTGGAGCTCTATTTCCTTGTTTTCGACCAGCTCTCCGATGAAGTGGTGTCGTAGCTCTATGTGTTTCGTCCTTCCGTGGAAGACTGGATTTTTTGTCATTGCAATTGTAGACATATTGTCACGGTAGATAGTTGTCGGTTGCTTTTGCTTTTGTTGTAGGTCGGTCATTATTCTTCTTAGACATCTTTTGCTTCACATCTTTGCACTTGTTGCTTTATGTACTCTGCTTCGGCTGATGATAGTGCCACCGTACTTTGCTTTTTAGAATTCCAAGAGATAACTTTTTTGCCCATACAGAAAACATAGCCTGATGTGCTTTTTCGGTCTTCAATGGAACTTGCCCAATCACTATCTGTGAAGCCAATTAAATTGTTATCTTCTTCTCTTGTATACTTGATGCCAAAATCTTTTGTTCCCTTGATATATCGAAGAATTCTTTTTGCAGCGATGTAGTGTAACTTGCTTGGCTCGCTCATAAACCGAGAAACAATGCTAGTTGCAGTGACGATGGCTGGCCTTGTATTTGTTAAGTAGATCAGTGATCCGACTAAACTTCTGAACAAGGTTGGATCCACTATAGTTGCTCCATCATTTTTTACCAATTTCTCATTGGCACCCATTGGAGTTGCAATTGGTTTGCAATCCATCATGTTGAACCTTTTCAGTATGTCTTCTGCATATTTTTCTTGGGATATGAATATTTCTTTTGGAGATTGTTTTACTTGAATCCCAAGAAAATATCGCATAAGTCCTAAATCTGTCATCTCATATTCTTTCATCATCTCCTTCTTAAATTTTTCTGCCATTTCTTGTTTTGTGCTGGCGTAAATTAAATCATCAACGTAGAGACAGACGATTAGAAAATCCGTACCTTGTTTTCTTATGTAGAGGGATGGCTCACTTGGACTTTTCCCAAATCCACTATCTCGAAAGTATTTGTCGATTTTGCTGTTCCATGCATGCGGTGCTTGCTTGAGGCCATATAGTTCTTTCCGGAGACGATAAACCATTTTTTATTTTCCTTTTCGGATATATCCTTGAGGTTGTTCAAAGTACACCTCTTCTTCAAGTTCTCCGTTTAGGAACGCCGAGTTTACGTCCAGTTGGTAGACCTTCATTTTGAGTTGAGCTGCCAAGGCTAACACCATCCGGGTTGTTTCCATGCGAGCGACTGGGGAGAATATCTCTTTGTAGTCAATTCCTGGTTGCTGGGAATATCCTTTTGCAACTAGCACTGCTTTGTGCTTTTGAATTGACCCGTCTTCATTATATTTTGTCTTGTAGACCCATTTCAGACCAATTATTTCTTTGTCAATTGGCTGATTAACAAGCTCCCATGTCTTATTTTTCTCGATTACTCGCATTTCTTTATCCACGGCATGTCTCCATTTTTCTTCTTTTGCCGCTTCCTCATATTTGTGAGGTTCTAGTGCTATAAATGCACAATTAGATGTATTATAAATATCTACTAGGGAACGCACCATTCTAGGTGTGGCACTTGCTTTTGATGAACTTGGGCTTTGTTGTGTTGGACTTGGTGATCTCGGGCTTGCTGGTGGAGTACTTTCCTCCTGACGTGGATGATCTGGCTCGTCTTCAATGAGTAGTGGCAACTCGTGGTTTTCTGGTTCATCATTCCAATCCCATGATTTGAATTCATCAAAGATAACATCTCTTGAAATTACCAGTTCCTTTGTGTATGGATTTATAAGTCTATATGCTTTAGACTCTTCGTTGTATCCGATGAATATTAACCTTTCTCCTATTTCATCGAACTTTTCTCTATGTTGGGATGGAACATGTGAGTATGCTACGCAACCAAAAATTCTGAAAGAAGTTACCTCGGGCTTTTTCTTATACCAAGCTTCATATGGAGTTTTGTTGAGAACTGCTTTTATTGGCGAGCGATTAAGGATGTAGACCGCCCGTATTGACTGCTTCAGCCCAGTAAGTGTTGGGTAGCTTCCTTGCTTTTAGCATACTGCGAGCCATTTCTACAATCGTATGATTTTTTATTTCCGCGACGCCGTTTTGTTGTGGAGTGTATCGGACGGTAAACTCCTTTTTGATTCCATTTTCTTTTACAGTAGTTGATAAATTTATTTGAAGTAAATTCTCCACCATGGTCAGTACGGAAAACCTTTAGCTGATGACCACTTTGCTTCTCTGGCAACGCCTTGAACTCTATGAATTTAGTGAATGCCTCGGACTTTTGCTCGAGAACATACACCCATATCATCCTGGTATAATCATCCACGAATAAGAGAAAATATCTTCTGTTGTTGAGTGAAGTTGTTCTTGTCGGACCGCATATATCAGCGTGCACCAATTCGAGGGGCCTTCTTTCTCTCCACGATGTACTTGTGAATGGAAGTCTATGAAACTTTCCAAAAATGAATCCTTCGCATACTTTATCTCCACCGCTGATATTAGGAAGATCAATTACCATGTTATTTGATTTTAGAACCTTCAAGGATCTGTAGTTGAGATGCCCGTATCTCAAATTCCATAACTTGCATTCATCTATATGATCGGTACTCATTGCACAATTTCCAATTGATGGCATAGATAAGGGAAAGACAAAATTTTCTGTCATTTTTACCTTTGCCACCAATTGCTTATTAATTTTATCATAAATTGTGCATTCTCCGTCTTCAAAATGTAGTGAGTACCCTTTTCGTATGAGTTGTCCAACACTTAATAAATTTTGAGCTAGGCCAGGAACATAAAGAACATCAGATATGTATCGAGTTTTACCTGACCTTGTTCGTACGGATATGACTCCTCTTCCTTCAACATTCTGGTACTTTCCATCTCCGAGTTTGACTGGTGGAATCTCTTGCTCCTCCAACTTCACGAAATATTCTTTATTTCCTGTCATATGGCTACTGCATCCACTGTCGACGTACCATATACCTTGCGCATCTTGTTGCGAGGTGAGGCAGGAATAAAATACTTGATTTTGAGAATCTTTTTTCTCGGAATAGTTGGCTTCATTATTTTTAAACCAACAATCTTTTTCCATGTGATTTAATTTATCACACTTGGTGCACTTATATCTGCAATTTTCAGTTGGATGGCCAAACTTTTTGCAAACATTGCATCGGAGATTTGAGGAGTAATTTTTACCGTACCTTTGATTGTTGTTTCTGTAACCTCCTTTTCCTCTTCCACGTCCGCGGTAGAAATTTTTGGGCCCTTGATTTGATGTCGACCCTTTCTCGTATTGCGAGTTTGATGATGATCCCCCTCTGGAGCTTTCTTTACTGGCTTCCGTATTTTTCTTTTCACTGAAATTTATTTTTGATTGAAACGCCTTCTCCAACTGTTGCTCCGCGAACCTATTTATTCTTTTCTCGTGCGCCTCGAGTGAACCCATTAGTTCATGTACCGAGAGAGTCGATAGGTTTTTTGACTCCTCAATGGCAGCGACAATATGATCGAACTTGAATGGTAAGCTTCTTAAAATCTTTTCTACAACTCTTTTGTTTTCTATGGTATCTCCATAACTACTGATTTGATTTACTATTCCAGTAACTCTTGAAAAAAAGTTATGGATAGTTTCATTTTCTTTCATGAGTAAATTATCAAAGTCTATCCATAAATTTTGTAGTTTAATGGAGATTACCTTTTCTGATCCTTGGAATGCCACTTTGAGGATATTCCAGGCCTCCTTCGAAGTTTTCGCCACCGAAATTCGAGGAAAAATTGCTTTGGTTACTCCTTGTTGTAGAAACAGTAATGCTTTAGCATCTTTCTTCTTATTTTCCTTATACTCCTTTTTCTCATAAGTCAGTCCATGATGCCGAAGCTAGCTGCCGACTCGGGTACCAAGTAACCATCTTCCACAAAATCCCATAGGTCTTGTGAAGTAAATAATGTCTTCATTTGTAGACTCCAATAATCATAGCTCTCACCATCAAAAATTGGAATTAGACTTTGGGCATAATTGAAACCTTGGTTAATTGCAATGGGTGGAGTTTTAGGATTACTGGGTTAGGTTTGCTCTGATACCAAATTTGTTGGCGCAATGCGGAAAAGTGATGGGTTTATGAAAATGTTTTAGGAAATGATTTTAGGAAAAGAGGTTGGTTTAAGAAAAGTGAGTTTTATATTGATTTGGAAATGAAAGTATTACAAGGGGAATTGGTGTAGCAACTTTGGATTACACTTTGTATTTTACAAGAGACTCTTTAGCTCTTTCTACTAACTCCCACTCTTACTACTTATTTTTCTAACTTGGTTTTGGATGGTTACAAAATGAACCAAGCTTGCCTATTTATAGGCAATGAGTGAAGGTTTTAGACCATGTGACAAGCTTAGAAAAAGAAAAGTCTAGAGAAGAAATTCTCTAGATATGACCGGATACTACATGACTCTCTAGATCTAACTACAAAGAAAATTCTAGAGACAAAATGCTCTAGATAACACGTGAAAAAAGAAATCCTAGAAAACTCTAGGGTGTGCACAAAAGCCCATGGAAGTGTCTAGATATCTCTAGACTGGGCCTATGCTTGGACATAAAGCCCATGGGGGCTTATTAGCTTAGATTTACCCATCACAAATTATCAAATATTTCTTACACCACATGTATATTATGGAAACGGATGACGAGTGAAAAGAATGTTGGTCAAGTATAAGATTACAATTGAAATATTACCTGATCACCAATATTTAGACTTCCGAGATCCAAAGAATGATCATATTCTGTTAGAGGAAGATGAGATAACCGAAATTTTTCCCACTCCATGTTGATAACCTACCATTACACAACATGTCAGTTATTTCCTTTCAAAAAGGCAAGTAAATGAGGAACAATGTATGTTCCAGTAACCAGAGATAAAAAAAAAATCTTTGAAAACGAAGAGCAGAAAAAATTATGATCGAAAACAAAGATAAGATAACCACCAATCATCTCTCCTGATTTGGGTAAAAGTCTACGCCACTTGGGAATCGCATGTGCATGCTCCACATATGTTGTGTTTGTTCCAGTACTCAATGTCACGGCAGAAATGACGTCATATTATTGAAGTATCTACCCCGAGATAATGTGCTAATTGTGCTATTCACCTACACTGGGAAGTTTTCAAATATCCCAACAAACACTCGAAAGTTTTTCCAATTCTGCCATCACATCTTGACCAACCTAGTTGCACAGATATTAAGGGTACTGAGATCAGACACAAATAGTGGTCTAGGGAAGGTTATATTAAAACGAAATAGCATTCAGGTTAATATATTTACTGCATCTTCTATTGAGAAGTATTTTGTCCAATAAATATAGGAGTTCCAGACGTAATTGATTCATTCTTTACTGGGAAGTAGAATGTGAAACCTAATTGTGTCTTCTTACGAGGAACAAGTTCAAATCCGTGACCTTCTGTAGCAACAAATTTTACTAGTCACTACACCAAAACCAGGATTTTCTCACAGTGTAACCTGTCACAGTTTATTTTTCAGTCACTGATATACCTGTGATAAGTCCTGCAACAATTATAACTGTTGCTAAATTTTGTAATCGTGATAATGAATCTGAATATTTAACTTTTTACTAGTCACAATTATATTTGTTGACAATTATCTAGACAATCACAATTATAATCTGAAATGATGTTTCCACCCAAAAATTTCACCACATCTAAAGCAACCCCGAATTAATCACTCTTACAATTTTGGTTGTCACTACTTTCCTTCCTTCGCATATGATTATACAAAATAACAATTTTATTTTTGATCTAATTTTTATATTTATTTTAATTTTAATTTTCTTAATATTAGAAAAAAAAAGGATCATGGAGATATTGATGTTAGACCCGCATCAAAGGACATTTGACTTGGACATATGGCACCCTAATTCAATCTTTTCTCTACCTCGCCGTACGATTTTCTGGAAACAGCAAAACCACAACAAAAATTTAAGACTATGAAAATGAACAAACTACCCTTGCTTAAATCTAATAAGTGGCCCAACACTTATCGGATAAAAATTTGAAAATGACCATATTACCCTTATTGGACATAAGTGCAATAAATATTATGACTTCACCAACGCTTTCTAGTTGGCCAGCACATCCATGCTTTCTCATGAAAATGACCATATTACCCTTATTGATAAATGAGAAAAAAGTGCAATAAATATTATGGAGATTGTGAAAATGACCATACTACCCATATCAAACTTTTAGGGGTGCGAAATAAGTAAAGTAATTCTTAAACATTGATCCTCGATTATTACTTCAAGTGAAAATTTGGCCTTCGGGAATGACCATATTAACCTTATTGGAAAAAGTGCAATAAATATTATGGAGACTGAAAATGACCATACTACCCTTATCGAAAATAATTAAGTAAATGTTACGAGACTTTGAAAATGACCATATTGCCCTTATTGGAAAAAGTGCAATAAATATAATGGAGACTATGAAAATGACCATACTACCCTTATCAAAAATAAATAAAGTAAATACTTTGAAAATGACCATATTACCCTTATTGAAAAAAAAGTGCAATAAATATTATGGAGACTATGAAAATGACCATACTACCCTTATCGAAAATAAGTAAAGATAATGTTACAGACTGTGAAAATGACCATATTACCCTTATAGGAAAAAAGTGCAATAAATTTTATGGAGACTGTGAAAATGACCATACTACCCTTATCAAAAATAAATAAAGTAAATACTTTGAAAATGACCATATTACCCTTATTGGAAAAAAAAATTGCAATAAATATTATGGAGACTATGAAAATGACCATACTACCCTTATCGAAAATAAGTAAAGATAATGTTACAGACTGTGAAAATGACCATATTACCCTTATTGGAAAAAAAAGTGCAATAAATATTATGGAGACTATGAAAATGACCATACTACCCTTATCGAAAATAAGTAAAGATAATGTTACAGACTGTGAAAATGACCATATTACCCTTATTGGAAAAAAGTGCAATAAATGTTATGGAGACTGTGAAAATGACCATACTACCCTTATTGAAAAAAGTGTAAAAAATATTATGGAGACTGTGAAAATGACCATACTACCCTTATAGGAATTAAGTAAAGTAATTCTTATAGACAATTGAAAATGACCATGTTACCCTTTGGAAAAAAGTGCAATAAGTATTATGGAGACTGTAAAAATGACCATACTACCCTTATCAAAAATATGTAAAGTAATTCTTACATACTGTAAAAATGACCATATTACCCTTATTAGAAAAAAAGTGCAATAAATATTATGGAGACTGTGAAAATGACCAAACTACCCTTATCGAAAATAAGTATAGTAAATACTTTGAAAATGACCATATTACCCTTATTGAAAAAAAGTGCAATAAATATTGTGGAGACTATGAAAATGACCATACTACCCTTATCAAAAATAAGTAAAGTAATTCTTACAGACTGTGAAAATGACCATATTACCCTTATTGGAAAAAAGTGCAATAAATATTATGATATCTGTGAAAATGACCATATTGCCCTTATTGGAAAAAAAAGTGTAATAAATATTATGGAGACTATGAAAATGACCATACTACCCTTCTTGGAATAAGTAAAAATAATTCTTACTGACTCGTAAAATTACTATATTACCCTTATTTGAAAAAAATGCAATAAATATTATGGAGAGTGTGAAAATGACCATACTACCCTTATTAGAAATAATTAAAGTAATTCTTACAGTTTGTGAAAATGACCATATTATCTTATTGAAAAAAGTCTGATAAATATTATGGAGATTGTGAAAATGACCATACTACCCTTATTGAAAAAAGTGCAATAAATATTATGGATCTTGTGAAAATGACCATACTACCTTATCGGAATTAAGTAAAGTAATTCTTACAGTTGTGAAAATGACCATGCTACCCTTTGGAAAAAAGTGCAATAAGTATTATGGAGACTGTAAAAATAACCATACTACCCTTATCAAAAATATGTAAAGTAATTCTTACATTGTAAAAATGACCATATTACCCTTATTAGAAAAAAGTCAATAAATATTATGGAGATCGTGAAAATGACCAAACTAAACATCGAAAATAAAGTAAAGTAAATATTACAATTTGTAAAAATGACCATATTACTCGAATGGTCATTTTCATCTCATAATACTTATTGCACTTTTTTCCAATAAGGGTAACATGTTCATTTTCACGGTCATTAAATACTTTATTTATTTACGATAAAGGTATTATGGTCATTTTCCGATCTCCAATCTCCATAATATTTATTATACTTTTTTTCAAATAAGGATAATATGGTCATTTTCACAATCTGTAAATTACTTTACTTATTTCTAATAAGGATATATGATCATTTTCCGCGATCTCCATAATATTTATTGCACTTTTTGCAAAGAGGTAATATGGTCATTTTCAAAGTATTTACTTTACTTATTTTCGATAAGGGTAGTATGGTCATTTTCATAGTCTCCATAAAATTTATTGCACTTTTTTTTTCCAATAAGGGCAATATGGTCATTTTCACAGCATGTAAGAATTACTTTACTTATTTCTGATAAGTGTAGTATGGTCATTTTTACAGTCTCCATAATATTTATTGCACTTTTTTTTAATAAGGGTAATATGGTCATTTTCAAAGTATTTACTTTTACTAATTTTCGATAAGGGTAATCTGGTCATTTTCATAGTCTCCATAATATTTATTGCACTTTTTTCCAACAAGGGAAATATGGTCATTTTCAAAGCTTTATAGAATTACTTATTTATTTCCGATAAGGGTATTATGGTCATTTTCACAGTCTCCATAATATTTATCATACTTTTTCCAATAAGGATAATATGGTCATTTTCACAATCTATAAGAATTACTTTACTTATTTCCAATAAGAATAATATGGTTATTTTCACAGTCTCCATAATATTTATTGCAATTTTTTCCAATAAAGGTAATATGGTCATTTTCAAAGTATTTACTGTACTTATTTTCGATAAGGGTAGTATGGTCATTTTCATAGTCTCCATAATATTTATTGCACTTTTGTCCGATAAGGGGCAATATGGTCATTTTCACATTCCGTAAAATTACTTTACTTATTTCCGATAAGGGTAGTATGGTCATTTTCACATTCCACATAATATTTATTGCACTTTTTTCAATAAGGCTAATATGGTCATTTTCAAAGTATTTACTTTACTTTTTTTGGATAAGGGTAGTATGGTCATTTTCATAGTCTCCATAATATTTACAGCACTTTTTTCCAATAAGGGTAATATGGTTATTTTCAAAGTATTTTCTTTACTTATTTTCGATAAGGGTAGTATGGTCATTTTCATAGTCTCCATAATATTTACTGCACTTTTTTTCCAATAAGGGTAAAATGGTCATTTTCAAAGTATTTTCTTTACTTATTTTCGATAAGGGTAGTTTGGTCATTTTCACAGTCTCCATAATATTTATTGCACTTTTTTCAATAAGGGTAATATGGTTATTTTCAGAGTCTGTAACATTTCCTTTACTTATTTCTGATAAGGGTAGTATGGTCATTTTCATCGTCTCCATAATATTTATTGGACTTTTTTTTCAATAAAGGTAATATGGTCATTTTCATAGTCCGTTAGAATTACTTTACTTATTTCCGATAAGGGTAGTATGGTTATTTTCACAGTCTCCATAATATTTATTGCACTTTTTTCCAATAAGGGTAATATGGTCATTTTCATAGTCTGTAACGTTTACTTTACTTATTTCTGATAAGGGTAGTATGGCTATTTTAACAGTCCATAATATTTATCGCTATTTTTTCCAAAAAGGTTAATATGGTCATTTTCACAGTCTGTAAGAATTACTTTACTTGTTTCCTGTAAGGGTAGTATGATCATTTTCACAGTCTCCATAATATTTATTGCAATTTTTTCCAATAAGGGTAATAGGGTCATTTTCAAAGAATTTACTTTACTTATTTTCGATAAGGGTAGTATGGTAATTTTCACAGTCTCCATAATATTTATTGCACTTTTTTTCCAATAAGGGTACTTTTCAGTCAATTCTAGTAATCTTTGACCCGATGTTCAATTCGATATATTTCGTCTTGGATCATCCAGGACGAGAAACTTAGGTCTAACTCTAGTAATCTTTGGACCCATGATGTTCAATTCTGATATATTTCGTCTTCATATCATTCGGACGAGAAACCAGGGTCTAACTCTAGTAATCTTTGAACCCGTGATGTTCAATTCCATATATTTCATCTTGATTCATCCCGGTCCAACTCTAGTAATCTTTAAACTTTAGGATGTTAAATTGATATATTTTGTCTCCGGTTCATCCTAAGAGAAACTCAGGTCTAACTCTAGTAATCTTTGAACTCGTGATGTTCAATTCGATATATTTAGTCTCATTCACCGGAAGAGAAACTTCGAGTCTAACTCCGGTAATCATTGAACCCGTTGTTGTTCAATTCCGATATATTTCTTCTTGAGTTCATCCGAAAGAGAAACTAAGGTCTAACTCTAGTAATCTTTGAACTTTGTGATGTTCAATTCACGATATATTTCGTCTCCAGTTCATCCGGACGTGAAACTCAAGTCTAACTCTAATAATCTTTGAACATGTGATGTTAAATTACGATATATTTTATCGCAATTCATCCGAATAAGAAACTCGGGTCTTACTCTAGTGATCTTTGAACTCCGGGATGTTCAATTTCGATATATTTGATCTTTAGTTCATCCGTAAAAAAACTTATGTCTAACTCTAGTAATCTTTGAACCGGTGATGTTCAATTAAGATGTATTTCGTCTCCCAGTTCATCCTAAGATAAACTCAGGTCTAACTCTAGTAATATTTGAACCTGTGATATTCAATTCTGATATATTTAGTCTTCAGTTCAACCAAATACGAGAAAATCTGGTCTAACTCTAGTAATCTTTGAACGGGTGATGTTCAATTCTGATAAACTTCATCTCCAGGTCATCCGAAAGGGAAACTCAGGTCTATATCTAATAATCTTTGAACCTGTGATGTTCAATTCTGATATATTTCATCTTCATTCATCCGAACGAGAAACTAAGGTCTAACTCTAGTAATCTTTGAACTTTGATGTTCAATTGATATATTTCATGTTCCGTTCACCGAACGAAAACACATGTCTTACTCTAGTAATATTTGAACTTTCGATGTTCAATTAAATATATTTCGTCTCCGTTCATCCGAATGAGAAACTAAGGTCTAACTCTAGTTATCTTTGAACCCGTGATGTTCAATTATGATATATATCATGTTGGTTCACCCGAACGAGAAGCTCAGGTCTAACTCTAGTAATCTTTGGACATTTGATGTTGAATTCTGATATATTTCGTTTCAGTTCATCCGAACGAGAAACTAATGTCTAACTCTAGTAATCTTTGAACCCGTGATGTTCAATTACGATATATTTCGTCCTCGATTCACCCGAAAGAGAAAATCGGAGGTCCAACTCTAGTAATCTTTGAACCTGTTATGTTCAATTCGATATATTTCATCTCCGTTCATCCTAAGAGAAACTCAAGTCGAAATCTAGTAATATTTGAACTGTGATGTTCAATTAAATATATTTCATGTTGATTCACCCGAACGAGAAACACATGTCTTACTCTAGTAATATTTGAACATGTGATGTTCAATTATGATATATTTCGTCTCAAGTTCATCCGAACGAGAAACTAAGGTCTAACTCTAGTAATCTTTGAACCTGTGATGTTCAATTCTTATATATTTCATGTTTAGGTTACCCGAACGAGAATCTCAAGTCTAACTCTAGTAATCTTTGGACATGTGATATTGAATTCTGATATATTTCGTCTCCAGTTCATCCGAACGAGAAAATAAGGTCTAACTCTAGTAATATTTTAACCTGTGATGTTCAATTCTGATATATTTCGTCCTCAGTTCATCCGAACGAAACTTCGTGTCTAACTCTAGTAATCTTTGAACCCGTGATGTTCAATTCTAATATATTTAGTCCTCGATTCATCCGTACAAGAAATTCAAGTCTAACTTTAGTAATATTTGAACTGTGATGTTCAATTCGATATATTTCGTCTTCAGGTCATAAGAATGAGAACATCGGGTCTATCTCTAGTAATGTCTGTAACTTGAGTTCAGTTCATTGGAATGAGAACTTCGAATTACATCTTTAGTTATCCGATTTTTCTTTTCCATTTCCTTATTCTTATACGTTATTCGGATTTATATCAAATCGATAACTTTTGATTCTATGAGTTTTATTTCTCATTCTTCGATTCATTTTCATTCTTATATCATTCTTCAAATTTGTACGTAGTCGAGATTGACTTTAGATTCTTCAAGGTTCACTTCCAAATCTTTTTCGTTCTTTTCGATTCACTATTATTCTTCGAGATCCATCTTTCATCTTATGTTTAATTCTCTTATTAGTCTAATACTTTTATTTTGTGAAAGATCGACTTTGGATTTTGAGAGATTCACTTCTCATTATTTGGATTCTTTCCCACTTTTATACATTATTCGATTTATATCTAATCGAAGGTCAACTTCTCATTACACGGATGCAAAATCTGCCACATCACCTATATGACTTGAAATCTAGAATGAATCTCTAAATCTACTAGCATGGAGTCATGGACTATATGACTTCCGTATCGTTGGTTGTCAATAAGCTGAATGAACGAATTTATTTTAGCACAAAGAGAAGCACAAGCATCTCTCCCCTTTTTTGATCCGTATGACAATTCCAACTCAAATCTTTGTCGTCCAAATATTTTGGTCCCATCACCGTTCAAAGCCTTTTAGATAATTTTTTTCTCTCACTACATTTTCGCTTCGCTCTTATCTCTTTCTCGATTTCCTTTCCCCTCCCTCGGAAAAACCCTAACTCCTTTACGCCTCTCTCGGAAACCCTAACTCCTAAAAACCTCACTATCTCGGTCTCGCTCTCTCTACGTAAAAAGTTACTTCAAATAGTATATCAAAGCTTTGGTTTTTGTTTATGTTTTTTTTAAGCCGTGTTTGGCACCTTTGACAACATAAAACTTACCTAGGTTAGAGTTTTTTCTTACTTGATTAGGATTACCATGAAATAGTTAAGCAAAAATGTTGTTTTTTTTTCCATCAAATCTCGTAGGGTGTATGTTATATTTTGTTTGTCTAGTATTTAATTTTATTTGAAAAGATTTAATTCACTTATTATCATAAAGGGAAAATATAGGATAATTAAAAAAAAAAAAAAGGTAAAAAATGGGTGAAGTGAGAAAAGTTTAAGGATAATTACCTATTTTAAAGGCAAAATAATTTCATATTCTTGGTTGGGATTTTGGTATCCTAGATATTTGGGAGAATAGTGTAACCTTACTTTTTTAGCTAACTAAAATTAGTGAAGGTTATGTTATTCCTATCCAAACTTAGAATAAAATGAAGACAAACACGTTTTGACGGTTATTTTGGAGATAACCCAACCTAGGATAGGATATCAAAGGTGCCAAACGCGACCTTAGGGATTTAAATAAACATCTTTTTTCCCATACAATCTCTTGAAGTCCAAAATCAAGATCGAAAACAACAACTATTTTTCCAATTTCATAGTATTCATTTACAGATTTTTCATTATTGATTTTTATTTTATTGTTTTTATCTGGGTCTAATTTTGGGAATCGAGGGCTTCAGATTTCATTGATTTTTTTTCCAATTTCAGATTCCAATTAGGAACGAGGGTTTTGTTCACCGGCCAATGGGAGGGTTGGTTACCGCAACTCTTGACGTGGTGTGAGAGATATCGTGGGAGTTTTACAACATTTCATGCTTAAAACCATTGTTGAATGCTAGGTCCTCCAGCCAACATGTATTAAGATAGAAAACACACATGTGAAAAGCAAGCGTCACTCATCAGAGCCCTTGATCTCGTTACGAAATTCCCCGAGATTAACAGCGCAAGATCCCTAGAAACAAAACCTTATCCTATATCCTCTCATTTTTTCCTCTCTTGCTCTATCCGCCTCTTTTTTTCTATTTTCTCCTTCTGTCCTTCACCATGTTTACTAATCGGATTCATGTATTTTTACGAAAAATGATTAAGTTTTATCCTTTTCCCACCAAAGATCTTCGAATCAAAGATCGAAATTTGTTCTAATAACAACACCTCATGAAGAAGAAAAAGAAATACAGTGTATGGAGGGATATTAGTAATCTGGATAGATCTTTTTAGGGCTCATGTCGTCGATTTTTTTTTTTTGAGACCTCTGATGCCTGGATAGCCGGTGGTTTCGATCTACTAATGTATGTTCAATTTTATTGATTTCCCAAAATTTTTAATTAGGGTTTCTAATTTTCTGTAAACTTTTGAGCTATTGAATTGATTTGTTCAATGAAACAGATACGAAGATTAACTAGATGAGGATGTTATGGTAAGTAGATGATTTATTTTGTTTTATGATAGGTTTTTTTTTTTTTTTGGTAAATTTGTTTGTTACATTATTAGTTGTAACTGTGAATATGTGATTTTGGTATTGATAGGAAGGAGAAAAAAAGGATGTTGAGAATACCAACGAAGATGAGGAAGAGGAAGATGAACCAGTTGAAAGATAAATAATGGAAGACACCCTCTGTAGATTAGGTATCTTGTTGTTGGACTTTTTATTATATTGTTTTCTTTGAGTTAAAGCTTTGGTAATAATTGTGTCATTCGTTGAGATGAAAAGAGTATACTAACAATGGTTATGTTTTCTCTTGAAAGTATGAACACACACCAGTGATGGTTTAGCTGAGGTACTGATCACCCACTTGAGGTTAGAAGATGGAGACTCTTACCCTTTGAATTCGTTTTTACGAATGTATGCTCTAAAAATTATATGATTTTAGTCGGTACTTGTGCTGGGTTTGATCTTTCTGTATCATTACTATTTCTGGTGTTGGGTTTAATCTTGCTGAGATTATCTCCAACTGTAAGAAAATCGCTTAATTTTTACTATGGAGGTGTGATGACTATGGGCATCATCCTTATAGTATTAATGGTTGTTTTTTAGGGGATGAAACTTCATCCAACTTGTCAAAATAATTCCCTGGCAATGGTGAATAATATGTTGAATGTATGCTTCATCTTTCAAGTACTCTGCCACAGTTGTGATGTTTATTCCTAAGTTTTTTTATTTTGTTTTCTGTGTATCCTAGTCCTGTTTGCAAATGGAAATTCTTTACTTAATCACAAAATAAATGAAAGTCCGGTTATGGTTTTTGATATTTTGTTACTGATTGTGTGAACTTCACATATAACCTAGCATACATCTCACATACAGTCGAGTTTTAAAGACCTTATATGATTGGTTTACTTTGTGGGTTCGTTCGATTTCCAACTAAGGTTGAACTTTGAAATGTTGCTATTAGTCTTAATGCCTTTTCCCAATCTCTTATAATTGTCCTTAAAATGTATTGCAGGTTATGGTTATGACCCTCATATTTTATGGAGGTATGAGGAAAGCATTCCTTGAACTATCAGGTGTGTCTAATGGTGTTTGACTATTATCATCATACAACTGGAAACCATTCTTATGTATTCAAGTTTATGAGGAAAACATTCCTTGAAGAAGACATCAGATGTTTGCTTGCAAACATTTTTGTTTTTTTATGGTTATAAGCTCCAAATATTCAAGTTTATAATCATGAATCTCTTCACTGAAAGTTTACACTAGGAGATATATATGCTATCATTGGTTGTGCAACCCTTTTCTGAAGGTACAGATTTTCCCATGTGAAGAAATATGAGGTTTGGAGATGACATACTTTCTTTAAATAAATAAGTTATTATTTCTTTTGTTGGTTTACATGTTGAATAGTTCACTTATATATGTAGGTCGAACTCAATAAGGATGTTCAGCCATTGACATATTCTTTTTGGTTGTTCAGATTCTTCCCCAGATTCTTACTCCTTGTATTGTTCTGTTTAATTGTTCAATTTTTTCTAGGATAATAACGCGCTAATATCGGTTCCGGAAGAAAAATTTAGCAACCAAGGAGCCGATACTCTTGGAAAACTACAGCTTGTTTGTGTGGTAAGACAATTTAAATTTAGTCTCTTCTTACATTCTCATTTTATACACGCATTACAGGCTCCAATTTCTTGTTTTTGTCCATTGAACAGGAAGATCCACTATACACTCATTACAATTGCTTGCAGTGCGAATTGAAATCGATTGATGTTAATTCAATGGAATACTGTGGTAAAACTCCGTTTGGTATTGCTCTCTTGTTCTTTCTTTGTACTGCATCCTTGATCTCACTTTCCTTTTGATTTTATTGCTCCTCAAACACTAGATTACATAACTTTTACTACTGCGAAGAGCCCTTGGTATTTGTTCAAATTTGTAAATTGTTTGGTTCTCAATTTAGTACTTTTTTTTTATTGAGATTTTCTAGTTTTGATAGTTTGTTGTTTGTTTTGTGCAGAGTAGTGATTTGGAAGAGATTGTAAATGTAACTGCCGAATGTGATTTGGATTTGAAACAGGTTTGGGAATTTTTTAGTTATGTTATTTGGTGGTTAGTGTTTTCTCTAGTCCTATGAATGAACAGCTGGATGTGTAATTTTTGTTTTTGTGTTTTTATTTTAGGATTCTGATTATGGTGAGAAGGAAGTGGTGGAGGGGAATGTGGTAATGTTGGAGTGGTGGGATGACTGGTTCTCGTGTGTTTTGGTGTTGGCGGTGGTTGTCTTGGACCTGGAGATTGGCTGCTAGTTGTGTTGTGTGTTGGGGTTGGTGTTACGGTTGATGGTCCTTGTCATGGGAACCAAGATACCTAGTATTCATACGCAGGGGAAAAATAGACTTCATAAGTTTCTGAGCATACAGATTCTTCGGGTAATTCAGCTGGAAATTAGAACCTCTTTCTTAATATCCTTCTTAAGATGACCTGAGAATGCGATTACATTTTAGAATGCGCCAGATTTTCATAAGCATATTTTATTTTTTTCTTGCTCTTATAAGCTGAGGTTTTCACTCAATCTAAATGTCTATTTTAATCTTTTTTATTTGGTTTCTGCTGTTTTTGCAGATCGTGGTTTCTACTATGTAGAGATTGTCACACTTTTTGTAGCCTTGAAAGTTCGTTATAGAGATAGAATTACAATCTTAAGAGGGAATCATGAGAGTCGGCAAATTACTCAAGTGTAAGTTATGCTTTAATCTTTTGTTATCTACCTCTTTGGTTTGTTTTGGGTCTGGTTTATAGATTCAAGTAGCACTAAAGCTCAAAAGATATATTAACACCAGTATGATTCACAAAATATCAGTTATGTAGGATTATTCTTTGTCCGGGATGTTTTCCTCTCAGTTTGTGCTTTGTATGTTCTCATGTTATACATCTCTTGAGTGTACCGTACCGTATGTTGAGAAGAATTTATCATAATAAGATGGTTTATGTTAGAAATAAAGCTTAGGATCATCTAAAGTTTAGTGTCAGTGTTAACCTTTTTTTTTTCTGGTTTGTTTAGGTTTCATTATTTTTCTTGTATCGAGATTTGTTCAGTATGGTTCCCAAAATATCAGTCATCTAGGAGTAGCAGATGTTTTCCGCTCAGTTTGTATGTTCTCATGTTATACTGCTCTTGAATATACAAAGTGTGTTGAGAAGAATTTATCAGAATAAGCTAGTTTATGTTAAGCTTAGAATCTATTCCTTGATTCGAGAAAATACTGGTTTGTATGTTCTCATGTTATCTCTGAACTACTAATTTTCTCTTTGTTGGAATAAACTATCATGGTTTGAAGAAACTATTTACTTTGTAGTGTCCTTTGCACATTCACATGACGTGCTCTTCTGCTGTGCACTTCAGGTATTTCTAGTGACAGACTTTGTCATGCCTGAAACCTATAGTCTTGTACCGAACAGCTGGAGAAGATTTTTGTTGTTGTCTGTGAGCGTACTCGAATAAGATTGAATTGTTTTTTTTGCGTAGATTTCATAATGAATCTAGATAGTTTGCAGATTGAGATGTGTTATAATGAATGTATGAATGGTAGAATGTGGATAGCTCGCATATTGAAAAAGAAGAAATTACAATTGTGTTTGGAGGTTTATTTGTATTTGGCTCGTAACCCGAAAGGGTAGGTCCACGATAATGTCCTTTATCTGCAGCAGCTCAGAATGGAAGGCCAGGTCCATGAGAAAGACCTGGGCTACCCATTTTTTTAAATTGTAATTGAAAGAATTGTCACAAGTATAACTGTGACCAAAAATGTGATAAAAAGCAACATGTGTCATCATCTTAATGCTGTTACAAATGAGAGTAACAGTTTAAACGTAACAGTAATAGTGACAAAAATCAGACAGGTGTCCAATGAGAAATTGTGGCAAAAAGTAGGAAACACTTATATGTGTTACAGTAATCGTAACAAAAAGTGACACGTGTCCATAACCAAATAGTTGCATACCGTGTCATCACCGAATTGTTGCAAAAGGGAGAATAACAATTAAATCTGTTATAATTACTGTGACAAATTAGCCACGTGTCGCTATTATAAAATTAGGTTAACTATTACTATTAAATAACGTAACATTTTATAAATGTGACTGTAACCAAATTTTGTCACGGTATAAACTGTTACAAAAAAAGATAACAATTAATATCACAACATTTCTC
This sequence comes from Papaver bracteatum, assembly GCA_023529315.1. Classification (NCBI taxonomy): domain Eukaryota; kingdom Viridiplantae; phylum Streptophyta; class Magnoliopsida; order Ranunculales; family Papaveraceae; genus Papaver; species Papaver bracteatum. Next base: position 65,194 of record JAJJWX010003917.1, on the reverse strand, counting down.
TAACGGCGTATATGTGTTACAATTTTTTTTAGTGACAGATATACCCTGTGACAAAATCCAGGATTTGGTGTAGTGAGTTCAAATAGGTTCTGCAATTACAATTATTTCATTTGAAGTTTAAATGGTAACCGTAGATATCCGAATCATTGAGGTTGAATTGAACTCAAACTTACATATGAACACCCAACCATTAAAGGATGAGGGATTGCCACTTAGGTAACTTATTTCTTAATAACAGAAAAGATTGCGTATAAGTTTTTTTTTTTTTTTAAAATAGAGATGAAGAGAACTGAAGCTTAGCATGGTCTCTTAATTAGTTCCATACTCGAGTGAGAACCATTCAAAATCAAAAACAATAAAAACCCAAATCTCACATACAAACAAACCTAAAATTGAACCCAAATCATAAGACTAGAACAAAAATGATGACCCTATTACCTCATATCGATGCTTCCAAATCTCACAAATGACCTAAAATCTCAAATCGATGCTTCCAACTCCAATAAAAATTCCATCTGAAATCCATTAGCAAACATAAACCTAAAACCAATATATACAAAACATAACGATTATTACCTACGAATTGAACTAGGGTTGCTGTGGTTCAATCAATTTTGTGAAAGGGAAACTGAATCTGATTCTGATGAATTTGTTCTCTTGATTAAGAAGAATTCAGTTGAAGAAGAGACTGGGTTTGATTTTGAATCTGAGATGAGGTCTTGATAAGTGAAGAGAGTTTGATGGTGGTCCTGTCATCGATATGGTTTTAAGGGTTTGAATTTTTGTTGAACTACAGTTCTTCAGAGCTGCAGCTCGAAGAAGAAAGAGAATGAAAAAAAAATGTGGCTGAGAAAACTTTAAGGGAGGAAAGATAAGGCGGATTAGGCTGAAGTGGTGGGGAAAAAAAAAAGGAGGACTTAGACCAAACTTTGACTTGGGAGTAAAAACAAGTCAAAGTGTTCCCGACCACACGCGCGCTTCGCATGCATGAACAACTAGTTGTTGCTATTCGCAACAAAGAATTCGCGGTCGCGAAATTAGCAACAGCAATCCGCCATTGCGAAATATTAGCAACGGCAATTAGCAACGGAAATTTCGCAACGGCGCTAGTGCTGTTGCTACTATGGGTTGTTAAAACCTTAAAATGGTGTACTGTCATTCTATAATATGAACTACGATACTTAATTATCATGAATTGTTTGGGGGCCCTAGAAAATAATTAGGGGCCTCACCCATTTTATTCCCAACCCAAAAAATCTATTTCCACCCAAAAATATAGTGAAAATACTGTTTTACCCTTCACTAAACCTAAAACTCATAATTCTATTAACCCTTAACTCTAAACCCCAAAATTGAAAAACCCAAAATTTTGTTAATCTCACTTAATTTGATTTTAACTTTTTTTTTTTCAATTTTTCTTTTCCTGAGACTTGCATGAAAAGTCGTTAGGTAGTGTAGTTTTTCAATAACGACTCTTAACAGTCTTTAAAGTTACAAAAACGACCCCAAGAGTCAATAGTGTTTAAAAGTTGTTTAAATAACGACTCTTTTATAAACATTAACGAAAGTTTAGAGTCGTCAGGAAACAACTTTTATATATGTGTAGGACCTCCACAGACCGCCGCACCCACTCCGGGCGTGGCCACATAGCACCGATACTGTCCCCACTTGACCACCTTGAGGTAAGGTGTGGGGTTTTTATTCAAAAGGCCTCGGTACTATGTATGGAGAGAGAATGCCTTGCTTATATATCACCATATGGAACTTGTTCTCCTCCATGTGGGACTATCCTTAGCAACCCCATGTGTGACTCACATGTGTGTATTTGAGCCACACAACTCCAACAATCTCCACCTTGGAGAGAATACCCTCCACCTCGCCACCTCCGTCCGTATGCTACCCATCGGACAATGATTACTGCCACCAGATGCTCTTGGAACACTACTCATATTTTGAGCTTCCCGGCTCCACCTGCGACCTTCTGACTACCGACATTCCATAACCACTCTTCAGCCGACTCCCGGCAGCTCCACCTTGCTCTGATACCATTTTGTAGGACCTCCACGGACCGCCGCACCCTCTTCGGGCGTGGACACATAGCACCGATATTGTCCCCACTTGACCACCTTGAGGTTAGGTGTGTGGTTTTTATTCAAAAGGCCTCGGTACTATGTATGGAGAGAGAATGCCTTGCTTATATATCACCATATGGAACTTGTTCTCCTCCATGTGAGACTATCCTTAGCAACCCCATGTGTGACTCACATGTGTGTATTTGAGCCACACAACTCCAACAATATGTGTGTCAAGAAACGACAGTTTAGAGCAAATGGTGAACAATACATTCCACAAAACTATATATATGTACGTGTGTGTTTATTTTTGGTGTTATCTTTTTAGTTAGAAGTTGCAATCACTCGATGGCCAAACTGTCGAGGTCATGTCATCAACTGGTTTTCCAACAATCAAAATGGACGTTATTCCTGGTCACCTAAGGGGCTTAACTTGTCCACCTATGGTATACATGCTCTTGCTAGTCATCATCAGGAAAGCCAATCTGCTGCTGCAAAATTGGCTACATGTATAAATGAACGAGATCGAGAGAGGGCTGAGAAACAAGCTCTTGAGGAAAAACTATCAGATCTATATGAGGAATCAAACCGTGATAAGCAAACTCACGAGAAACAAGTTCTTGATTTGACAGCGAAGCTTGAAGAGTGTTGGGGTGCTAAATGTGGATCGGCATTCGCTGATGAGGGGGAACATTGGATGAGTATTGGTCATACAGTTCCAAGAAATTGGGTTCCTTTGGAGGAACTTGATGTTCCCGAGGAATACTCTGCTGACAATCACTAGGGTCCCTAGCAGGCACGCCTGTAATTGGTGCAGATAATTCAACCAATGTTCAAGCTCGCCGTTTTTATGGAGGGGTGTTTCCGATAGTGGTTGTGAATGTTGACGAGTCGGTTCCTGACAGAAAAGCTGCAAGATTCGATCCAGAGATCCATTTGAGTCGGAAATGCAGATCACTCACCAACGAAAGGCATGGAAATCTGTTCTCAAGGCCCAATCACCTGTCATCAATCTTTGTTAATTATGTTTGTGTTGTTGCATTTTGTGTGGTGCTTATGTTGTAAAAAACGCTAGGCTAGGAAAGGCGCCAAGGTCATCGCCTCGTCTAAATTAGGGCTTAAGCGCTTCCTAGGCGCCAAAAGGGCAACATGCGCCCCAAAAAATAATAATTGGTCACAGTTTGGCACATGGGCCCTTTTTTATCCTAGGTGATGGGTCTGCGATTAGTGGGCCTTTGGCTCTTAAAGGCACACGCCTTTTACAACATAGTGTGTTGCTTTTGGTTTTGTTGCATTTGATGTGGTCATAAAGCTCTATCCGACTTGTATCGCCTCTTGCCTCTCGGCTCATTTGAAGCTATACATGTTTATCTACTTTTTCAATAGGAAAAAACTAATATCAACTGTTTCCTAATCTTTTATATGCAAATCTTGCATTGTTTTCACAAAAATGATTGGGCCTAAAGTAAACGACCCAAAACGACCAGACACAAAACAAAAAACAATTGCGGGACCCCTTGTTATCCTCCGCCGCCCTACCGGAACCCACAACAAAAAAATGTGAGAGAAAAAGGAGATATTGTTTTGGGTTGTTTAGAAGGGCGGTACGTTTAGAAGGGTTGTTGTTTCATTGTTATTCAGTAAAGTTAATTATCTGATCTTAAATTACATGAAAAAGAAAGACAATGTCTCAACAAGACAGTTCTTGCCTTCTTGGAGGTGAAAAATGTAATCAGAAATCTACGTAATAAGTCGTGCTAGACTTTTTGTAATTTATGTTTTATGCTATTTTAAAGGAAGAATTTATAAAGTAGCCCCGTTTTATTGACCTCGTTTTTTTGTTACTCCCGTTTTTTACAAATTTTCTAAAGTGCCCCAACTTTTTAGTTTTTCTTCCTAGTTGGTCAACACTAGTTTACTTTCTTTAAAGTTCACTTTTTTTACCCTTTACTTGTTAGTACGTTTACCTTCTACATCATTTTTCCAATTTGTCGAGCTCGGTTCAGGATCGTGTCATCATTTTCAGGTTCGTTTCATCATTCCTCTAAAAGGGTTCATAATTTCCAAGTGTCTTGGGGTTTTTGGTTGTTGGAGAATCAATCTTCTACAATATTTTTCAGGTTAGTCGAGCCCGGTTCAGAGTCGTTACACCACTTTCAGGTTCGTCGAGCCTAGTTCGGGGTCGTTACACCTTCTTCCAGGATCGTCGAATCACTTATCCTCTCTACCAAGAAGATGTAGTTCAGGGGTAAATAGGACTTTTAATTGGAAAGATGACGGCCACCTAGCACTTAATTAGATGGAATTTTCCTTTTGAATAAAACATGCTACTTTAGAAAATTTGTAAAAAAGGGAGATAATTTTGAATTGTACATTTTAAAACAGGGTACTTAACAAAATGTCCCTATTTTAAACACCATCATCTGCAAACTTCGTCATTATCAAATTATTGATCTGATTGATGTACTAATATTTCATAGATATTCAACGATCATAATTAATTAGTAACATTTAGGAAGGAGAGTAACATTGTCCTTAAGAGTTTATTAATGCTAGGTTATAATCATTGGGAGGTCGATACCTCATCGAAGCTTGTATGACTTGTTCGTGGCAGCTTCGTGTGGAGTCGTGGTGGGTATGTGTGTATATATTATAGTCATCGACTTTGAGATGGATAATTTCATTGTTTAGTTGATGAATTCATCCAACATATAGTTTTCACTCTGTTTCTTTCTTCCAATTTCTTCCTGCCCAAATTAGCTAGCTAGTTTTTTGCAAACACTCTCTCGATCCCCCTTTCTCTATCATGTCATTTTTTAGCGATCCTGAGTTATATCTCGTATGGGGACGCCAAATGGGTTTCAAGTTTTATATATTCAGGATTCAGAGAAAACCCGGTTGCCCGTTCATGCCAGGAGATTTTAGCAACTATGAGGTATTAAATTTTTCTAACCATCTACCTTTGCCTCATAACAAAGAGACTGATTTTGATGACTTTTTCGCTTACTTGAGGAAAAATGACAAGCTTGTAAACTGTCAAGGTCATGTCATCAACTGGTATGTAAATTACTCCTTTAGTTATCTCTGGTCACCTGAGTTGCTTAACTTGCCAACCTTTGGTATACATGCTCTTATTAGTCATCAGCAGGAAAACCAATCTGATGAAAAATTGGATGGATGTATAGATGAGAGAAACAAGATCTTGAATAAAACATCATCGGATCTATATGAGGAATTGTAGATCCTGATAATTGGTGAAGATAATTCAACCATATGGTTACAGTGAGAGTGTTTTCAACAGTGATTGTGAAGGTTGACAAGTTGGTTCCAAGATTCAATCAAGGTTCGTATTGGGGTTTGTTTCAAGAATGCAGGAACTTCTTATACAACTCGCAAGTCATTTGAGTCGGACATGTTAATCTGTTTTCAAATCAATCTTTGTTAATTTCCTTTCGTTTATGTGTTATGTTTAATTAGTAAGTAAAATTTCGTTGTTTTTATCTTCTTCTTCTGTATTAAAGTATTCTAATCTTAGTAAAGGTGAACAAATGCGATGATATGACTGCAACTTGGAAAATTATTTTCCTCGGACGAAACGGAGTCGTAATCGAAATAAAATGTCACAAAAAAAGAATTATGTATAAAGGTGATAACAAATTTACTACTACTACATGACTACTTGTCCTGGACTTGTTTCCAATCCATCATAGCATTGGTTCAATTTGTCAACAAAATTCAGCTGAAATTAACCCCAAGTGATATATTGCAATTATAGGATTTACACTCAATCACTTCATTGTCATCAAGACATAAAGGGATTCTTAATTTATATTTTACATGGATCTAAAGATCAAATCTGAATTAACACCGGACTATTACGATTCCCTGGGATCCGAGGAAGAGCTGAATTTGCTTACTAAAACAACATGCATATAAAATAAAAATTGCAATGTCCATACTAGTGCATCTATGACCAGTGTCCGCTGAACCCCGACGGCAGGAGTTACATTTTTCCGTTATGCTAAAATCGCTGGCAATGGAGGGGGACAGTTTTTCCGGAAGTTTAGTTTTCGCCAATGTCTCAAAGCATCTCGTTCAATAAATATCTGAAAACAATATTACAAGTCAGTTCTCATGGTGGTGGAAACAGTTACGAGGAGAAACTAAAACGAAGATTAAAAGAAGACATAAATTTACTGCAATTTTTTACCTGATTGCCGGTAGCTTTGGAAGAGCCTCTTACTAGTCTTTTCCTCAATAGAAAGACCATCCATCTTGGGTGCGAAAATCTTCTAGGAAAGTTTTATGATAAAAACGGAGAAAAGTGAGCTATGAAAAATCTGAAAATATAATCATTTGGAAGAACATGTTACATCCTATATATTGAACTCTTTATACTCCATTGTTGGATGTTCCTATATGAGAAAAGGGTTACCCAGTTTCACATTGCATGTTCCACCTAAACCCTTGTGACATGAAAAAATTGTAGGATCGGAAAAGCGCATAATTTATGATTATGGATTCTAGTTAATAAACTCATCTTACGTGTTTAATCTCCTCCAGTTTCTCTAATTAAGTAACAACAAAATCGTTAGATAGACTTCAAAATAACAAAACTAGTGACAAAACCCCTAGGTGAACAAACTAGGGATAAGAAAAAACCGGTCATATTATTTTTAACAAATAAAAACCGTTTTCAAAAGAAAGTGGCACCAAAACCCCAGGTCAAATATTTATTAGCAAATTTAGTTTTTGTTATTTAAAAAAAACCCAAATATACCCTTTTTATCTTCATTTCTTCTTCTTCTTCTCTCATTTCTTCTTCTTCTTCGTTCGTCCGTCTCCTTCTCCCCACCCCAATCACCACTAGCAGCAACAAATAGCTCCGCGAAAACCAGCAGCAACACCTCCGTTACCACCATCAGCAACACATCTGTCTCCTCCACGAACAACTCCGTATAATTTTCTCCTATTTTTATGTTCAGATCTATCGCCTCCCCGCACCACCACCAAATCGACGACCATTTCCCGATCCTCCGTCAAATAGAAGAAGAATATTGAAATCACCGACAAATTTCAGATTATCCATTTTTAATAGCAACAAGGAGAGAAGAAACTAGTGATAGAGATGCATTCGTATCTATGGGTTTGGGGTTTTCTGCTAATTGAGGAGATTTCATTCGTATCTCTGGGTTTTGAAAAGAATATCTCAACGAATTTTCAACTTTTGAATCTCTCTCTCTCTCTGTGTCTGTCGTATTTTGTAGATCTGATTATCCAGAGTACAAAAAACTCGTTGGTTCGTCATCACTAATTCTCTCTCTGTAATAAACGGTATTAATCCAGATCCATTCTCATCTTAATGAACAATTGCAGTTTGATTATTTTGGGTTTCTCCATCTTCATCTTCTTCTTCAATTTTGAGTCTGGGTTTTGGGTTTTCTGCTAATTGAGGAGATTTGATTGTTGTTATAAGTTCTTTGGTGGAGAAGAAGAAATGGGGATAATAAAAGTTGTGTTTTTGCTCTTCATTATCATTTTTCAAGCTCATGAATCTACAGGTAATGTAATCAAACTTTATCCTGTAATGCTTTTATTGTTTGTTGTTTAATCTGATGAAATTTTGGGATCTGGGTTTGAGGGTTTTGTATTCAATTTTGTGATCTTGGTATGTCGGTGAGGTTTTGGGCAATGGGTTTGATCCAAATTTGTTCAATGTTTAGGTAAATGATGCAGTAGATTGAGTTTGTGCTGGGAATTGAGTTCGATTTGTGTTCATTTTGGTTGATGTGTATGATCTTAAGCTTGTTGTTATTGAAAGGTGCAAGGTCAGGTGCACCATCACCTGCCAGTGGAGTTCCAACCCGCAGTAAAATGTAGTAAGTACCTCCTAAGTGAAATGTAATGGTAACTGGCGACAAAAACCACATCACTGATGATTGTAAGCACCTCCTTAACACCTGCATATGCTGGCCCTGAGTCCCTGCAATAACGGTCCGTTGAACTGCAGATTCAATCTAAATGTATCTAGGTTACATTGGATCAAGAAATATTGTGTAAATATGTTGATAAACTTGAGGTGAGGCTGCTTCACGTTCCCACTTGAGATTTGTACATACAATTAAGCTATCCACTGTTGTTCTTATAAATTAATTTTTTATTTGTGATTGTGTCGTCGGGCTTCAGGACTTGTTACTCAAAGAAAACTCAGAAAAAGTTGTGTTTTGCTTGAATAATATGGTTACTGATGAATTGTCCAATGCGGTTGATTCTCTAGAGTATCTTTCCACTTTGCAGCATTCTGGTATATTCCAATTTTATGCCATTACTCAGGTATATATGAAACGATGAATCCATTTCATTGAAAATATGTATATGTATATACTTTGGTACTTATCGATCATGCATATTAGGTTATTGTCATAGGAACGCTAAGTTTGTGCTACAACAACATTGAATTTTTTAGAGGAGTAAGAATGAGTGCTGGTAAGAACTAGCTGTGTCCTCCTTCAATGAACCTAATTACATTATTTGTGATTGTGTCCTCCTTCAATAAACGCTAAGTTTGTTGTGTTTTTGTAGGTTGAAGGAGACACTGATATGGTACTGGCGTGTTTTCTTCGGGAAGAATTGAAATTTTTTTATACCGAACCATAATTGGCTGCACACCATCAACTTCTGGCTCATGCTGCACCTGTTTTCGTACACAAGCAGAAATCTAAGGTATTCTCTCCTGTAAGTATGTATTAATCTTCCATTTTTGTTCACAATGTTGCTACATATATCCCTAGAAACTGCCTCTTTGACTAGTTGTGGTCTTGTGCATTTGCCCCTAGTTGGTGATGACTGGGATAAGTTTATTTTTGTAATTGAGCCATATCATATAACTCCTTCCTACTAAGTATGAGGAGCTAGTAATTATCAAATAGTGAAAATAAAGGAAGGAGCTGGTAATACTAAGTAAGTATGAGGAGCTGGTAATTATCAAATAGTGAAAAGAAAGGAAGGAGCTGGTAATACTAAGTATGTCTGGGTTTTGGTTCTCATTATGAATCTGTTAAAACTTAAAATAGTGGATGACATAAACTTTTGAGTTTTTTGTTTAATTACTTTTAATTAGTATGAGGAGCTGGTAATTATCAAATTGTTGGAATTTTGGAGTTAGTTTCAAATCATGAAACCAATAGTGGTTTCATCTTATTTATGATGAAACCAAAATAGGTTTCATCGTATTTATGATGAAACCAAAATCGGTTTCATCGTATTTTTGGGTGGTGGGAGGTCGTGGTGCTGGTGGCGGTACGACGGGTGTTTGCGGTGGTGCTGACTGGTAGCGGTGGCTGGCAGTGGTGATGCAATTGCTCAGTATTGGTGGTGGTGGTGCTAGTGGTGTGGCAGGAATTGAGCCAAGGAGTAGTTGAAGTTGGAGGAAAGAACTCAACCAAGGAGCAATTGCAGCCGACGAAACCAATTATGGTTTCATCTTATTTATGATGAAACCTAAATAGGTTTCATCGTATTTATGATGAAACCAAAATCGGTTTCATCGTATTTTTAGGTGGTGGGAGGTCGTGGTGCTAGTGGAGGTACGGCGGGTGTTGGCAATGGTCTTGATCGTAGCGATGGTAGCAGTGGTGATGCAATTGCTCGAAGATTGGTGGGGGTGGTGCTAGTGGTGTGGCGAGAATTGAGCCAAGGAGTAGTTGAAGTTGGAGGAAAGAATCAACCAAGGAGCAATTGCGGCCGAAAAACCAATTATGGTTTCATCGTATTTATGATGAAACCAATTTCATTTCATCTATTGTTTGGTGAAACCAATTTTGGTTCCATCATTTTTTCAGTTTGGTTACATCATTTTTCACGAGAAATTATTTGCACGAGAAATTTTGGTTCCATCATTTTTTCAGTTTGGTTTCATCATTTTTTTCTCATTTTCAGTTTGATTGCATTATTTTTTCTCATTTTTTTGAACATTGATCAATCAAATTAATTCTTTGTGGTGGCGGCGGCTGTTTGGTGGTGGTGGTCGGTGATAATGATGGTGTTTCTCGGTGACGGTGGTGGTCATTGGCGGTGGTGGTGGTTGGCGGTGGTGGCGGTGGTCGGCTGCGGTGGCGGAGGTGCTGGGAGGCAGCGGTGGTGCAGTAGTGGTGGTGAAGTGACGGCGGTGGTGGTGGTACAGTGGTGGCGGTGGTGGTGGTGCGGCGGTGGTGCAGTGGTGGCGGTACAATGGTGGTGGTGGTGGTGCGGCGGTGGTGCAGTGGTGGCGGCGGTGGTGGGATGCGGTGGTGGTGGTGGGAGGCGGCAGTGGTGCGGTGGTGGTGGTGGCGCGGTCCGGTGGCGCTGGTGTCTTTGGCCAGCGGCGGGTCTTATTGCGCGATCAAATGGCGATGGTCTTTCTTTGAGTTCTTGTTGGTGGTGATAATTTAATAAAATTTAAATGTGGGGTTGATTTTTGTTTTTGTTGGGGTGATTTAAATAGTAGAAGGGTAATATAGACAGTTTATGATATTTGGGGTTTTTGTGTCATATTTGTTTGAATGGGTTATAACCCCTTTGGGGTTATAACCCGCGCGCCGTCAAAATAAAGGTATAGACGGATGCATTCGGATACGAATAGGGCATTACCTGCATCCGAATTAATACCATACAACATCTGAGTTTCGGGCATGCACTTCCTGCATTCAAATCTTAAAATACATACAATATAACATCCGAATTTGATATGGAATCCAAACGAAAATCAGGAGAAAACTTGCGAAGTCTAATTACGAGATGGAGAACAGTATGCAGTGAACTCTCGGGAAGGGTAGATGAGAGAAATTTCATCCTGGCCTTCGTAAACGCATTAATACCAACCGACCTCTTGCATACGCAGCTTTTTGTAATTCGTAACACAATATCAATGAGTGAACTCCGAGAGTATCAGGAGGAGTACGTGGCATTGGAGGAGAAACAAAGGGAGGCGATTGAAGCAACCCCAATTCAATCCAAGGAGGGAAACTCGCGTCTGCTGCCCAAAATAACAAATGTGATAGAAGGCGATATGAAATATGAGGACACGGAACCACATGCCACAATACCCGCGAAGCTGGTAGCAGTATCCAGTGGGGACCAAGAATGGATAGATCAACATCCGAGGTATATCGATCCAAGACCTCGGAACTATGAAGGATTCCCAGATGATAATCCAAGGAACTCACGAAGATACCAACCAGGGCAGAAATATGGGAGAAAGAAACCGCAGTTCGAGGATGTAGTTTTGCCCGATCTCAACACTACTGTCGAGAAGATATGGGAGTCAATTGTCTTGACGGAAGAAATTCCACCCCCGGTAAATTTTGGGGTGGAGCCCTTGTCAAGTGTGAGAAATAATGACTTTTGCAAGTATCATTGCTTCCACGGACACCGCACGGAAGATTGCAGAAACATTCGACGAATAATACTTCGCCTAATTGAAAAGGGAAAACTCAAGCATTTCTTGGCAAATTCAGGACCCGTACCCCCGCCCCCACCTCTAAGAGGTGATCAAAAGCAATCAAAAGTGTACATAATTGAAATCGACAGAGGAGCACAGAAGTTAAATTGCAACTCCATCATTCACTCTGCGAAAAATATACAGAACTTTCATGATAATATGTTACAAAGGATTCATAAGCGGGATTTTGAAGGAAACGAGATATACAACATCGCGAAGAAAGAACCATTAGAAGAGTGGAAGAGAAGGACTATTTCCTTCTCAGCAGCAGACGCCCCAGAAGGAGGAGCTTCGCACACAGATCCTTTGGTAATCACTTTGAACTTCGGAGAGCATACGAAGTGGGAAGAAAGTTCCGCAGGAAAAAAGAAAATATGGGAAATAGATAGGATCTTAGTGGACACAGGGAGCTCGGTAGATATTATATTTTACCACGCGTTCAAAGAAATGGGCTACCGAGATTCGGATCTGGTACCATCAACCTATAATATCTACGGGTTTAACGGAGTAGCATCGAAGCCAAGAGGGGAGATGATCGTGAAAATATTCGCAGGGGAACTTGAAACCGAGGTAACAGTATGTGTGGTGGATGTAGAATCTCCCTACAACGCTCTGATCGGGCGACCATGGATACATGGGATCAAGGGAATAGCATCCACATATCACCAATCTATTCGATTTCCTATGCCAAGCGGTATTGGCGAGATAAAGGGAGATCAGAAGGAAGCCAGAGAATGTAACGATAAAGATGTGCACAACTATGACGAGAAGATAAAGCAAAAAAAGGAACAAAAGAAGAGAGTGCAAGAAGCAAAAAGGGAGGAAGAATTAATGGTGTATATGGTCAAAGCAAAGGAAGGATGGGCTATCCCAAGTGAAATCCCAGAAGATAAGGACGAACACGTGCAGCAACTAAAGGGCCCATCTCCGCTTGGAGAACCAGTCATGAACTTCGCAGCAGTAGAACCCACGCAAGAGATAAACTTGAGCAGCGAAGACGAAACGAAAAAGGTGAAGATCGGAACATTGAGGAGGAAAGGTTGATAAGGATATTGAAAGAATACAGTGATATCTTTGCATGGGGCATGAACGAGATGCCTGGGATAGATCCTGAAGTTGCTTTCCACAAACTGGATCTAAACCCAGCAATCAAACCAATAAGGCAACGAATACGAAAAATATCCACTGCTTATCACGAGAAAATAGAGCAAGAATTGCAGAAAATGTTAAACTCGGGAATAATAAGACCCGTAAAGTATCCAACATGGATAGCTAACATGGTGATAGTACCAAAAAAGACTACGGGAATAAGAATATTCATAGATTTCAGCGACTTAAATACGGCTTCTCCGAAGGATAGTTTCCCACTACCCAATATACCACAAATGGTGGAGTCAGCGTCGGGGTAAAATAGGTTAACTTTAATGGACGGTTATTATGGGTACAACCAGATACCACTCGCGGAAGAAGATCAAGAGCACACGTCCTTTTTTGCTCCTAGAGGTTTGTATTGCTACACAAGAATGCCGTTCGGACTAAAAAACGCAGGGGAAACTTACCAGCGGATGGTGGAGAAGATTTTTGCAAAATGGGTGCACAACAAGATGGAGGTCTACGTCGACGACATGCTGGTTAAAACTAAGGAGTCAGGGGACCATGTTGAAGACTTGAAAGAAATCTTCGAGCAGATGAGAGTGTTTAAAATGAAAATAAATCCTGCGAAGTGTATATTCGGAGTGGAGTCAGCGAAGTTCCTGGGGCACATCGTGTCCGAGAAAGGGATCGAAGTAGATCCATCAAAGGTTCAAGCCATATTGGACATGCCATCGCCAGAAACGATAAAAGACGTGCAAAAACTGAACGGACAGTTGGCAGCTCTGGGAAGATTCATTTCTAAATCCTCGAATAGGTGCAAACACTTCTTCGATATTTTGAAGAAGGGAAATTTTTTTTCGTGGACACAAGAATGCGAACAGGCCCTGCAAAATATAAAAGAATATCTTATCAACTTGTCAATTCTCCAAAAGCCCGAGCCAAACGAAGAACTACTAATTTGTCTCGCAGCTACGCCAAATGCCATCAGTTCGGTGTTGCTTCGGACAGATGAAGGAGTTGAAAAACCTATCTTTTATGTCAGAAAAACACTAAATGCTAGTGAAAAGAACTATACAAAGATAGAAAGGTTGATTCTAGCGCTGGTGTATTCATCAGAAAAATTAAGGACTTATTTTCAGACTCACAAGATAAAAGTTCTAACGAGAATCCCTATAGAGTTAGCTTTAAAGAATACGAAGAGAGTTGGGCGAGTCGAAAGATGGAACACACGAATATATCAATTCGGATTAAAATACGAGGTATAAACTTCAACGAAGTCACACATAGTTGCGGAATTCCTAGCCGAGTTCCCAATAGAAGAAGACGAAGGAGTGGAAGAAATGTTGGATATAGATGAGGAGCGTCCGGATCCTACAGATTTATTGAAAGAAAATCACCCAAGGAGATGAGAGATATTTGTAGATGGATCATCCAACAGCGCTGGAGGAGGAATGGGAATAGTATTTACTTCACCAAAAGGAGCAAGGACAGTATTTTGCTTCCGATTGGAATATAAAGCCACTAATAACGAGACAGAATATGAGGCATTCATACAGGCCTTGAGGCTGGCTATCGAGATGAAGTTGGAAGAAATAAGAATAACTAGCGATTCACAGCTGGTAGTAAGGAAGATAGAATGGAGGTATCAAACGAACGATGCGGTGATGAATCGATATTTGCAACTCGTGAAAGAATATTCAAAGAAAATACCCAATATAATATGGAGACAAGTAAGCCGAGATAATAACAGACATGCAAATGCCTTAGCCTTTATTGCATCAATGATAGAAGACACATCGGAAAAATATATCCGAATTGAAAGGATAATGCACCCCTCAGTAACAAACGAGTTGGAAGAAGAGAAGTCCGCGATGATAGTAGAGGGTAGTGCACCTGACAGGGTGGAAGAAGATGACTGGAGGACACCGATTCACAAATACCTCGAGAAGGGTGATCTTCCTAGAGATAGGTTCGAGGCGCACAAAATCAAAGGGAGATCCACAAATTATGAACTAAGAGAAGGAATCCTGTATCGAAGATCATTCCTGGGGCCACTATTGAGATGCTTGTCACGAGAAGAAGGAGTGCAACTTATGAAGGAAATACATTACGGAGACGCTGAAAACCACAGCGGAACCAGATCATTGGCCTATAAAACCAAGACGCAGGGATACTTTTGGCCGAGAGCATGCATAAAGACGCAAAAGGTGTGGCAACGAGGTGTGAAGCTTGTCAAAGATTCGGAAAGCGTATACATGCACCCTCGACAAGCCTAAATTCCTTGCTAAGTGTATGGCCGTTCGCCATATGGGGAATAGATATCGTGGGGCCATTTGTTGCCGGAAGCTTGCAGCGGAAGTACCTGATAGTGGCAACGGATTATTTTACAAAATGGGTTGAGGCAAAGCCTGTGAAGAACATACGAGATGGTGACATGTATGATTTCATACTTGAACATATCATATGTAGGTTTGGAGTACCTCTGCAAATCGTTTCTGACAATGGGATGCAATTCGAGAGGGAAAGCGTGAAGATGTTATTTAGTGCTTTCAAGATACAGTCCGCGAAATCGAACCCGCTATACCCACAGAGTAATGGGCAAGCGGAGGCAACGAACAAGACGATAGCAGCCACTTTAAAAAAGAAGTTAGACGGACATAACCATAACTGGTGCGAAGAAGTTCCGAAGGTGCTATGGTCATACAGAACCACGAGGCGAGAAGCAACGAGAATGTCTCCATTTTGTTTGGCATACGGAGTTGAGGTGGTTCTGCCTACTGAGATCATGTTCCCCACTACAAAAAAAGAAGCTTGGAAAAGGGGTTTAAACTCGGACATGATCCTAGCAAAGTTAGATGACTTGGAGGAAAACAGGGAGATGGCCATGCAACACATGACGAACTATCATAGGAGATTATCTCGTGAATACAACAAGAGGGTGAAAGAAAGAAGTTTCGTCCCAGGGGAGATGGTCCTGCGCGAAATACCACCATATCAAAAGGGACCCGGAGGAAAACTAGAGCCTACGTGGGAAGGACCTTTCATCGTAAAAATAAAAGTAGGAAATGGAGCTTATGAACTCGCGGACTGTGAAGGAAAGGATATGAGACGATGAACGGGGACATTGTATATGGCGAAGCAGAAAGGAAAGGTCGAAGATTGGACCACCCATCGAATCCAATTTACATCAAGAAATATTACCCATGAGCAACAGAGACTCGTGAAGATTTGATAAAAAAAGAAGAAGGAAAGGTACAAATATATGTATCAATCAAAAATGAATGAACTATTTGTTGAACAACAATGGAAAATGTGCAAAATATATATATATGTGTAAATTCAAAACATGAAAATGCGAGGGCCACAAGTAAGACCTCATTTAGGAGGTCTGCTTACGACCCTCAAAATAGGAGATTGTAAGTCCTATATAAAACCTCTACTTAGGGAGGCTGAGACCTCGTGGTGTGCAACCTAGTTCGCACAAAGTGCAAGGGGAAAATGTAAGACCTACACGCGCGTCACGAGATAACCTCAGAAGTGGATAAAAACCACTAGCTCGGGGCAATCGTAAGACCCATTCGCCGAGGGCCCCAATTGGGTAACCTTCGGTGAGGGGTGTAAGAACTAGCCAGTGGAGAAGAAGATGGACTGGTGTAGTTCTTACGCTCGGTCCCAAAACCACCCCAACTAGGGTGTGAGTTCGTAACCAGGATCCATATAGGCAAAATGGCACGAGGTCACGAAGCAACTGATGCCTAATCCCAAAAGCACGGGGGTATTCAATGGGGAAGGGACGGCACCCTCCTTTAGGGAGCTGAGTGACCACCAAAGTCGGAAATGTTACGGGGCTGGTACTCATGGGAGTAGGTAGGCCTGTGATATTGTTGCATAATAAGACCTCAATGAGAGAGATAAGGCGAGGTTGATGGGTCTTTACTTCGCAAGAGTAAAGTGTGTCTGAGACTTCGTCGAAAATCCCTGACCAACGGGGTGGGGAATAATAAGACCTTAACTAGGAGGCAAAATAAGACCCCGAACTGATGATAGAGATGTGAGGAAAAACATGAGACCTGAGGCAAAACAAAAAGGCAAGTATACACTTGCAAAGAAGCAGCGAGATGACAACAATGCGAGATCGACTCGCATAAACAACTAAGGAAGAACGATCGGAGCTAAAAGCACAAGGTATGCTACATAAATCCACCAAAGAATAAGAGGCAAGTATATACTTCAAATACAATTTTATTCTTTCGAGCATTTATTTCGCATTAAGGCAAAAAAAAAATACTTCGGAAACACCCAAAGAATAAGGGGAAAGTATATACTTAAGCAACATAAATTATTCTTTGATTATTTCCATCGTCAAGTATATACTCGGAGTGATTCCGAAATACCATGGTAAAGCGGCCATTAACAAACATGCAAGTTATGTAATTATCACAAGCAAATAAAGGAAAAGCGAAGAAAGGAAAAATCTAATATAATAAGGAAAAATACGAGCAAAAATTGTCATGCCCCCCAAGCTTGGGAGCGCCCAGATAAAATGTTAAAAGGACAAAGAACCAAAGTATAACATCAAATAATCATGGATTGTTAACTCCCTCTTCATCAGGATTGCCATCAAATCCCGCAGCCCCATTATTATCACCATATCCAGTATTGGCACCAGCCCCAGCATCGTTACCTCCTGTGCTTTGACGGACCTCGTGGGGGTTTCTCAATGTCTTCATCGGACTCTGTATCTTCGTTCTCGGCCTTCGGCGAAGACAAAGGGGTTCATCGTCGGATAAAACCTCGAGGTTCATGTTAGGGACGTCGAGACCATGAGATTCGCAGAACTCGGTAACAAATTTCACCTTCTCTTTCTGGGCATTCCGGTGAGTCCATTTCGCTACCTTCCTAGCGTCCTCCTCCATCTTATCACAATCCTCGTTCAAAGAAGCAAACTCTCCCTGCAATTTGGATAATTCCTCAGCCAAGCTATCATTTTGGCGAGGCAATTGCAAAATTTGACTCTTCAAACTCTCCTCGGATTCTGCAAGATAACAATAGAATGAGAAACAAGAGTAACTAAGCGAAGCACGAAGCAACAACAATACCTAGAGCTACCTTCTTTCTGCGAAATAACAGAATTTAAGGTTTTCTGGACGTCAAGATTAAAATGGTCAAGTCTTGATATTTCTGATTCGAGAAAGCTGTGAAGTTCTAAAGGTGATTTTTACACGTCCTCTCCAGGGCCGGACATGGGTCTATCATCATTAGGGGATCCGATGACAAGTTTACCACCTCGAGGAGGCACGGCAAGCTTCTTCTTCGCAGGAGGAGCGGGAGCAGTTTTCTTGACCTGAAGCCTCTCCAAGCGAACCAAGATAGAAGACATGTCGCCATTCAATTAGTTGTTTTCGTTCCTTAACCCAGCATTTTCCGCCTTTAGCTTCTCATATCCCGATTTCAACTCGTTGAGTTCACTCCGGAGCTTGTGAAGTTCATCTTCGGACCTGTCCTTTCTCTTAATTACTCTTTCTTTATCATCCTCAAGGCTCCTAGCTCGGTCCATGGATGAGGAGTGAAGATTACGGGAAGTGGTGAGAGAATTACTGATCTGCCGAAGCTCGGTCCTCAATCATTCATTCTCCTCACGAAGGTGGAAATTCGACTCTTCATGGGTAGCGGACTCGTTAGCCAGATGATCAGCCAGAGAATATGACGTCGAAAGTTTTTCGCTCAAAATCTCGTTTTCAGATATGTAGCAATTAATCTGGGACAAAAGGTTTGCTTGTTCTGCTTGGTAATCATCCACGGTCGACTTGGCTTCTTCAAAATTCATATAATACTTCGTAGAACATGCTTGACGAAAACAACAAGATAGTAAAAACGAGAACGAGATATAAATAAGGACCGAGAAAAGATTAAACTTACTACGGAGCTCCGAAATCTTCTCATCTTTCTTAGCGGAGCGCTCCTTCTCATCATCGAGATCGTTCCTGAGATCCTGAAGTCGTTCATTAGCAGTCTTCAGATCCTCCCGAGCAACCCTCATCTCCACGAGTTGATCCATGTGACGGTTGAACTCCTGTGAAGTATTTTCAGTAAGATGGGGATTTGTACAACAAATGCTTTAAGATCAATAATACTAACCAGGGCCATAATAGCAAGCGTCTTTGGTTGGTGGAAAGATTTAACGAAGCGTTCGCATGAAATCTTGATCTTGAGCTAGAAAAGTGTCAGGCGCACAGCGAGATTCACAGATTCCATGGATGCAGAGACCTCGTGGAAGGGTTCTCCCGAGTTAAAATAAGAGTGTTCCTTAAGAAGTCCATGTCGGGGGCATAGGCTGGATCTTCTGCTTCGAAAACTCTCCAGATCTTCTCACTAGAAGGACCTTCTGATGGTCTAGCTGGGGGCTCTTTCACTGTGATACTAGGAGTGGGCATGAGAACCTTCGGAGGAGGAGTGGCGCTCTTTAGCTTCTCGGGCTTGTTCTTGCCAGGAGGAGAAGGAAATTCTTCTGGATTCTGGGCAGAGGGTATACGGGTGAGATCCCCAATATTCAAAACTCTACGGCGTTTTTGGGGTTCGGCAGCAGGTGTGGATTGAGGAACCTAGGAAACATGGGTTAGTATCCAGGAGTTGAACAAGGTCTAAGGAAACAAAAAGGGAGTACTATCACGAAGTAAACATAGTAGTAGGATACCTTGGTAGCAGCAGCCGCATCAGAAGAGATCTCCCGGTGACTTCGCTTCAGAACACGAGGGTTTACAACGGGGGTTTCCACGGGTTCTTCCTCTTGTCAGAATCAAAGGTTAGAGTCTGAAAGCAGAATTTAAATACCAGAAGTGAAGCGGGAAACGACTTACCTGGTCCGTAGCAGAAGATCCAACGGCAAGCCTCTTAGAGGATCTATCCTTGATCAAGCCGGGAGCAGGCAACGAATACTACAAAAATATATATATATATATAACACAACAAAAAAAGAAGAAGGAAGAATTCAAATAAAAGACACCAGAATGAAAGGAGCGAAAAGACTAGCGAGCTCACATCGGAGGGCCTCTCGGACCAGTTGAACCTTCAAGGCTCAAAGGAAGCGAGATGAACGTGACTTGGGAGGGGGCCTTCCCGAGCATTCCCAGACTCATCATAACCCCAAACGAGGGGACCTTCGATAACAACAGGGAACATTATCCAGTCCTCATCGTTAGTTAGACGCAAGGAGGGGCCTTTGGGGGCCTCCTTCGAAGAACCAGCAGGCTCAACATCCAAAAGGAGAACTTTTGAAGAATACTTCAGGGACCTCTGATGTAAGGCAACACCCCATTCTTGAAATTTCCTTCTTTTACCTTGAGTCTTGTCGAAGTAATACTCCGAGAAAGAAGCAAGGTTGTAGTCCGCAGGGTTGAATCTCTCCGCCACAGCTGGGATATGGGATAAACCGCCGGAGGAACGCCTCACAAATTCGTTGCAAATCCGAATGGAATTACGATTCAACTGGAAGGCTCCCCTATTGAGATGAGCGAGAATCTCACAGAAAAGAGGATTCCGGGCATCATACAGCGGGAAGGTTAAACCCGCTCTCAATTGACCCAAAGTGCCAATCATCCTGGTAGATGACCATGTCTCTACCTCAATCCAACGATTATTCAACTCCATCCGTCTGTCGCAAGTTACCGGAGGCACAATTGTAAGATCCACCGCCGGTGACAGCGTTAAACCTAGTTTTTTGAAATCAACATGGAAATCTTCGAGCTCCTTTGACGTAGTGGCAAGAGGAAATTTTCTGGGCGCCATTGTTGAAAAAATAAAGAACGGAGTGAAAGAAGTGAGGAAAACTAAGGAGATCAAAAGCAAGCAGAGTATACAGGAAAACAGTGCTTGGGAAGAAGAAATTGAAAGACATAAAGAAGAAAAGAAGATGAGAGAGATGACTATTTATAATGGACCCAAAGAATGACCTAGAGAAACGGTTACACAGGAAGGGAAACCGGTTGGCAACTGTAGATAAGAATCGTGGGGGACAAGCTAGCGGAAAATCCGCGTACGTGGCGGTTACGAAATTAATGCAGGATTCTCTTTCCTCTCTTGGTACCCGCGAAAGGAATGAGAAAAGGCAAAATATAGGTACAGAAAACCACTCCGCCACGTGTCCGAGGATAATTCGGCGGAATAATGAGAAGTATCTTCGAGAAAGATATCGTTCACCACTTCCGAAGGAGTGTAACTGAATGGTCCAATTAACTGTCAGATCTGCCTTAACGAGGTCCCGTTAGCGAAGTAGAGCTATATTTCTCGGAAATATATCCAGCGAAGTAGAGCCAACCTGCTCGGAAGGGCATCTAGCGAAGTAGAGCTACCTTGCTCGGAAAGATATCTGGCGAGGTTGGCATAACTTGCTCGAGGAGGCATTTAACAAGGTATGGATTGTTGCACAAGAAAAGGGAAGGAGCGCGAAGTCGATTGCGCGAGGTATGACTTATTGTCCAAGAAATAGTAAGGTTTCCCGAAGTGTGGATTGTTATGCAAGAAAAGGGACAGCTGTCCCCGACATGAGCCGATCTTTAAGGCAAAAAGTAAGCATAAAAGTTGTTTGGAGCGAGATAAAAGCGTTCGTCCGAGATAAATCGAGCTGTATTCCATTATGTAATATCGCACTATAAAAGGGGGACTTAGCCTCTTGAGAAGGGGTTGAAACATTATTGGAGAGAGAGAGAATCTTTGTAAGAGAGCAATCCAGATCTAGAGTGTTCTTGAGAGACTTGTAACTTGAGATATTAAGGATCTTAATAAAAGAGAAGTAGATTTGTTTGTGATCTCGTTTTCATTCGACTTTATATCTATCTAATTCGTGAGTGGGTGTAACTATGGATTTTCTGTAGTTACAATAGGAATGAGAAAAAATCTCTTGAACTATCAGATATACATGAGGAATAGTAAATCCAGATATTTTCTGCATGTGCATGAATGTTTCCATTAGTGATTGTAAAGGGTTGACGAGTTGGTTCGTTACAAAGGAAATGCAAGATTCAATCCAGGTACGTATTTGGGATTTGTTTTGGAATGCAGGAACTTCTTATGCAGCTCGCAAGCCATTTGAGTCGGACACGTAAACATGTTAATCTGTTTTCAAATCAGCAGGCCGAACTCCCAAGCCATCTCTGATGAAGCTTAATTCGTCTATTGTCAATCTTTGTTAAATTCCTTTTGTTTATGTTGCGTTTGGTGTGGTCAAGTATTGGGTTTAATTAGTGTGTAGAATTTCATTTTTTTTTAATTTTTTTTATCTTCTTCTTCTGTAGTAAAGTATTCTGATTGTAGTAAAGGTGAACAAATGCGACGACGTGACAATGAAATTACAGCTACCACTACGACTACTTGTCCTGGATTTGTTTCGGATCCATCATAGCATCCGTATTCGTACACCAGTTTCGCCCAACCAAAATTGTGTTCAATTTGTCAACAAAATGTAGCTGCTACAAATCTATGGATTGAGATGCTAATCACTCACCAGATGATACATAGCAAAGGATTTACGTTCATTGTCATCAAGACCATGCTTAATTCCATTGAGGGTGTTTTAGAGTTTTATTCGGAGTCCCTTAGGCTTCCATTTTCTACCCAAATGACTTTCCACCTGCTATTTGTTCTTCATATGGTAACAGTGGATAGGTAACAAAAGATGATGCAATAGTGGTAGAGATATAGTGAGAAAGGGATTAACAATAGGTACAGAAGGAGTGGTATTTTAAATGAAGCACCCAATTCACAAGGTACTTTTCAATCACTTACTTTATTTATTATGCTTCTTGCTTAATGTGACATTAATTTCCACACACACAAAAGAAGATGACAATTCAGTCATTTTTCAATAAGTCTTTGTAAATCAATCATGTATTATATAATCTGAAATAACACCGGACTATTACAGTTCCCAGGAATCCGAGGAATAGGTGAATTATCTACTCAAATATTCATTAAACCCAGGACCATACCCATGCTTCCTCCACTCGTGACTCCAGAAGATTCGAACTGGCAAGTTGGATGGACAATCAGGCCAATCGGAGATACGGTAATAAAGGTTGAACCTGCACAAATGATTATATTTGAACTTAATAATGCATATAATGTGCATGACAAAGTAGATTAAGTAGTAGTGTTTCGGTCTTACTAAAACAACATGCATACCGGTGTATCTCCGATCAGGTTCCGCTGAGCCCCTATGGCAGGTGTTACATCTGTCTTTCCCACAAACCGTGGATTGTAAAATCGCTTGGGAGGAGAACAATTTTTCCCGAAGTTGCATGGGCTTTTCTGCCAATGAATGGCCAATTCAAACTCAAGTATCTGATCCAATCTTTGTTGAGATCTGTCAGAGAGTTTAGTATTCGCCAACGTCTCAAAGCATCTTCTTCAATAAACATCTGAAACCGATATTACAAGTCAGTTATCATGGTGGTGGAAACAGGTGCGAGTAGCAACTAAAACGAAGATTAAAAAAAAAACATAAAATTACTGCAATTATTTACCTGATTGCATGTAGCTTGGGGAGTAGTTTTTTTCTCAATAGAAAGACTATCATTCTTTGGTACAAAAATATTCTGGAAATTTTCATGATAAACATTGAGAAGGAGAGCTATGAAAATATCTGAAAATAAAATCATTTGGGAGAGCATATTTCTTCCTCTTGAACTCTTTATACTCCATCGTTGGATCTTTCACATTGCATGTTCCACCTAAACCACAAATGAAAAAATGTAGGCTCGGAAAAGAGCGCATAATTTATGATTATGGGTTCTAGTTAATAAACTCATCTTACGTGTTTAATCTCCTTCGGTTTCTCTAATTAGAAGAGGTTAGGTTGCCACATCCTCAGTTTCATGCCATTTATCTAATAAGAATGAAAGTGTCCAAGGTGGCAAGCTAACCATTTTGACTAGTGTTGCATTTCACCAAGATGGCTAGTCCTAGTGTTGCAAGAGCGTGTGCAATCATTCTCCTCCCGTTTCACCAACACCAGCGTTTAGATGTTGTGATTGAGTCATTGGGGCATGGTTAATCTTCACCTAGTCTAGTGAAACTAAAATTCCTACAAAATGCTCCATGCTCAGTGGGAATCCTAGTGGACCGTATCCTTGGAGGTGCAACCCAAGTGTCAGACAAATATTGAGGCCACGTCTTATGGAGTACGAATTGCTGAACATGCTGGAATTTTACATACTGTACGTAGTTAGATTTCAACTAACAGCAAGACTTAATCTGAGAATGTGAATTTTTCAGAATTGTGTACTTTTGAATGGTTTAGAAATCTTAGAACGCCTAGCTTGTGTTAGAATATTATATTCAGTTCATATACCTGCTTGAAGCTCAAATTCAATGAGTTCCTATATCCTTGTGGAATACTTCGATATTCAAAGTTTAGTGTTCTTTATTTATAGTTCGAAGATCAATCTTATCTCGTGATTTTACACAATTAAGTTATAACTTCATCTTTATTTGTCATTGAACTCTTCTTTATTTCTTGAAACCGTTTTGTGGGGCAGCAAGTATACTGTGTGAGCCCTCCGGCAAATCTATATCAGTTGTCTTTATGATCAGTAGCCAGAACTAGAATATCTGTTCTGACTAATACTAACCAACAAGAGCGAGAATCAACCAATTAGACGATAAAAATTCAAACGGACAAGTCATTAAAAATTTACAAGCACTTGATGGCAGATCATTTCAGTAAATTCGACATCAACACAAACATGAGTCAGTTCTAGTTAGGATTTTTATTAGTTAGTTCTAATAAAAGAAAAACACGGATTAACTGAGACTAACTAGAATTCATCTACTTCTTTATGGTGCATGAGCCAGGAAACGATAGCGAAGGACAGCGCTAACTTCACCATGGGTGATACGTCGAGCGAGGATACAGGTATATATACTGTTGTTACCTGCTCTTCTTCTGCCAGCAATGTTTAGTCCGCTAGGATCGGCTGGCTCAAACCTGAAGGTGTCAACATTGTATGTCAATCCGTTAGGCCAACCATGTCCTTGAGAGGAGGCATTTGTTGTTGGTGCAGCATCATCATCAGCTACTACGCCACCATTGTCTGTAAATCTGATAGTCAGTCCAATGATACCCTCAAACGGATTTAAAGCAGGTTCGGGATCCATCAAGGCCAACGAGCTAACAATGTCTTCATTGAGATACCGAATAGGAGGCAAGGTGCCATAAACATTGAGCAGACTACTTTCACTACTACCTTCAGTAAGATGACATGTTGTCCACAATGCACCATCTAAGCTATTATAATCGAGAGGAGAGAGGTCAATGCCACATGCACCAAGATAAGAGATCAATCGATTATAACGTCCTGGATGTACTATTGTAGGTGGTCTCTGGTTAATATGGTTAAGCAGGTTGAACTGCTCGGAAGGATGCGGGGCGTAAATAATTAGGAGATATCTTGGAGTGCACGCACCAGTGCTGATCCTTATGGCGCCAATCGAAGACAGTAAATTACTTAAGAAGGTTGGAAACTTAATTCCACGAGAGAGAGGAAGAAACGAATTCATCCTACTGGAAACTGCAGATGGACAATAGACAGTTGCAATAGTCCTGAGGCGATTGTAGAAAGCGGAGACGGCAAACCATGAAAGACTTATGAGGTCGAAAGTAAGTTTGGTAGTGATAGTATTATGATTAGGAGGAGCACCTGCAACTGCACCGGAGGAATAGCAGTCACGTAGAGGTTGGTGATTGAGATAGGCATCTTGGAGAATGGATTGAATCTTATGGGTAAGTAGTGCAAAATCAATGTTGAGAACGATAGCATCAGATGTGTAGTTAGTCGGGGAATAAGGTTGTGCACCAATGCGACCCGATGCTATTAGAGATTCCAAGGGATCAATTCTTGCATTATCCATCTATTGAAGAACAATAACCAAGAAGATTTGATTTTCTAGGGTTTGTTTTTTATTTATTTCTTCAGATGGATTATTGGTATATATACACATCTTCTAAAGATTCCTTTTTCCTATTTTGATTCCCATTTGTTTGCTTTTTTGATTCGGTTTTGATTATGTGAACAGTAAACTAGTAGAGAGGGCAAGAGCTGGGGAATAAAAGAACGGCACGAAAATAGAAACGGTAGGATTGAAGGACAAAAATAAGCATGCTTTTGCATTTTGCACATCTAGGCTCCATTGGTGTTTCCATCCAAAACTATTATGTCAATCAAAATATCAATCAATTCGGTCAATTTCTCCTCAAATAAGAATCATGAGATAATGACGTGCAGTTTACTTATGCCTTGTAGTGGCCTAAACGTAATTTGAATAAAGCACTTGACTTCGCAGGCATGTTATGGTTTTTGATCCATCCATTTTAGATCTAACTCTCTATAAAAGTGGGCGGTTAAGGTTATGATGGACATGATTTTTTTTTTTTCTTCGAAAAAGAGGTATAAACCTCATTCATATATTAAGGGTTCTCATAAAGGTTTATACCTCTTTGTGAGGACAGCGCTAACATGCCAAGTTATTATTCTACAAAATTCAAGCCATCTTATTGCACTTAAATATCTATTTTGGTTGTAAACAAAGTATTCGACCAGTCATGGAAGCCAATTTTTCCGATTGTTACATTTTGGAGGTTAAAATTCAAATGCATCAAGACATGTTTGACAAAGTTACACTGCGTAAACAAATGAGTTAAGGTTTCATTACCAGTACCAAGTGTCCTCACAAAAAGACCTGTTTGAAAGCTTTATTTGTCTATGCTTTTAATTTTTTAGGTATCAGATTCGCACTAATTATTAAACAAAAAAATGTTATTTTCTTGAAATTTGTGTTGTTAAAATTATACAAAATGCAACTATGTGCATATATATATATATATATATATATAGCACATCATATTCTTTACTAGAGGCAACAAAATCAAAACATAATAACCATAAGCATTAACAACTGAAACATAATATCGGTCCATGGTTACTACAATCTCTTATTTTGTAAAAGCGCTATAAAAAAGTATCAATGCTCAATTGCAAGATGTACTAGGATTATTTCACATTCCTTGGTCTAGGATGGTCACCATTCCCTTGCATTGGTGCTTTTTTTACTAGTAGTTAAAAACATATATTTCTTATACATCCAAAATGTTTGAGATTTAGGTGTACGTTATCCAGAAGAAATGAAAAAATATTTCCAAATTTTCTAAGGATTATCTTCTTCAAAAATTAGATTAAATGGTGACTTTCAATGGTTGCTCCTCTTCAATTCTTTCTTGTGACCCTGCACAATGCACATAAAGCAATATAGAAGAATATTAAGAATATGATGCACATGCACATACAAGTTATCTACGAACGCTACAAAATTCTGATGCCATGAATAGAAATATGGAGCACATGCCAAATATGACTGTGATTGGGAATGCATTTACCTGCGTAAGTCAGTAACAACCAAACAAACTGTTAATATACTTCTTGTGTATTTCTAAAGATACTGATTTCTAAACAACACATGCATCACTTATGTGGATGGAACTCCTTACATTGTAAAGCACGACATACACAAATATGTTTAGAGAAACACATAAGAAATTCATTAATGTACTTCGAGCCTCCTCGAATATGTATTGGGATCTCATCTTCATAATCGATGGCCAAAATATCCCTACGCAAGCTTCAAAGGTATAAAAACCAAAGAGATGAATACACACAACAAAAGAGATGCTCCCACCTTTTACCCCTGAGGGTGGTGCGAGGATCTAATCCATTTTAGCAGTCAAAAGTTTGATAAAGAAAATTCATTAAGTTTGCTGATTTGAAGGGGAATTCTGGCATACATACACTGGTAATAATAGGAAGGAGTAGATTAAAGGCAGCAATAATGAACACCATTTGCATGTAACTTTTAGTTTTGAGGGAGGCGCAAGCCATCATTCGGGAGGCAATGGAGCTTCCCAGCATGAAGGACAAGATGAATGTTGCAAAAATGAAACCATGTGGGATATCTTCATTGTTTGGGCTCACAGCAAGTTTCCACAGTAACAGAAAGGTGTACGTTATTAATTGAACCTTAAAACAAGGATTGTATTGCACCCAACAATGCAATTTTCTAAAATGTATGAAATATCTACAGATAGGAAATATAATTACAAGTATTAAATCTTTATTATATTAAAGAAAAAAAAATGATTATTCAAATATATTGTTGTTGATGGTGGTTTTTAACCTAGGGTTAAAATCGTAAAACCCTAAATCCCAGTAAACAGTGAGGTCACAACATTTAAGTAATAAGCACTTATTAGGCGCATATATTGAAATCTTTAATGTGTCTGTAAATAATTACCGGGGTATCTTTTCAATTAGGGTTACAACAAGCCAAACCCTAATTCCCACGTGCGCCAATGGAAACCATGCCAACCACACTAACCACTCCAAAGCATGCCAACCATGCTAGCCGCACCTCTGTGCCAATGGCAAACCATGACAACCACACTAACCAAAGCATGCTGATCATGCTAACCGAACCATGTGCCAACGGCAAACCATGCCAGCCACACCTACCGCACCATGCCAAACGCACCTCGCCATGGCCCCATGCCAACTTAGCCGCGCCACCATGCAAGCCTTCCCTACGCGGCTACCAAAACGAAGGCGTGCAACAATCAACGGTTGCCCTTCAATCCCAGGAGCAAAACCTGGCCGTCTAAGGTTACCAACCAACCTTTGGCCCAAAACCATAGCTTGGTCACGCACCTAGCCAAAGCTAGCCAAGTCATGCGCCCATGGAAGACCCTTGGCCCCACATGCCAAGCCGCACCTAGCCAAAGATATACAAGCCATGCGCCCATGGCAAACCCTTGTCCCCACATGCCAAGCCAAAACCGCACATATCCAAAGCTAGCCAAGCCATGCGCCCATGGAAAACCCTTGGCCCTACATGCCAAGCCAAAACCTCACCTAGACAAAGCTAGCCAAGACATGCGCCCATGGAAAACCCTTGGCCCCAAATGTGAATCCAAAGCCGCACCTAGCCAAAGCTAGCCAAGCCATGCACCCATGGAAAACCCTTGGCCCCACATGCCAAGCCAAAACCGCACCTAGACAAAGCTATCCAAGCCATGCGCCCAAGGCAAACCCTTAGCCCTACATGCCAAGCCGCACCTAGCCAAAGCTAGCCAAGCCTTGCGCCCATGGAAAACCCTTGGCCTCACATGCCAAGCCAAAACCACACCTAGCCAAAGCTAGCCAAGCCATGCGCCCATGGCAAACCCTTGGCCCCACATGCCAAACCAAAACCGCACATATCCAAAGCTAGCCATGGCAAACCCTTGGCCCCACATGCCAAGACAAACCGCGCCAAGGAATTCCATGCCAACCTAATTGCGCCAAGGCATGCCTAGCCATTCCACCATGATGGCATTCCCTACACGGCTACCAAAATGAAGGCGTGCAACAATCACGGTTTCCCTTCAACCCCAGGAGAAAATCCTAGCCATCCAAGGTTACCAGGAAACACATGGTAACCTTTGGACTGAAAACCTAACTTTGGTCACACCAAACCATGCCAACGGCATGCTAACCTAGACACGCCACCATGCTGGCCTTCCCTACACGGCTACCAAAACGAAGGTGTGAAATAATCAACGGTTGCCCGTCAACCCCAGGAGAAAATCCTATCTATCCAAGGTTACCAGACAACACATGGTAACCTTTGGCCCGAAAATCTAAGTTTGGCCATGCCAAACGGCATGCTAACCTATCCGCGCCACCATGATGGCCTTCCTTACATGGCTACCAAAACGAAGGCGTGCAACAATCAACGGTTGCTTGTCAACCCCAGGACCAAATCCTAGCCATCCAAGGTTACCAGACAACACATGGTAACCTTTGGCCCGAAAACCTACGTTTGGCCACGCCAAACCATTCCATGCCAAAAGGCATGCCAACCTAGCCGCGCCACCATGCTGGCCTTCCCCATGCGTCCACCAACGAACGAAAGCGTGCGACGATCAATGGCTATCTTGCCTCTTAAGATCTCGACCGTCGAAGGTCACCAAGCTACTAAGTCTCCTAAGCTCGACTTGCCAGGAAACAACGACGTTCCACATGTTTTCCACAAAAACATTCGTGACATCAAACACATATCACAAATTGGGGGATCCTCTTTGGGTATTGGTTTGGCGGTTTACAGCGTGTGGCGTACACTACGCCCGTCATAAGGAAGTGTCATAAGGTTAGGCGGTTAGTAAGTGTAGGGATTCAATGGTGAAACGCTCAACAATCAATTCCATGCGTTAACGGTTTTATGGAACATCAATTCCATGCGTTAACGGTTTTATGGAACATCAATTCCATGCATGCGGTTATCACCTCCTCCCATTTACTTACCCGTTTATCCATCCCTTAATGAGACCAGAGTATGTTATGCTTCGACTTGTATAAATAGGTCTTACCTATTTCCACAGAACAACAAGTTCATTCGGGAATATACAACACTCAGAAAATATTTACTTGATAGCCTATCTTGTTAGCCTTCCCACTTTTCGGATACAAGTCACAGTAACACAACTACTCTTCCAGAATCAAATATTCTGGTCTCATCACTTTCCTTGCTTCCCTCACCAAAACCAACCCATTCTCCTCCACTTTGTGACCGAAGCAAGTCCGGAACGACCATTTCTTGGTTTAGGCTGGATTTGTACAAATTGATCTCTCGAACTTAAAGTACTCCCTTGCAGTTAATTATTTAGGGTTTAAATTGTTTCTCACTCGTACACTCGAAATTACCAAAATCAACAGAAACTATTTTCACCTACAAATAATTGTTAAAAGGTTACAAAATGCAAGTATGTGCAAAGCACATATGTTTTTAGGTGTATTAATAAAAAATACAACAAAATCGAAAACGTCAAGCGTTAACAGTTAAAACACAATATCAATTGGTGCTTAATATAGTCTCTTATCCGTGAAAGTTTGAAAGAAATAGTATAAAATACTCTTTTGACAAAATATATTGGTACATGATGTATCTAAGAAATCGTACTATATATCAATGAAAAAAAAAAGAACAAAAAAATTAAATCATTTAGATACATGTAACACTATTTGTTTTTTGTTTTTGGAAAAGTGAGGTGAACAAATTAACCTTTTTTTATCATCTCATTCATATTTTTGATTCTTTACAGAGTTGTTTCCCAAAGTTAACCTTTTTTCAACCTCAGCAAACTCCATTTTCTTCTCTTCAAACTACAAGTACAAGTCTATATACTTGGAAGTAATATCCTCGAGATATTTTTCCAACTCAAATTTCTGGTATTTTATAGCAAAACAGTGTTTTGCTAAATCTGTAGACACGTGTTTCAAGTGAATACTTTCATCCTTGGATTTGTTTGCCTCACTTTCCCAAATCAACAACTGTATTGATTTTATGTTAGCTAGCGTGATGTAACTTGACTTGTTGAGTGCTTGTTTTTAGGTTTATGAATATTAAGTAGAGATGTACATCTGTATGAGTCGAATCCACTTCTACAACCATGTGCTCTACCATTTAATCTATGATGCGGGTCATTTATTAGACAGTAATAAGATTTGACACATTGCATAAAATAGTTAAAACATGCAAATAATCACTCAAATACCAATTGCAAAACAATAGTAAGACAACAAAAACTCCCATGATTGTTACCTACATGTGGAAGAGAAAACATTCATAACCAGAATTATTGCAGTTGATGTGGTTCTCATATTACCAATATAATCTTTGACATCATTACAACAACTAACATCATATATATGCTTCCGAAGGTAAAGGCGTACATTAAGTATATCTTGACAAATTGACAAAATTGTGCTTTTTTTATATTAAATAAACTAACCAATTCATTCAAATTAAAGATTGTTTAAGTAATAACTTGTAAGAGAAAACACGTCAACTAAATAAAAACTTAGAATCTTTGTATTTTTTAAATACAAATTGGATTTTAGAAAACTTTAGACATGAAGATCTTTAAAATATCTACATATAAGTAGTACAATTACAAATATTAAAATTTTGGTTATTAAATGAAAAAATTATTATTTTCAAATATATATTGTTAAAAGGGTACAAAATGCAAGCATGTGCAAAGCACATATGTTTTTGGGTGTTATTAATACAAAGTACAACAAAATCGAAAACATCAAGCATTAACAGTTGAAACTCTATATCAATTGGTGTTTAGTATAATCTCATATCCATGAAAGTTTGCAAGAAATAATACTAAATACTCTTTTAAAAACATATATTAATAGATGGTGTATCTATGCAATCTTACTATATATCAATGAAATTGAGATTAAAAAAATAATATATATCAATCATTTAAATACAAGTTACACTATATTTCTTTTTTTTTAACTATCAATCAGTTAGTACTATCTTTTTTTATAAATTATTATGTTGTCTTTCTTTTTTTTTCCTTCAAAATGGAGATAAATAAAGAAGAAAAATATCAATCACTGAGATACATGTAATAGTATCTGTGTTTTTTTTTAAGATACAAGTAACACTATCTTTTTTTTTACTTGTACTAAATACTCTTTTAACAACATATATTGGCATTGGTACATTATATATGTGTGTATGCAGTCGTACTATATTATGAAATTGAGATAAATAAAGGAGAAAAATATCAATCACTGGGATACATGTAATAGTATCTGTTTATTTCATCTTTGCCGCAACACTACCACGTTTGCAAAGATGAGTTTCTTTCGGAAGATAATGAGCAGTACGTTGAACTTAGGAAAGAAAATGAGGAAAGATATTCTAGACTTCTATTGTTTCATGATGAACGTTTCAAAAAATGAGGTAAAATTAAAACCTCCTCAAACACTAGTATGTGTCATAGAAATACAATCAAAATGCAGAACAGTCGTGTTGGAGCTTCATCCGTGTACAAAATCCTTGTTATAATATGTGATGTGAATATTTAGAAGGTTGTTCCAACATATTAACAAACAGATGAAGACCAAAAATCTTTCATAAAAACTAAAATAATTATATAATCTTTGATTAATAACAAAAATCAAAAACTAGTTGGGGAAAAGACCAAACTAAAATAAAATCAAACAGTTATATTATATCCTGTTAGGCATTTAGGTTCTACTCACTGATGTTTCCAGATTCTACTTCAACCTTAAACATCTCTAACTAACCTTAGATGACTTAGGTATCATAAACACTAAATTTTTCTATGAAGTGTTATTACCCAAATTTTTGATCAAATTTCATATTAGCAACTGAAACAAAAGAAAATCAATCGGGCATAATATAGAATTTACGTTAACAAGATATCACAAATTAGGGTTTCCTAAAAACCGAATGTTTGGGAATAACACACCACAAATTAGGATTTCCTAAAAATCCAATGTCAGGAAATAACGTATTGGAAACAAAAACCTCAAATTCAGTTTGAACCTGTAACATCTTAAATTGTCGTCGCAAGAGTAGTTACTAACTTAATATAGAGAAGAAGAAATAATACCTTGGTAGTGCAGCGAGAGTGAGTCCAAAAACCCCAAGCAGAGGAGTAAGGTTCACCCATAGTATAGTCATCCATTCCTTTTGTACCAGATCCATCTACTACTCCTTTACAACCTTAACCATCTCTCAATAATTGCACACAATCTCCTTCTTCTCAATTTAGAATCTCCTTTCTTCTTCGTCTTTTCTTTTCTCTTCTTTTTTTTTTGTTTTTTTTTTGTTTTGATAAGTTCGTCTCTCTCTTTCTCAATTAAATCTACCCCAAGGAAAAAACCAATTATAGCCTATATATGGGCTTTCATCGGAACTTAAATCTACACTTGGCCTTAATTAATTTAAATTACTAAAATGCCACTACGCTAGTTTAAAAACCCGGTCTTTTTAAGTGCGACTTATTAATAACATAAAAAAAATAGGGTCTCGAGCCTAAAATCAACCCACCCTTATCACTCTTTTTCACAACGACGGTTTTTACCCTTAATAATCGATAATTAAAATTAACAATTGGGAGAAATATGTTATTTAGAGAAATTTATGTGTTTTTTCTAATCTCAATGCCATGAACAACCCATGATGGTTTTTTTTTTTGGGCTGTGCTCCCACGCACGGCTGCGCTGGGAGGAGTTATAAGCTAGCGGGTTAGTAGCTCTCGGATGATAATAGATAAGTTTTGTTAGCCGCTGAGATTTATATACATCTGGATCATGGATATAATTGTAAGGAAGTCCTTTACTTTAATTTGGAAAAAGTAAAACAATCCTTGTAAATTTCCATATTTCAATAACAAGACCTTTTAATTGAGAAAAACAAACGAAAAAAATCACCACCACTATTAAGCTCACGATTTTCATCTTTCTTCTCCTTTGGATCCAACGACACCAAACTGATGTCTAGAAAAAAATAATAACACCGAATTAATCCAATCATTTAAGAACTTGATTAATCAATCAATAACACCTTATCATGAACTAAAAAAAATTAAAAAACTCTTCCTCTTTACTCTCTCCAAAAGAAGAAAAAAAACTCAAGCTTTCATCAACCTCTTGCTCAGATCTGGTCCTTTTGGACCAGATCTGAGCAAGATTTCATTTATTTTTTAAGTTTAGTAATTAGTTAATCAAATAAAACATGTTATCTATTGTTTTGATGTCTTTGGGCATATTTCTTCGCCATTTGGGGCGATTTTTCTTCGTCATTTTGGACGATTGTCTCTTCTCTTTGCGGGCGATTTTTTCAAATCTTCATGGATGGATCATGGCTTGCTATTCTCTGTTCAAAAACATCAATCATTCAACACGGTATCGCTTTGAATCTATTTTCAACACAAGAGATTTAGGGCATCCAGGTTCGTTTGGGTATACAAGATTAAGGGAAAAGTACTCCTTTCTTTCAAGAGCATCTCTTATCAAAGAAGAAGAAAATCATATTAAATGGTCGGGATTTATTCCGGATAATACCATCATTTTTCCGTACTACATAAACAAAAATTGGGTATCTTTACGGTTTATCGCTCTTTCTCTTCGCGATATACTTGTAATTGGTATCTTTAATTGTATTATGGGTTTAATCATCTTGTATTTTGATGTTTTTGTTATTCTTGTAAGCGATCATGTAATCAGTATTTTGATTTGAATGAATTGAAATATGTTGATTGACCAAGAAAAAAAAAACACCTTATCATGTGTCCCATTAAACATACAAACTATTATATCATAGAATCGTCAAAGAGTTGCATCCGATCTTAGTGTTTGTGGGTTTATTGATTTTTTGATGGATTTGAGTAAGATTCAATGATGATGCTTTTTATTAATCGTAACTAAATCTAGCTCTTCACTATTTTTTTTTTTTGGGTTTGTATAGTGGTGCTATTGGCGGAGGTAGAGTGCAGCTGATGGTGGTGGTAATGATAAACTGAGAATCTATTATCGGTTGCAGGTGGTGGTGATGGTTGAATGAACCATTGAAATAATTTTTTTTAGATGGGGTTCATGCTTTTAATTAGTCTAGGATGGGTTTTAGCAGGGTCTCCATTAATGGATGTATTGCAGAAGAAGAATTTAGTGGTGATATTTTTTTGTGTCTAGGTATACGCAGAATTTTTGGTTTTCATGAACTAGCATGATTCAATCTATCAAGATTACGAGTCAGTGTAAATGATTCAAAGATAAAGGATTGATATGATAAATTTTGAGGACCTACTAATAATTAATTTTAGTACCACATCTATATTTTCCTTAGAGATACGAATTTTGATAATATGACGGTAGAAAACATGCTAGGTTATATCTATGTCCTGCACTGTCGTGCGGGATAGCATTAGCCTTTTTTTTTAGTCTAAATTCCAGTAAAAATATTTTCTCGAAAACAACAACAGTAATAACCAAATATTTATACATATGAAGCATTGGGAGGGTACTTTAAAGCTAAGAACACCTAAAATTCAACTAAACATCGAGAGAATCAATGACCAGTAACTACCAACAGCAATACTATCTAAATATAGTTGATTTCTCTACGCTGTTTACATGCCAAAATCTACAATAGGATACAGATAAAATAAAATGTCACTACAAAACAGAGTGCTTTTAGTGACGGTTAAAAAATCATCACAAATAGAAGAAAACCGCAACTAATAGCCAAAAGACTGTCACAAATAAACATTTGTGACTGGCAACCATCCGTCGTTACTACTGGGGTTGCAAATGTTATTTGTACGGTTCTGGTTAATTATATGATTTATTGTCACCATTTTGTAAAGAATTTAAATATGGATTCAACTCGAAAAGATTGAGGTCATTCCAAGGTTGTCCAGAGAAGTATTGATCAAAGTGGATGTGGCCGGCCACATTGGGAATATGACCGACCCTAGTAACGAAAGGGATAATTGGAGAATGAAACTAAACCATATATATGATTTTTTCTCACCATTTTGTAGAAAATGTAAATTTGGATTCAACTCGAAAAGATTGAGGTCATTCCAAGGTCATCTGGAAAAGTATTGAGAAAACTTGAGCATAGTGGTGATGTGGCCGGCCACATTGGGAATATGATATACCCTAATGAAGAAAGGGACAATTAGAGAATTAAACTCAACCAAATATATGATTTCTTATCATCATTTTGTAAAGAATTTAAATATGGATTCAACTCGAAAAGACTGAGGTCATTTCGAGGTCGTCTGGAGAAGTATTGAGCAAACTTTAGCATAATGGTGATGTGGCCGGCCACATTGGGCATATGATTTACCCTAATGAAGAAAGGGACAATTGGGGAATAAAACTAAACCAAATATATGATTTTTGTCACAATTTTGGCTATTAGTTGCGGTTTTCTTCTATTTGTGACAGTTTTTTAACCGTCACTAGAAGCACTCTATTTTGTAGTGCCATTTTCTTTTATCTATATCCTATTGTAGATTTTGGCATGTAAACAGGTGTCGATGGTGGATTTTAGATAAGGGGTAAAATCGTAAAACCCCATGACCTAGTGTTACCAGCAACACATTGACTACGAGCATTTAATTCAGGTGTCAATAATTAATGGGGGTATTTTTTCAAAATACCAGATTAGGGTTTTCGACACAGAACCTTAATTCCAAAACCAAAACTGCCATGGCAACGACGCCAAAACCAATCTGCATAATGCGCACCATGGCAACGACGCCAAAACCAATCCGCATAATGCGCACCATGGCAACGACGCCAAAACCAAGACGCATACTGCGCACCATGGCAACGATACCAAAACCAAACCACATACTTCACCCATAGGCAACCATGCCAAACTAAGCCGCTATACCATTTGATACATGCCAAAAATAGCGCCCTAGGCTTGCAAACCGTGCAACTAGGTCAACTTGGACGTGCGTGCCATTGGAACATGCCAACACGCATCACTAGCCAATTTCTAAGACTCTATACCGTTTGGCACATGCCAAAAATAGCGCCCTATGCTTGCAAACCGTGCAACTAGGTCAACTTGGCCGTGCGTGCCATTGGCACATGCCAACACGCATCACTATCCAATTTATAAGCCGCTATACCGTTTGGCACATGCCAAAAATAGCGCCCTAGGCTTGCAAACCGTGCAATTAGGTCAAAGTGGCCGTGCGTGCCATTGGCACATGCCAACACGTTACCACTAGCCACTTTCTATCCCAAGCCGTTATCCAATTGTAGCGCCCGCGACTTGGCCAAAGTGGTCGTAAGTGCCATTGGCACATGCCAACATGTTACCACTAGCCACTTTCTATTCCAAGCCGCTACCCAATTGTAGCGCCCGCGACTTGTCCAAAGTGGTCGTACGTGCCATTGTCACATGACAACACGTTACCACTAGCCACTTTCTATTCCAAGACGCTACCCAATTGTAGCGCCCGCGACTTGGCCAAAGTGGTCGTACGTACCATTGGCACATGCCAACACGTTACCAATAGCCACTTTCTATTCCAAACCGCTACCCAATTGTAGCGCCCGCGACTTGGACAAAGTGGTCGTACGTTCCATTGGCACATGCCAACACGTTACCACTAGCCACTTTCTATTCCAAGATGCTACCCAATTGTAGCGCCCGCGACTTGGCCAGAGTGGTCGTGCGTGCCATTGGCACATGCCAACACGTTACCACTAGCCACTTTCTATTCCAAGCCGTTACCCAATTGTAGCGCCTGCGACTTGGCCAAGGTGGCCGTAAGTGCCATTGCCACATGCCAATAAGTTACCACTAGCCACTTTCTATCCCAAGCCGCTATCTAATTATAGTACAATCGACTTGGCCAAAGTGGCCGTATGTGCCATTGGCACATGCCAACACGTTACCACTAGACACTTTCTATTCCAAGCCGCTAGTCAATTGTAGCGCCCGCGACTTGGCCCAGGTAGTTGTGCGTGCCATTGGTACATGCCAACACGCAACCACTAGCCACTTTTATCCCCAACCTGCTAGCCAATTTCTAAGGCATTCCGCACATGCCACACATGCTCTACTAGCGACTTTGGCATTGCCATTCGCACTTAAAGTGCAACTTTCGGCCAAGACGTTCCGCACATGCCAAATGCTCCACCAAGCGACTTTGGCATTGCCATCCGCACTCAAAGTACAAATCGCGGCCAAGGCGTTCCGCACATGCCATTGACACATGCCAAATGCTCCACCAAGCGACTTTGGCATTGCCATCCGCACTCAAAGTACAAATCGCGGCCAAGGAGTTCCGCACATGCCATTGACACATGCCAAATGCTCCACCAAACGACTTTGGAATTGCCATATGCGCTCAAAGTACAACTTCCGGTCGAGATATACCTCACATGCCGCAAAGCTTCACTAGTAACTTTGGCATTGCCACTTGTGCCCACTCTCGAGACATCAACACAAACTGGGGGATGCTTTCTTGGGGTTTTGGTTTGGCGGTCACAGCATGCATCATACACTACGCTCGCAATAAATAAAGGCGTGCAAGGAATGAATATGGTCAATTAAATAAGTAAATTTATGGTAAAAACGTTTTCACCATAAAGCCAACGGTTTCCACCTCCTATGTTTTAATTGGCATATTTACTCAATTCCTTAATGAGGCCAGGGTACGTTCAATCTCACTTGGATAAATAGGTTTCACCTATTCTGCCAAAACACACAAGTCTTGGTCAGGCAAAATACAACACCATCAAATAGCAACTTTGCAAGCTCTCTCAAAAGCTTCCATCACTAGCAAGCTTCCGCAAGCTTCTACACATCTGATAGAAGTCGAGATACTACCTAGCTAGAACTCTCTGGTCTCAACACCCTTCTTCGCTATCCTCCCAAAATCAACCATTCTCCTCCACTTTGTGACCGAAGCAAATCTGGAACGGCCATTTTCTTGGTTTAGGCCAGAATTGTACAGATTGATATCTCGAATCAAAAGTGCTCACGTGCAGCTTATTTGTTTAAGGGTTTAAACCAGTCTCTCCATCATCGAATTTACCAAATTCGGTAGAGGCAATTTTCTCCCATAAACAATTGGCGACCACGGCGGGATTTTCAATCTCTCGGTTACAAAAACTGATCTTTAGTTCAAAATATGTTTTACCATTCGCTCAACTTGGTAGAACTAAGATCTTGGTCCGCGACAAACTCTGAAGGCGCCAACATAGAAACTGCCCCTAACACAAATATTCCTTCCACCAATGCCTCTGCGTTAACTTCCGATCTTGGCAGCATGGAAAGTACCCCTCCAAGTGTTACACCTCCTATTACTAGGGCCAGAGCTACTTCCGCTCCAAATGTCTCTGCACCGTCCGCCAAATCAAACAACACTGAGGGCATCTCTTCAGGTGTCACGCCGCCAGTCACCAGGGCTCGTGCCGCCTCTTCCACCACTAGTGTTTCAGCAGGCATGACACCTCTAATCGCCACAACATCTACTCAATCGTCGGGGCGAGATAACAGATGAGGCAAACCTTATTTCACAATCACTGATTTTATGAAAATGCAGGAGGCTCTTGTCAGGGATCAAACGGATATGCTTTCAACCCAGAAGGAGGTGCTCATCTTCCACAAAGACTTGACGGAGCAACTTCCATGGGAGCCACGATGGCCTGAATCAAGAGAATATGCTTCCGACAACCTTGATGCTAATGTCACACCCCTAGGAGAGATACGCCATACATCGCCAAGGTCAAGCACTCCCAATGATCTTGGAATTGGCACCGCAACTGAGTACACCAACGCAAGCGAGGAAATCTGCAATAGGAACCCAGTGGCAGGAAATCGCCCACTGGATTTCGTAACACGTGAAGACCTGGAAAGACTCCTACAAAACCGAATCAAGAACGACACGGACGTACATCAACACCAACCTCCTTATCCAATTGAAATCTAGAGAATTCCCCTACCAAGAGGATACTCATCCCCTCAGTTCTCCTTATACGACGGAACCGGCAACGCAAGGGAACATGTCTCACGATTTCTAGAGGCTTTAGGTGAGCACGAATACAACCATGTTCTCCGCCTGCGAGAATTTTCGAAGTCACTCACTGGAAAAGCGTACACGTGGTACAACTGCATCGCCCTAGGCAGCATCCACGATTGGGGTGAAATGGTTACGTCCTTTTACAAGAAGTATTTCTTTGTGTCTGAGCAAGTCACTCTCTCGGATCTGGGAAGAATGTTCCAACATAATGACGAACATCCAAATGATTTTGTCAAGAGATTCAGAATTCAAGCAATGGACTGCCACGACCCGGGTGCGACTGAGCAGCAACTAGTAAATTCGTGCATCAATGGCATGACTCCCATCTATCGGCCTTTACTGGAAAACTTACGATTCCAGACCTTCTCCGAACTCCACGAAGATGCTAAACGATCAGCCACGACAGCGTCAGCCCTGTTGGAAGGAACTAGGACTCTTAGAAATGAAAATACACGAGAAGTTCGAAGAATCCCGCGTTTTCTCAACAAGCCATATAACACTAGCCCCTCCTCCGTGAGCGTGGTGGACGAAAGGGGAAATAGGAAAACACCTCCAACGGATCAACACCCTGGGCGCACGGCCCCATCACGAAGGGAAGCCCCGCAAAAGGCCCCAACCAAGCTTTCTGAACGTCGTCTTGAAGCTAGAGGATACGACTCGTACTTCACCTTTCCGATCGAGGAAGTAATCAAACTTCTGGAAAGATGGGTCCAGGATGGTGTCATCAGGCTACCGGGTCCTCGGAACCCACCTACTGAGGAAGAGAAGGCAAATCCCAAATTTTGTCACTACCACAGATTCGTCAGTCATCCAACCAGCGACTGCAACAGGTTGAAAAACATTTTTAAAGAAAGGATAGAGGCAGGGGAGTTACGACTAAGGAATGAAGGAGTACATATAGATCTGCTTCCCATAAGAAACTGTGAAATCTCTAGGGACTCCACACATGAAACAGTGCAGTCCATGATGCAGCACATTTGCGAAATCCTCTACTTTTACAAGGAACAGCGTCGAGACGCTTTCGCATCCCTCAAACACTTAGTATCTGGGAAGAGACTCCACTCTTCCATAAAAAACACACCTGAGGAATAGATCTCGCCAGGCATTCCTGCCGAGAAGCACAACTAGGGACTTCTCACCATGGCCCGCTTAAAGGACGCCGAGTTCGACAACTCGCTCATCGACGCAGCCTTAGAGTTCAACATTATTACGTTCAAGACCCTGAAAGCGGCATGAGTAACCAAACAAGAGGCCACTCAGTCCCCATCGGATATCAAAGACCACGAGGGGAATCACCTGCATGCGCTTGCTACGCTAATCTTGGGATCAACATAGGAAATATCGCAACGCGCGGGAATTTCCACATTGTCAAGCATCTAAATTACGACATGGTTTTGGGGCGACCGTGGGTACTCGACAACAAAACGGAATTAGGAGCATCACCCTTGCCCATGTCAACGCCAGAGAGGGTATCCAACAATCCTGCTAACTTGCTACCCTGTCAACAGCTTACCGGCAATACTCTACTACCAGGAAAGGAGTCTCCAAATCCTCCTGCCAAACTCCAAGATCAATTAAGCCTGACTAAGACGCTCTCTTTATTACCAAACATTTCTCACCGCAACCCGCACTGGGGACTCGACACAGTTGTCGAGCACAACATTGTCAAGAGATGTGAATAGAACGCCGAACCTTTTAAGCGTTTCACCAGAGATCTGAAAGACGCCCTGGAAGACTGCGGGAACAACCACCAGGCGATTGTACCACAACCCAATCCTTTCCAGATAGGGGATATAGTAATCAGAGCCGCCTCATTTCAAGTCGGAAAGATGACTGTGAAGATACCGAGTCGGAAAAGTTCTCCCAAAGAAGATAAAGATGAACCATACCTAGTAGCCGACATCTTCTTGGGTGGCTATTGCAAACTTATCAACACAGATAAACTGGAAGGAATAGTGATCCATGCACGCTGGTTGGAGGCTGCCAACATATGAAAGGTCAAGATATTCAATTTCCTGACACATGCTCCTCAATACCTCATTAGCAATTTTCCTTTTCACAACTACTATGTATTTCTTCAGGATGGATGCATCACTAACATTCATCCAGCAAAATTTCAATTGTCGCTCTTGTTGGGAAATCTAACATATCCTCTCCAGTGAAGTAAAAGAACCCTTTTTTTTTTCTTCTTCCTTGAAAATTTCTCAAGATCAACCCAAAATTCAAAACCCGTTACCCAAAAAAAAAGAAAAAAAAAAGAAGCAACACACAGAAGACAGAATGGTTATATTTTCGGCGGAACTTTCAAGATCACATATTATTACAAGACCAAGCCACGGAGTCTAAGCACAAGGTACAATGAAAGAAAAATTGCAAGATATTAAAGGGAGACTAGGCCTCAAGATAAACAAAAGAAAGAAGATCCGCCTCGTTAAGATTTCTTCCTACACTTCCCCCAGCAATCCTCCGGACAGCAAAGGTCCACAAAGAAGACACGTCAACAGCAGCAAGGGCCTCCATTTCCCATCCAGATGCTTCATCTCCGACGTGGATTCAACGTGCACAATCATGATTCCTCCGACAGCACAAACGCAATCAACAAAGTTTTCACCAAGATTTTTCTCATCAGCTCCTACAAGAAAATCACTTGACTCGCTCATGTCAGAATCCATGGGAAC
This sequence comes from Papaver bracteatum, assembly GCA_023529315.1. Classification (NCBI taxonomy): domain Eukaryota; kingdom Viridiplantae; phylum Streptophyta; class Magnoliopsida; order Ranunculales; family Papaveraceae; genus Papaver; species Papaver bracteatum. Next base: position 22,405 of record JAJJWX010003917.1, on the reverse strand, counting down.
CTGTGATTTTTTGCGTACCTCTCCCGAAGGAACAGAAGAGATATCTTGGATGATGGCTCTAATCTCGCAAAGTAATGATCCAATCCTTCCCAACGACTCTTTGAAATAAGATCGAGCCCCATTAATCCTATGATGCTTCTCGGAGAAACCAACAATGCCATCGCCATTGTCACCATGGGCTGCCATCGCAAAAGTATGAAAGCAGTGTAGTCGCCTCACTATACGACCAGTAGAGTGGGAGAAGACAACGAAATCTTGCCAGCAATATTTATGTGAGAAGGAAGGGCGCGCTTTATGGATGTAATGGCCCTAAGAAATCGCACATCAATAAAGGATCCCCAATCAGAGCCGTGCACAAAGAAGGCAATTCAACTCATAAGGAAATATTGCATCAAGCGATTATTCTTCTCTCGGTTGAACCAGCCCCACCGCTAGCATGCTCAATTTTCCAACTCGCGCCAACTTTCCAAAATTCACGCCGGTCCCACCAATCACGCCGACCTGTCAATGCTTCCCAAGTTGCACCAGCTATCACGTCTATCTCCCATCGGTCCCGCCAGCCAGCACGCTCAGTTTTTCAACTCGTGCCAACAGCTCAATGCTTCCAAGCCGTCCATTTCCGCCGAATTGTGCCAACCTCCCGCTCCATGCAAAATTTCCAAGGACGAGGATTCCGAATCCAGTCCGAATCTCAGAAAAAAGGTCAGAAAAATCTCCCGTTACTCTTTCAGACCTTGTCATGGCACCATCTTATGCTTACCTCGCAACAAAGCTCATGTTCCGAGCTAAAAAGGGGACTTAATGTCGATGGTGGATTTTAGATAAGGGGTAAAATCGTAAAACCCCATGACCTAGTGTTACCAGTAACATATGGACTACGAGCATTTAATTCAGGTGTCAATAATTAATGGGCGTATTTTTCAAAATACCAGATTAGGGTTTTCGACACAGAACCCTAATTCCAAAACCAAGCCGCATACTGCGTACCATGGCAAAGACGCCAAAACCAAGCCGCATACTGCGCACCATGGTAACGACGCCAAAACCAAGACACATACTGCGCACCATAGCAACGACGCCAAAACCAAACAACATACTGCACCCACAGGCAACCATGCCAAACTAAGCCGCTATACCGTTTGACACATGCCAAAAATAGTGCCCTAGGCTTGCAAACCGTGTAACTAGGTCAACTTGGCTGTGCGTTCCATTGGAACATGCCAACACGCATCACTAGCCAATTTTTAAGCCTCTATACCATTTGGCACATGCCAAAAATAGTTCCATGGGCTTGCAAACCAGGCAACTAGGTCAACTTGGCCGTGTGTGCCATTGGCACATGCCAACATGCATCACTAGCCATTTTCTAAGCCGTTATGCCATTAGCACATGCCAACACGTTACCACTAACCACTTTCTATCCCACGCCGCTATCCAATTGAAGCGCCCGCGACTTATCCAAAGAGGCCGTACGTGCCATTGGCACAAGCCAACACGTTACCACTAGACACTTTCTATTACATGCCGATACCCAATTGTAGCGCCCGCAACTTGTCCAAGTTAGTTGTGCGTGCCATTGGCACATGCTAACACGCAACCACTAGCCAGTTTTATCCCCAACCTGCTAGCTAATTTCCAAGGCATTCCGCACATGCCAAATGCTCCACCAAGCGACTTTGGCATTGCCATCTGCGCTCAAAGTACAACTTGTGGTCGAGATATTCCCCTCATGCCCCAACGCTTCACTAGCAACTTTGGCATTGCCACTTTCCCCCACTCTCAAGACATCAACACAAACTGGGGTATGCTTTCTTGGGGTTTTGGTTTGGCGGTCACAGCGTACAGCGTACACTACGCTCCCAATAAAGCAAGGCGTGCAAGGAATGAATACGGTCAATTAAATAATAAAATTTATGGTGAAAACGTTTTCACCATAAAGCCAACGGTTTCCACCTCCTCTGTTTTAATTGGCACATTTACTCAATTCCTTAATGAGGACAGGGTACGTTCAATCTCACTTGTATAAATAGGTTTCACCTATTCTGCCAAAAGACACAAGTCTTGGTCAGGAAAAATACAACACCATCACATAGCAACTTTGCAAGCTCTCTCAAAAGCTTCCATCACTAGCAAGATTCCGCAAGCTTCTACACATCTGATAAAAGTCTAGATACTACCTAGCCAGAACTCTCTGGTCTCATCACCCTTCTTTGCTATCCTCCCCAAATCAACCCTTCTCCTCCACTTTGTGACCGAAGTAAATCTGGAACGGTCGTTTTCTTGGTTTAGGCCAGAATTGTACAGATTGATATCTCGAATCAAAAGTGCTCACGTGCAGCACATTTATTTAAGGGTTTAAACCAGTCTCTCCATCATCGAATTTACCAAATTCGGCAGATGCGATTTTCTCCCATAAACAACGGGGTAGAGAAATCAACTATATTTAGATAGTATTGTTGTTGGTAGTTACTGGTCATTGATTCTCTCGATGTTTACTTGAACTTTAGGTGTTCTTAGATTTAAAGCACCCTCCCAATGCTTTATATGTCAAAAAGGCTAATTCTATCCCGCACGACAGTGCAAGACATAGATATAAGCTAGCATGATTGTTACCGTCAGATTATCAAAATTCGTATCTCTAAGGAAAAGATAGATGTGGTACTAAAATTAATTATTAGTAGGTCCACCAAATTTATCATATCAATCCTTTATCTTTGAATCATTTTCACTGACTCGTAATCATGATAGTTCATGAAAACCAAAAATTCTGCGTATACCTAAACAAAAAAAATATCACCACTAAATTCTTCTTCTGCAATACATCCATTAATGGAGACCCTGCTAAAACTCATCCTAGAATAATTAAAAGCATGAAGCCCATCTAAATTTTTTTTGTTTCAATGGTTCATTCAACCATCACCACCACATGCAACCGATAATAGATTCTCGGTTTATCATTACCACCACCATCACCTGCACTCTACCTCCACCAATAGCACCACCATACAAACCCCAGAAAAAATAAAAATAGTGAAGAGATAGATTCAGTTACGATTAATAAAAAGCATCATCATTGAATCTTACTCAAATCCATCAAAAAATCAATAAACCCACAAACACTAAGATCGGCTGCAACTCTTTGACGATTTCCTATGATAGAATAGTTTGTATGTTCAACGGGACACATGATAAGGTGTTTTTTTTTTGTTTTTTTGGTCAATCAACATATTTCAATTCATTCAAATTAAAATACTGATTACATGATCGCTTACAAGAATAAAAAAAACATCAAAATACAAGATGATTAAACCCCTAATACAATTAAAGATACCAGTTACAAGTATATCGCGAAGAGAAAGAGCGATAAACCGTAAAGATACCCAATTTTTGTTTATGTATTAGGGAAAAATGATGGTATTATCCGGAATCAATCCCGACCATTTAATCTGATTTTCTTCTTCTTTGATAAGAGATGCTCCTGAAAGAAATGAGTACTTTGCCCATAATCTTGTATACCCAAACGAACCTGGATGCCCTAAATCTCTTGTGTTGAAAATAGATTCAAAGCGATGCCTTGTTGAATGATTGATGTTTTTGAACCGAGAATAGCAAGCCACGATCCATCCATGAAGATTTGAAAAAATCGCCCGCAAAGCGAAGAGACAATCGTCCAAAATGACGAAGAAAAATCGCCTCAAATGGCGAATAAATATGCCCAAAGACATCAAAACAATAGAAAACATGTTTTATTTGATTAACTAATTACTAAACTTAAAAAATAAATGAAATCTTGCTCAGATCTGGTCCAAAAGGACCAAATCTGAGCAAGAGGTTGATGAAAGCTTGGGTTTTTTTTCTTCTTTTGGAAAGAGAAAAGAGAGAGATGAGGAAGAGTTTTTTAATTTTTTTTAGTTCATGATAAGATGTTATTGATTGATTAATCGAATTCTTAAATGATTGGATTAATTCGGTGTTATTATTTTTTTTCTAGACATCAGTTTGGTGTCGTTGGATCCAATGGAGAAGAAAGATGAAAATCGTGAGCTTAATAGTGGTGGTGATTTTTTTCTTTTGTTTTTCTCAATTAAAAGGTCTTGTTATTGAAATATGGAAATTTACAAGGATTGTTTTACTTTTTCCAAATTAAAGTAAAGGACTTCCTTACAATTATATCCATGATCCAGCTGTATATAAATCTCAACGGCTAACAAAACTTATCTATTATCATCCGAGGGCTACTAACCCGCTATCTTATAACTCCTCCCCGCGCAGCCGTGCATGAGAGCACAGCCCAAAAAAAAAAACCCATCATGGGTTGTTCATGGCATTGAGATTAGAAAAAACACATAAATTTCTCTAAATAATATATTTCTCCCAATTGTTAATTTTAATTATCGATTATTAAGGGTAAAAACCGTCGTTGTGAAAAAGAGAGATAAGGGTGGGTTGATTTTAGGTTCGAGACCCTATTTTTTTTATGTTATTAATAAGTCGCACTTAAAAAGGCTGGGTTTTTAAACTAGTGTAGTGGCATTTTAGTAATTTAAATTAATTAAGGCCAAGTGTAGATTTAAGTTCTGATGAAAGGCCATATATAGGCTATAATTGGTTTTTTCCTTGGGGTAGACTTAATCGAGAGAGAGACGAACTTATCAAAAAAAAACAAAAACAAAAAAAAAAAAACAAAAGAGAAGAGAAGAGAAAAGACGAAGAAGAAAGGGGATTCTAAATCGAGAAGAAGGAGATTGTGTGCAATTATTGAGAGATGGTTAAGGTTGTAAAAGAAGTAGTGGATGGATCTGGTACAGAAAAAATGGATGACTATACTATGGGTGAACCTTACTCCCCTGCTTGGGGTTTTTGGACTCACTCTCGCGGCACAACCAAGGTATTATTTCTTCTTCTCTATATTAAGTTAGTAACTACTCTTGCGACGACAATTTAAGATGTTACAGGTTCAAACTTAATTTGAGGTTTTTGTTTCCAATCCGTTATTTCCTGACATTGGATTTTTAGGAAATCCTAATTTGTGGTGTGTTATTCCCAAACATTCGACTTTTAGGAAACCCTAATTTGTGCTATCTTATTAGCGTAAATTCTATATTATGCCCAATTGATTTTCTTTTGTTTCAGTTGCTAATATGAAATTTGATCAAAAATTTGGGTAATAACGCTTCATAGAAAAATTTAGTGTTTATGATACCTAAGTCATCTAAGGTTAGTTAGATATGTTTAAGGTTGAAGTAGAATCTGGAAACATCAGTGAGTAGAACCTAAATGCCTAAAAGGATATAATATCACTGTTTGATTTTATTTTAGTTTGGTCTTTTCCTCTACTAGTTTTTAATTCAACTAATAATCATATAAATACAGTCAAAATACAATCAGTCAAAATACAATCAACGATGTGGCCGCATGAACAATTTTGAGAACTCAACAAGGGTATTGACGGCTTCCATTTCCAGATAAGATAATCGATACTCCCTCCGTACCACATATATAGGCATAGGGGACCAATTCTCTTAGATTAAGAAAACTGCTTTGAATTAATTCCTCATGTTTCATACATATTTTTTCTTATTTTACCCTTTGTCTTATTCATAACACAATTTTCCATACACAATGAATAAGGATATTTAGGGGGAAATTCTTCTTGGAAATAGGACTCCGCCTATCTAGTGGGCTAAGTAAAAATCAAAATTCCTCCTATATAATATAGGTACGGAGGGAGTAAAAGGGAATTGATGATGCGACTTGAGCCAGAGGATCTATAGTACATAGTTATGTTTAAATATCGATGAGTCCTTCCCCATGTTGGAGATGTGTTAAGAAATCGACTAATCCTTGGTCCCCTAATTCCTCTTGGTTTCCAATTCCTTCCTTTAATAATGGAAGTTCATCCATTGCAAAATCCTTGTTGTAATATGTGGATATTGGGAAAGTTATTCCAATATCTAAAGACTTAAAGACCTAGACAAATACAACTTCCACATTTAACGGTGAAGAAACTCTCACTTCCTATCGGTTGAAATAAGGCTTTTTTGAGTTTTGTGAAACGAGAGTTTTTGTAAGGACATTTGGCAACGTATGATTGGTTCAAAAATTACAAACTCAGAAAGGAAAACATTACTTACCGTATTTAGAATTTTATGGAAGTAAATTCGAGTACATACCATATCAAGACTTCTTTTTTTCGAAATTAATGCATACAAGGGAAAAAAACCACATATTTCAAACATATTTTCTGCAAAAAATAAAAGTAATAAAAAAATAAGATCCACATATATTTCCTCTCTTTTTTATACATATTTAATGTATTCACCTCGCAACACCAAATCAAAAATGCATATCCACGGGGTAGGATGAGGCCCCGCGCATACCAAATCAATAATACACCATCACGGGGAAGGACGAAGACACACGCAACCAAGTTAAAAGAAAGAAAAATGCCTGATGCGTAGAACGGACACAAATCTGGTATTAGCTGAAAGATGATGCTAAAGAGATCAAACTGAGAGATAAAAAATCTCTCGAAAAACTTAAATAATTGTATAATCTTGATTAATAATAAAAACTTTTAACTATCTACTAGTGAAACCGCACGTGCGATGCACCTGCCTCCTGAACCGAAGATTGTGCATTGCTTCCTGTTGTTCCATTTGAAAACTTGTACATCATGCCATGCATATAAACAATTCTAAATAAAACCCACAACTTCATTGCATTCTGTGCCGGACTGATAAACATCTAAATTGAAGAACTAAGAATTTAACTTTTCTATCAGTAACTCCTCATATCAAAGTAGTCATTTACATAAATAATTGTACGGCTTCAATGGAGAGTGGATTGTTAGATGATTCCAAGGCGCTGACCAAGATTCTCCATTGCTTTAATTTATGAAGGATTGACAAAGAAATGTAATGTGACAATCAAATCATTCTCTCCCTTGACCAATCAGGTACTACATGATCATACAACCACCCTGTAATCTGCGCCAAAAACATTGATCCGAAAATGTCTTTTACTCTCTTGTAAACATTACCCTGTATTTTTCTCTTATTTTCTGAATGTTCCATCTATTGACATTTATCATGCTCTTTCAGACTTGGGCTTTTATGGGATCTGGAGCTAAAAGCACCCATTTGTGCTCTGTCTAAATCAAATCCCACAGATGACAACCTCACAGATGCAAACAAAAATAAATAGTGATCCAGAATCAGTGTCTACCCAACATCATAGATCATCATGCATGCCAGCCAACATAATCATCATAGATACTAACATGTGCAGGTTCATAACATTTGGCTAGAGGCATGTTATTACTTAAGGACATGTGCTAAAAAGGATACCAAAATTCAATTTTTTTGACTTTTATCAATCCCACTGCCTGTAATGGTTCAACATAGGCCTACTTAAGGAAGTACCGCTTACATAATTATTGCGATAGAAAATGAGATTACTAAAACATAACTTATATCTTACAAAATTTACGATATAACTATGTGTGGATACATACTTTTGGATGTTGAACTGAAATTGAAAGTGATGTGAAATGAGTTTAAAATCAGTTGTACTTTTGCATTGTCTATACAGATAGACATTAGCCCGAAAATAAGAAATACTCATATCAGTGATTCATCAAAACTATGACTTTTCAATGTACTACCACTACTCTCTCTCAAAATCATATCAAATCTGTGAAAAAAAAGAGAGCAAGGTGACAACCTAAGAAGTGGAGGATAATACGATGTAGTAGACCATATACAGTTCCATTTTCCCATTTATCTGTCTTGCTTTATTTCTATCTCTATCTCTCTTCCCATAAGTCAAGAATGTTGTGATTCAGTTGACAGAGTATAGAAGTACCATAAGTCGAGTCCAATTCCCATGTCCTTACAGCTACAACTGATCCTATTTTACACCCCCCGACCACTTATTCATAGTTCTAGAGTTACTATTCCAATCAGTCTAACATCATATATGCGTCACAACTGAACATAAATGATTATGTACTTTCTTGTGATACAGAAGCTGTCATTTTCAATCTACATTTTAATAAAAAAAATATATATCTTACTAATATAAAGGAGAAGCTAGAAATCAATTTCCAAGCAAAAATAAAACGGACTATGGTTCGAGTACAAACATGAATAACGTTTGATGATGTGCTAACCAAACATATATTCTTTCACAACTGAACCAATACAACCAATATTTAACTGTCAACAGAATATTCATAGTATCCAACCAATATAAAGGAAGCAGTTTAGCATTTCCTTACCAATTGTTAGGAGAGGCAATTAATATGCGCTTAAGGTAGCAGAACAATTCCAACAATTGGAACAAAATTATTTCTCAAATTACTATATCACATATAAAATTATAGTGTCATGAGTATAGTATTGATACCACCTCTGATTGTAGTATTTTTTTATGACTCATGCCCTTCTCCGTTATCATGTCTACCTCGTATTATAGGATAAGCCTTACGTTTTTACAATAAGTTTGTCTTTTTCAGGTACAGTAATTGCCGCTCGTTTAGACTTTTCTGAAATATGACTTGTGCAATTAATCTCTCTGATGTTGTTGTTCATTCTGGATTTCTATATGAAGTCGATTTTGTTGGATGATCCTAGGACTGTGGCTAACTTGACATCCATTCTCAATTTCTATTCCAAGTGGAGCTTGTTCTATTATTTCAAATGCCAAAGGTACTAAAGCGGTTAATCATTTATAGTTGGGTCTTATAAAGGCAAACCATACTATAATGTGTTTGCATTTCTACAAACAGTTAAAGCTCATGAACAGAGGGGTCTGAATTTTTAAGTACGCTAATGGGTTTCAATTTTTTCAGAATTTAACACCAACCAAAGGTAAAAATGAGGCACATAAGGATGAAACAATACCTCTTCGGGGAAGGGAGCTTCATGGTAATAACATAAGTAATTGAAGAACTGATAAAAAAAACCATTGCCTTCCAATTGTAAACGTATCAATATTGATTAATAAACATATGAGAATCCCACACACAGGTCGTGTGGTGATGGTGTTATATTTATACTAAAACATATGAAGACATAAGAAACTACTAGAACTTTCTTTGATTGATAAACAAGGGTAGAACATTCCTTCTGTGAACTATTTCTAAATTTAGTAGATGCTTGATAAACAAGAAAGGAGATCGATGGGAATCACGGTACTCCAGTTTCCTTAATACGCCCCCTCAAGTTAAGCGGCTTTTCTTGGACGGTTAACTTGCGTCGTAAATCATCATGACGAGTAGAACCAAGGCTCTTGGTAAAAATATCATCCAACTGATCTTTGTTGTTAACAAACCGAACATCTAGTTGACGATGAGAAACCCGTTCCCGAACAAAGTGGTAGTCAATCTCAATATGCTTAGTGCGAGCATGAAAAACTGGATTAACTGTAAGATATGTAGCACCAAGATTATCACACCAAAGTGATGGTATTGAACTAGAGATTCCTAATTCTTTCAAAAGTGATTGAATCCAGATTATTTCAGCTGTTGCAGTTGCAAGATCTCGATACTCAGCTTCGGTGCTTGAGCGTGATATAGTAGGTTGCTTCCTAGAACTCCATGAAATTAAATTAGGGCCAAGGAAAACGCAATAGCCACTAGTCGAGCGTCGAGAATCAGAACACCCTGCCCAATCGGCATCACTAAATGCATTTAATGGAAGAGTAAAATCTGCAAATGCACTTAGTTGAATATTATGATTAGCTTTCATAAATAACTCGTAGTCATATTTACCCTTAAGATATCGAATAATACGCTTGACAGCAGCCCAATGTTCTTCCTTAGGATTGCTCATAAATTTACAGACACGGTTGACAGAGAAGGCAATGTCAGGTCTAGTGAAGGTTAGATATTAAAGAGCCCCGACGATGCTTCGGTAAAGAGTTGGGTCAGAGAACCTAGTTCCACCATGCTCAGATAAAACAACCTTAGGATCAAGTGGTGTTGATATTGGCTTGGCACCATCCATTTTAGCTCGCAATAGGAGTTCCATCATATACTTTCTTTGAGATAAAAACATACCTGAAGGGGAACGATTAGCCTCAATACCCAAGAAGTAAGACAGGTTACCAAGATCAGTTATTGAAAAAACCTTATTGAGGTCAAAAATAAGCTGTTGAATGCTTTTTGTAGAGGAGCCGGTGACAATAATATCATCTACGTAAACAAGTATGTATGTAACATGAGCTTGATGACGACGTATGAACAGAGAACTATCCGCCTTAGAAATTACGAAACCACGATGAATAAGGTGAGCGCTAAGACGATTATACCAAGCTCGCGGAGCCTGTTTCAAACCATAAATAGATCGATGTAGCCGGCAGACATGATTTTGAAAACGAGGATCGACATAGCCTTGTGGTTGACGCATATAAACTTCTTCTTGGAGGAAACCATTTAGAAAAGCATTTTGAACATCTAATTGATGAAGCGACCAGTTTTTAGCTAGTGCAAGAGAAATAATTGTACGAATTGTACAAGGTTTCACGACTGGACTAAAAGTTTCTTGATAATCCACCCCCTCTTGTTGACTAAAACCTTTAGCAGCAAGACGTGCCTTGTAACGATCGATAGTACCATCCGGTTTACGCTTAATACCAATTTCTCCTGTCGAAAACCCAATTGAAAAATTCAAACCATGTTGAAAAAAATCTAACTTTAACAAAATCAAACCATGTTCGATCAAAACAAACCCTAATTTTTAGTTGTTTATTCTGATCGAGATTCAAAATTTAGAAAAATAAGAAGAATGATTTGAGATGAAGCAAAGCAAAGAAAAAGTAACAGTGATTAAACCAAGATTACGCTTAAGAGTTGGGCAAAGAAAAAGTATATGTGGCTCTGTGTTAATCGATTTTGGGTGAGAATTTTTTTGAGAATGAAGGAGAAAGAGGAAAGCCAAGAAGGAAAATACTAAAGAGAATGTATTTACCCTTGACTTGTTTAAAATCTACGAAAAATTACGATCGCATGCAGAAGGGAAAAAAACACGGAGGGCTAATATGGTAATAAAGGGGGTCCACGGTACAAAAAGACCCCTTTTCTTTATTATAAGATTATAAGAAGATAATGTGTATAAATATGAATATTAGATTTGCATTATTAAACAAAAAAAAATGGTATCTTCTCAAAATTTGGGTTGTTAAAATTATACAAAATGCAAGTATGTGCATATATATAGCACATAATGTTCTTAGGCAACAAAATCAAAGATAAGAACCACAAGCATTAACAACTGAAACATTATACCGGTCCATGCTTACTGCAATCTCTTATCTTTGTAAAAGCGCTATAAAAAAAAGTATCAATACTCAATTGCAAAATGTAGTAGGATTCTTTCCTCTACCTTCGTTTAGAAGGGTTACCATTCCCTTGCATTGGTGCTTTTTTACCGGCTAAAAAACATATATATATATATATATATATATATGTCTTATACATCCAAAATGTTTGAGATTTAGGTGTTGATCCCGAAGAAATGAAAAAGGATTTCCAAATTTGCTAGCGATTTATCTTTTTCAAAAGTTGAATCAAATAGTGACTTTTAGTGGTTGCTCCTCTTCAATTCTTTCCTTCATGGGTGTCCAATCTTGCGACCCTGCACAATGCACATGAAGCAATATAGAATGCACATTAGTCAGGGACAAACACATTGCGCTACAAAATTCTGAAAGATTTCGCCATTTTCTTGACTAGAGATCAGATATTGTTTTGAGAGAGTGGATTCAAATAAAAAACATAGCTTACTTGATTTTTGGATCTCTCTCTCTGAAACAACCATGAGCCTCCTTTGCAATATTGATGCCATGAACAGGAATATGGAGCACATGCCAAACATGACGGTGATTGGGAATGCATTTACCTTGATAAATCAGTAACACCCGAACAAATTGTTAGTATACTGCTTGCGTATTTCTATGTCTGAACAAGGAATGCATCATTTAGAACTCCTTACATTGTAAAGCACGACGCACACAAATATGTTTAGTGGAACACGGAAGAAATTCATGATTGTACTTCGAGCCTCCTCAGGTATGTACTGGGACCTCATCTTCATAATCGATGGCCAAAATATCCCTACGCAAGCTTCAAAGGTACAGAAACCAAAGAGTTGAATACACCCGGCAAAAGAAATGCTCCCACCTTTCACCCCTGAAGGTGGTACGAGGATCTGATCCATTTGAGCAGTCAAAAGTTAGATAAAGAAATTTCATTTAGTTTGCTGATTTGAATCAATAGGTAGAGTGAGCCAATTCGAGAATTCTGGCATACATACACTGGTAATAATAGGAAGGAGCAGAGTAAACGCAGCTATAGCGAACACCATTTGCATGTAACTTTCAGTTCTGAGGGAGGCACGAGCCATGATTCGGGAGGCAATAGAGCTTCCCAACATGGAAGACAACATGAATGTTGCGAAAATGAAACCATGTGGAATATCTTCATCGTTTGGGCTCAAAGCAGGAGTCCACAAGAACACAAAAGTGTACATTGAACCTTCAAACAAGGATTGTATTGCACCCAGCAATGCAATTTTCTCATCTGCAGCAATCGCAAGTGCAGCACCCTTGAATTGGGTAAGCAAGTCCTTGTTATCGGAAGGGTCTCCAAAGTTTTCAGGCCACGAAGATAAGATGATGGCCATGCCAAGCGCAAGGATGCATGCAGCAGCATCAAATGGAGCCACAGGTCCAAATCCCAGATTATCTGCTAATAAGTTTGCAAATAGGCCAGATAGGATTGCAAAAAGGCCATTCCCAAGAAATATTGCCTTGGAGAATGTTAGTGACAACCATTGTTGTTCAAAACCTCTCTGCAATAAATAAGAGAACGGAAAATGAACCAACGAGTTATCGAAGCAATCAAAAGTGAAGGTTAACAGAAAGACCCTGCTGCTGCACCTTATTGTGTTCTGCAACAAGCCATGACTCGAACGCTGAAAACAATAGAGAAGTGGCGATTCCTCCCAAAATACGACCCAACATCAATACTTTGTACTGAGGAGAATGCTTTGTGATACAGCTCAATATGTAAGTAATGCAGTAAGTAACACAAGCTCTTTTCCGACCCCTAAATTTGCACGTACAAGTAGTTAAATATTAGCTACATGAGTGCACATATTCAAATGCTTCAAAAATGAAACATGGCATCAAAATTGGAAATGAACGTCTCACTGTTTGTCAGCCAAAGATCCGACAATTGTCCCGAAAAACATAGAAGATCCAAAACCAGCAATGAAAAGCCTGCCAATATCCCCCTTACTGAAACCATATTGGCTATACAAGTAGTATACATAAGGACCCTGCATCCAATCCCCAGCTATTGCCACAGAAATTCCAAACAAATTAAAACCATCTAACATGAGTCTGGATGAAACTTAAAACACGTAGCGAAAAATCGCCGGTCAAATAAACAAACAGCTTGTACCCCATTACAGGCAAGATCATAAAGCTTCACAATTGAATTGAATTGAATTCACTCACTGCTGGTAGGGTCTAATAGGCATATGCACTAAAATATCAACAACTCAAAATGTACGAATCAATGAATATCTTGTAAACAAAGAGACAATCAAAAAATCAGACCACAAATCAATTGATCCATGTGATTAACGAAGGAGACACACGCGTTTGAGTTAGGAATACGTACACATCATGAGAGAGTAGACAACCAGGTAATTGTTCTTGAAAGAATTGAATGAAGTTGTTGTATTGATCCGATCCTTATTCGTCTTGCTCAGCTCAAGGCTCGCAACAACTAAAGAAAGAACACCAAAAACAAGATAATAAAACATCTCCATTATTCTTCAAATGGAATGGATCACAGAGAACAAATAAAATTTGTGCCTTTCCTTCTTATTCTTCAGATGCTTGATCCAGTTTTTTCTTGTGTTCTTACATATGTGGTAAAAAAAATCAGTTAGTTATAGTAAAAGTGGGTAACCAAACTATTGTGGGTGATGTTAAGAGCATGCCACATTTGGAGCATTAACTATTAATGGCCATGTTCAATCAACTTCTGAACTCTGTTGCACCAAGGAATGAAGCGAATGGTCGACAAGACAACCCGTACTATATATATATATATATATCGTCATTAATTTTGTTTGAGATTAGAACCCCAACAACCCCATCTCCTATAAGTTGTATATTATCTGGCAAAGTTAATGCAAATATGGTACACATTGTGGATAGATATGTGAATATTGATGCAAAGGGGTCAGAAACGCCTACAACCTAGTATATATGTTTTTGGCCTTCATTTCAGGTTCAGTCCCCCTCCATTTTTCAAGTTTAGAAATTTTTAAAAAATTCGCTTTAATGCGACATTAATTGCTCTCCCTACATATATGTTGCTGCTGTACTACTCTACTTCTTTGAGATCTCTCTGTTTCTTGATCATGGAAGAAAATTTTGAAGAGAAGAAGAAGGTGCATAATGGTGGTGGTGGTGAATCTTCGGTGATGGGTAGAAATGCTATTGGGGCTGTAACTGATGATGATAATGAGCAGAAGATAGATTATATATACAAGGTTATTGTGATAGGGGATTCAGCAGTTGGGAAGACTCAAATTCTCTCTCGTTTCGCAAAGAATGAGTTCTGTTTCGATTCAAAATCCACCATTGGGGTTGAGTTCCAGACACGAACAATCACCATTAATGACAAAGTCATCAAGGCTCAGATCTGGGATACTGCTGGCCAAGAAAGGTATGTAAATACATGTAGCCTTACTTAAAAACTTGAGTAGGTGATTGCTGATTTTGATTTGATTATCTTGTATATATGTTGGGTGCCCATAATGACAGGTACAGAGCAGTAACGAGCGCCTACTACAGAGGTGCACTGGGGGCAATGTTGGTCTACGACATCACCAAGAGGCAAAGCTTTGATAACATAGCGAAATGGGTCGATGAATTACTGACTCACGCTGATAAATCGATCGTGATTATGTTGATCGGGAACAAGGCCGATCTTAATGATCGAAGGGAAGTCCCAACCGAAGACGCAGTAGAATATGCTCAACAGAAAGGTCTCTTCTTTTCAGAGACCTCAGCACTGAAAGGAGACAATGTAGAGCAGGCTTTCTTCAAGGTGTTGGAGGAGATATATGGAGTGGTGTCAAAGAAGGCATTATTGTCAGATTTCAATGGCAATAGCAAGGAAAATCTGATCGGTCCCGAGGGTGGATCAAAGATTGATGTAATTTCAGGTGCTGATATGGAGATTAGCGAGTTTAAGAATCTCTCCCCTTGCTCCTCTTCTTGTTGATCATCATTCTTTCTTGACTTCTTTGTTTATGAGTTTATACAACCACACCATTGTGGAATCAATATTATTTCCAATCTGTAAAATCATATTTCTCAAGTAAAGAAAATTGAATTACATTTCTTTCACTGTAAAAGTCATGTAAGTTGACCCCGGAGCTTAACTGCTCATAGATTTGGGTTGTGGGCTTTAACAACACAGGAATCTCTTGTGCCGTCTGATTCCCCAGAGTATCAACAAAAGAAAATGTTGGAACTCAAAAAGTCAGGAACTGCATCAAAAGAGAGACCTGATTGTGTACCCCCAAAACAAAAGAATTGGGTTCTGTAACTGCGGGCCAAAAGAAACAGAAGAATTGGGTACTGCAATTGTAAGCCAGAAGTGCAAAACAAGAGCAATGCTGTCTGACATTATGTTGCAGTCAATAACAGAGGCTGAAGCAGAACAATAACAGACCCACAAAGGCTGGCAAGAAAAACATGCATTTCTGAGAAGGGACAGATCTCAACTCCAAGCATTAAAAATTGATGGTAGGAGTAATGGTGGCAACAAGGGCCTGGACCACGACATTCAGCCATTAAAAAAAAATCTAACCACACTTAAGAGGTAAATCAAATCAACATGGTTTTCACCAACCAACTGTCTAAAGCCAATAATGGGTGATATAACGTTTAAGATTACTGAAACTGGTGTTATATTAGCAAGTCTAGAGTCAAGAAAAGAACCCTGATTATACAAATATTATTTAGGCCAGGAACAAAATCTTAAAAAGAAGATTAAGTTAAAGTATCAACAGCTAAGTTGTGTAAGCCTTTTCGGCAATAAAACTGTCTTCTACTGGTTCAGAGTCGACGAATAAAAAAAGCAATTGACAAAATTAGCTTTGAGAGATCAAACCTGACTCAACGAGCTGCACATAGCTCCAACTCGCGTCTTGCTTTTGCGTATTTAGTAATCGGCAGTCTCTTCCTAAAAAACTTTGTCAAAAATGGTTATAAAGGATCCTCAGCTTATCTTCCAACTACTGGTGATGAAGGCCACATTTTGACCTGGCGACTTTACTGAACCCTCTTGTCACTTCAGAAGCTTCAATTCACCATGTGCAGTTTACCAACTTGAAGGCAGCGTGGCTAGTCCAGTGAGTATTGCTCACAGCTCAAACCAGATGATCAAACCCTGACAACATCAAGGCTGAATACTAGTTCCAAAATTTTGAACCAATGTAATAGAAAATTACAGAGAAGGTATGGATCTTGTTCGGGTTCTTTTTGTCTTTGTCAAGTAACTTTCGGAAGCTGAATAATAACAAGTGCTCACAATTTTAGTAGTAGTATGATCGGGAGGCACCACTTCTAGGCACATACTGACTAGTACGGCCTCGAGTTTCATAAACAATGCGGTCATCCGGAATGTTCCTGACAAAGTATTACCGAGGGTCAGAATCAGTTTGATGGTTTGCAGGTTATCATGTTCTCCCTGCGTTTCAGGAAAAGTGATGCTTCCACTTTTCCTGAAACGGAGGCTGTCTGTTTCTAGATTCGATTACCTTGAGTATTCATCGTATGAGGAGACATCATCATGTCCAGCATAATCATCTACCTCCACTTCTGACCACCGAGTTCTGGTACTCCTTGTAAGAGGTCTCGACACCAGACGCTCATCATCCTAAAAAAGTGTAGTCGAAGTTAAATAAAAGAGTGAAAGACATATGTTACTGTCAGGTTAAACAGCTCTTGCTTTTATAGTACATACCTCATAAGCATATGGACGTTTGTACCTAGATGGAGTAGGATGATCAAAATCTTCTACTTCATCATCTTCATAATATTCTAGTGGAGCATCATAAAGATCTTCAACATATCGTCTCTGAGAAGGAATTTGAGAGTAGGACGTTGAAAGATCCTGATAATTTGCTGACGAACGTCTACTAGATGAACGACCGTCATAATATGTTTCTCTAGATCTGCTGGGAGCATGCGTTTGCGCTGAAATTTAGCTTTAGAGTTTAAGCATTGACACATATAAGAAAGATTTGGACAAGAAGAATGTTTTAGGGGAAAGAAATAAGCTTACTGGGAACTTGACGCACAGACGCCCTTCTAAACTGGGAACTGTATCTCTCTGCAGGAGGGGATACTTCTCTTTCATAATCTTCTTCCCTCCTTGAGTATCTACTTACAAATCGACGATCGCGATCCTGACTTGGTGACTGTATGCTTCTGCTTGGTCTACTTGTGTAAGAAGAACCAAATCCACGTTCGTAACTTGTTCTGCTTGAGTTACCTCTCCACCCACCCATCACCATTGTGCGCTTCCGCAGAGGCTTCCGTAGAGAGGCTTTCAGTAAAAGCTGCATCGCCAACGCACAGAGCATATGTTTGTCATTGCATTCTAACCCTTTCCAACCTCATCATTTTTTATAGCAAAATTTCTAAAAAAATAAAAATTACACATGAAGAAGAAGAAGCTCATCGTTTATACAATACCTTATTAGCACCGTCACCTACACCATCTTTGTTCACGCCATCAATGCAAGCAAGCGCTGCCTCTCGGGTACTAAAGTTGATAAACCCGAAGTCCTTGCGTTTGGCAGAAGGCATACTGTGAGCAAGTGTCACATTTACAATCTCACCATACTTCTTAAGATGGTTGTAAACCGTAGTTTCATCCCAGTCATCGGGCAAACCATCCAAGAAAACAGATTTGACCTGCAACAACAACAACAAAAATTGACATGAAACCAAGTTACTCAACATTGTGATTTAAATGCTAAATGCCGGCAAAGACACCTAATCTGAGCTTAAGAAACATAATACGTAGAGACTATCATCCCACCTGAGCCATAACATCTTCATCCGGTTCAACAGCAGATTTTGCAAATGCAATATCTGCTCTGGCACTTTTACCAAAATGTGGATTCAATTTATGCAGTTTGCTACAAGCAGCCACAGCATCCATGTGAGTGCTGAAACTAAGAAATGCATAGCCTCGATTTCTTCCACTTTCATTTGGGTCCTCTATCAGGTCAACTTGTTCAAGGTTTTCTAAATCATATGACTTCAACTTTTCTACAAGCTACACATATAAGATGACGACACAAGCAACGTTGGATCAATACACTGTAGGGATTTTAACAAAACATAACTGACAGTCAAAGTGAAGTTTGCAAATGTAGTACCATATCTTTAGTCCATGTCATGCAAATGTTACCCAAATGTAGTGTTTCATTGTCATTGTTTCTCGTTACTTCGCAGACTTTACCTCTTATCTACAAACAACCACCACACATCACATTTCAATCCAATGTTCCATTCTCAATAACTCAAAACCGAAACCCGAAGAACAAAAACAACTTACAAGCGTGTAATTGAGCTCAGCAGCAGCCTTTTTAGCCAATTCAACAGAAGCAAATCTAACAAAAGCAAAACCCTTATTCTTATTAGAGTATTTACTCTTCACCAATCTGACTTCTATAACTTCCCCAACTCTTTTAAAAACATCCATTAAATCATCTTCATCTGCATCTCTGTCAAGCCCACCAACAAACACCTCATATTCTTTCTGTTTCTTATTATTATTACCAGTACTAATAATGGGTTTATCTTCTTCTTGTTTAATCTCAACTTGTTTATTATTATTATTGTTAGATTCAACATCAATCTTGTTCTTGATTACATGTTTATCTTGAGAAATTTCGACTAATTTTTCCTTCACTTGCTCTTTTTCTTCTTCAGATGAGATATAACATGGTTCTGAAATTAAAATCAAAAGAACAGTTAAAAGGGTTTTCTTAAAATCAAACAAATTAGTATAAAATAAGCAGAAAAATAAGAAGAAAAAAAAGAATGTACCGTTTAGATCAAACAATTGTCTGCTGCTGCTGCTGCCGCCATTGTTGGAGATTTCAAGCTTTTTAGTAGGGTTTTGGGATTCATTATTGTTATCATCAATGAGTGAGGGTTTTGGAGAGGATGAGGTTTTATGTTGAATCGGAGTGAGTTGATTTTGCATCTTCTGGTGGTGTTTCTGAAAGAGTGAAAAACTATGAGGAGGAGGGTTTTGATGATGATGATGATGAGAACAAACTTAAAAGAAGAGAGATGATGGTGAAAAGTTAAAAAAAAATAAAAAAAAAGGTATAAGAAATTACGCGTCGATAATAGAGCCAAAGCGTGTTAGTGGAGCCCTACCATGTCCTTTCTTTTGTTTATTTCCACCCAATTTATCAAACCCCGAGGCCGAACTGATAAAAAAAATACAGTATATAATACCGCCACGAGGTTTGTGAGATGTTTGGATATCTAAAACAAAAACTTCTTCACAAATAAAAACCATACATTTTTTGTTTTTAGAAGTTATTCAAAAGTTTTGGTTTTGATTTTGATTTCTGGTTTTCTTTAAAAGTCCAATTTTTCTGTAATCAAGATATACTCGAACACCAGATTCAAATAAGGGGTTCTTTAGAAGTCCGGTATATTTTTATTTAATCATTTCTTTTTTGTTTATTTCCACCCAATTTATAAATCTCCGAATCCGAACGGATGAGGAAAAAATAATATTGATTAGATATACAAGATGTTTAGATGACATAAGCACAAGTTTCACCAGATATAATATCATTCTAAAATTTGGTTCACAATTTAATTTCTAGTTTTTTGCTTATAGAAGTCGCGGAAACATATATCGAGAAACAAGTTTTAAATATGTTTTGCTTATAGAAGTCGCGGAAAAATTCTTCGGCAAAAGTAGTTTATAGGCGGATTTCAAAAGTAAAATTCTTTTGCTTTTGATATATTTGGTTTTTGGTCCTGAAAGTCGTTCTAATATTTGATTTAAAATTATTTTTGGCTTTTCGATTTTAGATTCACCACGGATAATTTTTTTCTTTTTCTTTTTTAAAGTTGGAGACTACTTCTAAAATCTAAATCATAAGACTAATGGACTTGGGGGGACAGATTTTCCTGAACTTTTTCTTTGGCCATAGAAACA
Source organism: Papaver bracteatum (assembly GCA_023529315.1). Classification (NCBI taxonomy): domain Eukaryota; kingdom Viridiplantae; phylum Streptophyta; class Magnoliopsida; order Ranunculales; family Papaveraceae; genus Papaver; species Papaver bracteatum. Next base: position 2,109 of record JAJJWX010003917.1, on the reverse strand, counting down.
ATGTTGGTGTGGTTAATGAATTGGAAGCATAGCTATGCAGTTGGGAAGTTATTATGGGAATGGAGCAAGTCATACGCTGTTATCAAGAAAAATGAGCGAGTCTGAGGGGGGGTGTAAATATCCGACATGTAGAAGAGATGTCCTACCTTCTAAAAAGTCATACACAAAGGCTGTGTCAAGACAGTGAAAATTACGAGTCATCAAGTTGACTATTATTTTCTGACAAAGTACTTAGTGGTGGACTACTTAGTTTCTGTGGATGGAACCTTTTTCCTTATCTTTTCTTTCTTTTATGGTGACTCATTGTGAGGCCAAATGGTACACAGGCAATTCAATGCAAGAAAAATCACTTCATCAACTTCATATGGCCGCTGTCAATCTTTCATCTCCGAGTAGTGGCAAAATTTAACCTCCCTTAGAGCAATTTCTATCGGAGTGAACAAATTAAAACATTTGTTGAGCCACGTGGATGAATAAACTAAATTCTTCACTATGAGAAATAAAGCAAAATGAACAAATTGGGTTCCACTAGCGATTTTATTAATATAAACTAATAAGATTTGGGTCTTACTAGTGATTTTATTTATAAATTATTAAGAGTTGGGTCCTATTGTTTGAGGTTGAAAACGGTTTCTGCTGATTTCGGTAATTTCCGTACAAGTCCAGCCTAAACCAATGTACTGCAATGGAGTACTTTAGATTCGAGAGATCAATCTGTACAAGTCCGGCCTAAACCAAGAAATGGTCGTTCCAGATTTGCATCGGTCACAAAGTGAAGGAGAATGGGTTGGTTTTGGGAGGGAAGCATGGAAAGTGATGAGACCAGAATAGTTGATTTCTGGAAGAGTAGTTGTTTTATACGACATGTATCAGAAAGTGGGAAGATAACAAATGGAAAGCTAGCAAATGTTTTCTGAGTGTTGTATACTCCTGACCTGAACTTGTTGTTCGGTGGAAATATGTAAGACCTATTTATACATGTTGAAGTGAAACGTACTCTGGTCTCATTAAGGAATGGAAAAATGGGTGAGTAAATGGGAGGAGGTGGTAACCGTTAACGCATGGAATTGATGTTCCATAAAAAAGAGCGTTTCACCATTAACTCCCTGTATTTACTAACCTCCTCGTCCTTATGACACTTCCTTATGACGGGCGTAGTGTACGCCGCACGCTGTAAACCGCAATTCCAATACCCAAAGAGGATCCCCCAGTTTGTGATATGTGTTGATGTCTCGAATGTTTTTGAGGAAAACATGTAACATATTGTTGTTGCCTGGAAAGTTGAGTTTGGGAGACTTGCTAGCTTGGTGACCTTCGATGGTCGAGATTTTGCATCTTAAGATGAAGGGCGGTCGTTGATTGTCGCACGCCTTCGTTTTTGTAGCCGCATAGGGAAGCTCAGCATGGTGACGCGGCAAGGTTGGCATGGCATGCCTTGGCGTGGTTTGGCGTGGCCAAACTAGGGTTTCGAGCCAAAAGTTACCATGCGTTGTCTGGTAACCTTGGACGGCTAGCATTTGCTCCTGGGATTGAAGGGAGGCCGTTGATTGTCGCACGCCTTCGTTTTGGTAGCCGCAAAGGGAAGGCCAGCATGGTGGCGCGGCAAGGTTGGCATGCCGTTGGCATGGCATGCCTTGGCGCGGTTTGGCATGGCATGCCTTGGCGCGGTTTGGCATGGCATGCCTTGGCGCGGTTTGGCATGGCCAAACCAGGATTTCGGGCCAAAGGTTACCATGCGTTGTCTGGTAACCTTGGACGGTTAGGATTTGCTCATGGGATTGAAGGGCGACCTTTGATTGTCGTACGCCTTCGTTTTGGTAGCCGCATAAGGAAGGTCATTGCGGCGGTTGTATGGTGGGGCCAAGGGTTTGGCACATGGTGCGGCTAGCATGGATAGGGTTAAGGCAAGCTGCGTTCATCTTGGCATGGTGGGGCCAAGGGTTTGGAATGTCGTTGGTACATGGTGCGGCTAGCATGGCTAGGGCCAAGGCAAGGTGTGTTTGGCTTGGCATGGTGGGACCAAGGGTTTGGTATGCCGTTTGGCACATGGTGCGGATATCATGGCTAGGGCCAAGGTATTACAGTGCTGCAAGTGTCGCATAATGATGG
>JAJJWX010003916.1:0-53829 GCA_023529315.1 Papaver bracteatum | reverse complement strand
AGGTCCAGGTCCTGAAATGATTTATTTCTCCAAACAGTAAATATAAGATATTCATCTAGCGAGACACCGAATATTAGCAAAACATCAATTGTAAATGTACCTGACCGTAATAGGTAACAATAGTATCGATAGAAAAGAATATGAATTTTCCAACCGCAAAAAGCATACAGTTATGTGCAAGAAGGTTTTCTTGAAGATGACTTGAAGAAACTTCTAGTATATAGATAGGTGAGGTTATTGATGCCATTCCAACCCCCAAACCTATATATGTCTTCCAAACAGTTGCCAAGAAACAATCAAAAGTACAATCACCAATAGACAGTAGTACTCCACTAACGAATATCAACGCATTAGCAAATAAGACCGTAAATCTACGACCCAAACAGTCATTCATCAAACCCCCAATTGCTGAACCAAACACTGCCCCTAGTATACCCGTCCGTATAATTTCCTGGCAATTTTGAAATTGGTATACAAATGATCATACTTTTTCTGTTTAAAATGTTAAGCACACGGTAAATTGACTGAAAATCATAAGTACACACCTACCTGTTTAATTGACTGAAGATCACTTTGGATACAAAATCTCGAGAGAATATATCCTGAGCAATTTAGAAACTACCGTATCAGGGAATCTAGCTTAAAAGAATGATAAATTGACTATGAATTCAAATCTGTATCTTTTGGACATCTTGATATTTGATTTTAATGAACTACTACTACTACTATATATATATGTATGTATATACTATTATCCATCTGGCATATAAACACAAAACAACCATTATGTTTCTAAGGCACTTACCGTAGTAATATCCAAACACAAGTGCTCCAATCACAATATTAAGTTTACGATAGTGGTCGAGAGGACGATCAAGTTTAGCATCAACTACGGTCTCCTCTTTGTATCCTCTGCGATCCGTCTCAACAATCTCTGCTGAACCTTTGTGCATGATGCCAATTTACTCAAAACAAAACCCACAGTCAAAAAATTTCCCTAGAAAAAATTACCCAAAATTTGTGAAGGTATGAATTCGTTGCTTGATTCTGAACCAAATCGAACAATCAAGTTTGAAAAATTGGTTGGTTTTGTGGAAAATAATTCCAAATTTAAAGTTTAAGTTTTTAATTAGATGAGTGTTTGGAGATTCTGGATTAGGGTTTTTTTTCTTCTCAGATGGGAGAAGTAAGTGCTCTCGCGGTGGAGGCAGTAGTCTTAAACTCTTGACGTGGCTTCCTTGCACTTTGTTTATTTGGATATGAAACTGACTGGCCCGGGTCAGATGCCAGATGTTTGTTTGTTTGTTTCCTGATATCTAGTTCACATATCTGACCGGGAAATATCTGAGACAAGTACTATCTACTGTTTTGTGCCTAACTTGTTGGACACATGTGTACTTAGATTCAAAAAAATTCTGCAACTCTACTGTTTAATAATTCTTAATCATCCCAGATATGTCATAAGTTGAAAAAGACTAATTATCTCACTTACGAACCAGTCGAACAAGAGAAGAAGAGGGATGGAAGGTTATGAAAACAAAGCACCACTTAGCCAACATTGCATATCGAAGTAGTGGAGTCACCGTATTTATCTCGAATGAGACGTTTCCACTCCATACTTCTAGCACTTTTTTTTTTTGAAAAGAAGAGACATTTATTATAGAAAAGAGAATATACAAATGCCTACCAAGGGTAGACAAAAACAAAAGCAGAAAGGAAAAGAAGAACTTAGGAGAATGCAGTCCCCCAATTGCTAGCACCACTTTGCCAACATTGCTTGCATCATTCTTCTTAGACTAAGCACGCCCGATCCACCCTTATGATGATCACCGTTCTTGTTCATCAATCAACCCAGCTGCCTCAGAGAGTCTGTTCTTTACTAGTAGTTATAAGATGAGAATTTGGGACTTTGGGTCTTACCCTCTGAGCTAGCAATCCAAATACCAATAATGTAACATGGATTGTCACAACTAGTAACATAGCATGTACAATCCAGAAGAAAAGTTGCATCATGGGGAAACCAATGACTATGATCATGCATTGATAAATAAGTTTTTTTTTTATTGTTTAATATTAATTTATTTTTATTTTTATTCTACTTTGGATAAATATTATTACATGAAACTAGTTGGAAGCCTAACAAGCTAAGATCCAAAGACATACTGCTACATTAATTGAACAGGTTGCTGTGTTAGTCTACCACCGAGCCTCATGAGTAACCTTGCCAAGGGGAGCCGAAGCGGATGGGGGGGAGAGATTGTGTCATAAGGGGGCAAGCCAAATCTACCTTCCATGTTAATTTCTTCAATATTACGTCATTGGAGACTCGAACCTGGGACCTCCTGGAACACATCAAACTTTGTTTAATTAAAGAGGGATGGATTAAAGTTAAGGCACACAAGCCATGTGCGGGCAGATACTGACAAAGAGAGAAATGCCTACAGGAAAAGCAACATAACAAAAATAAAGCTAGAGCATTTTCACGAAGCAGATGTAGTAAAACAGAAATAGGTCCCTTAAGAAGAAAAAAACACTGAAGAACAACAGAAAGGTGATCATTAATAGTGTTCATAAACCACATGAAGAATTGAAACACCATAAAATAATCAAGTAAAGATTAAAAAATAGACTAGCTCAAGCGATGGGCACATGAATTATTTGATCTTGGATAAAGATCAAAAGGGAAATATTATTAAAACCAATGTTCTCAGATGTGGGTTGATTCACCAACATCATTGTCCTACTGTGTTTTACACGACTTAGCTTGTATAGGTTGACAAAATAAACAACCAGAGAACTGACTTGCATGTTTTTGACAAAACAAACAAGCCGAAAATTGAAAAAATTGTAACATATTGTTAGTGTACACGATGATCAAAGTGAATACTGATTATGTATCTAGGGTTTTGATTTGTTTATAAAACCCTTGTAGAGAATAAAGACTTCACATAAAGGTCTTTCATATGAATAAAAACCGAATTTGACAGAAACTTCGATGAAAAAGAATTAATAAGAAAACCTTATTTAGAGGAAAGAACAACGATCCATGATTAAAGAACCACGATCCATGATATAATATAGAACAATCTTACTCTACTGATTGATACCCATAGTCATAAGCTATGAAAAACGAAACTCAAGATGAGGAGATAATCAATGATTAGGAGGAGTTATTTGATGATAGGAGGAGTTATATGATGATAACTCTGTTGGAAAAAAGAAATATAAGTCATCCATAGAAAATACGGACTAATGTTGAAGACTAGTCCGCACAAAATAGACAAAAATGATACTTTTTTTTGACAAGTTATTTCCAATTAATTGCTTACGACAAATTTTGTTTCCAAAAATATAAAAAATATTTATTTGTTGGAGAAAATATTACTTAGGTGGTGTTTGGTATCTGGATATCCGATCCTAGGATGGGTGATCCAATAAAAAACTGTTAGAATGTGTTTTTCTCAGTGCAATTCCAATCATGGATAAGGATTACTAAACTTTCCTTGATTTTAGGAAGCTAAAAAAGGGAGGTTAAGGTATTCTTCTAAATACCTCGGATACTTGTATTCTTCCAATTATTTATATGAACCTATTTCTGTAATCAAACAAACACAATTTAACCTAGCCCAAGATATGATAGAGTTTTAGACAAACACCATTGAAACTAACCATTAACAAGGTTATCATAAATTAAATTTAGGTAAACCTTTCCAGGATATGTTATCCCGTTTCCAAGCTCCCAAACAGATCCTTAGCTTAATTGTTTATATTTTTTGTTTGATATTTTTGAAAACAGGATTTGTGAAAACAATTACAGCAATTCTAAACAGAGCGACAAAAGAACAACATGGAAAACCGGCTCTCACAGTTTTTTTCTGAAATCTGTGGTCCCAGTGGGCCCGCCCCTCGGGAGTTTAGCAGGGTCCACATAGTTTGTGAGAGGGGTTTTTTTGTGTTGTTTTTTTCTTGGTCACTCTAGACTTTTTGAAACAATTAATATGAAGGACACATGTCAACATCTCATATGTCCGCCATGCACCCATAAAAAAACGCCCCCAGTAAAAATTTATTTGAAAAAAAAAGATAACATGGTAGGGTGGATTAGAATATTGATCCCACGGATTTCCATGATTTCTTTATCCAAAAATTTATCCAAAACAATCAGGATTTGTGTTTTACACAATTTAGCGGAGTTCCATATCATCACAAGGATCATCGATTAAACAAAAATGAATCAAACACAAATAAAGAAGACGAAGCTATTAACGTGGTAGGGTGGATTATATTATTAATCTCCAGATTGATGATTCTAGGATAAATTACGTTTACACAAAACTCTTGGATTAGATTATTGATCTCCTGCAAAACTCTTGGATTAGATTATTGATCTCCAGATTGATGATTCTAGTTGAGAAAAAATATCCTAAAATTTAATTAGATAATTAGGATATTTATTTAGGAAAGTAAAAGATTACATGATATCTTAAAGATATTTCACTTAGTTTTCATTAATGGGTTGTCAACTTGACATTGTTGTAGCTTAAAGATGTGCTCACCGGCAATGCTAAGAACAGCGAGGCTTGGAAGGAAAACCCAAGGAAGGAAACATAAACGACCGAAAGACAAACTACCATAACGTAAATCTCCTAATTAAACCTAAGGAAACATAAACAAATGACAATATTTATACCAAGAGTATCCCTTCATCAACTGACTTTCGATAGAATATCTTTGGACTGGAAGGATTGAATATCTTGGGACTGGAAGGAACCTTTCATCTCTGGTACCCACAAATAAGACCATTTGATCAACCGAGTAACGGAGAATGAAATCAAACTGATGAGTAGCATTGAGAAGGGACAACCTACAGCTTTATTTATCATAAAAGATGAGACAATGACCGCGAGGAAGAATATCCAGTTAGTCGCGGCAACCGTCCCGACAAGTTTGCCTCTAACTTCTGCCTTGTACATCCTTGAACACATGTGATTCCAACCCAAATGTGTAGGGAACAACACAGACTAGTAAAAATTCAATAGATGCTGCTCCGAGAAGACTCATTCCACATAGATTTGTGACCGAATCTTGTGTGAACCAGATCCGATGTTTAGTCAAACAGGATGGTGATGTCCCATTAGGTTCTACCGTCAAGCAGGCACCGCCAGGTGAACGCTGTGTAGAAGGAAAGAGCCATTCATTAGTAGTAACAACAAAACAATCCATGCTTATTTTGAAATTGCACATTGAACAAACCATGAAGTATTAAGAGAAGCTAGGTTAGTGGGTGGAATTGTGGTCATACTTCGGTTAAAATTGGAGTAAACAATTTGCTTACCATGATATTGTCATCAATACCAGCACAAAACCCACATCCTGCTCGAAGGCATGTCACACAATTCCATGTATCTGCATCTGGAGCTGAAATATAACTCAAACATGCATTATCACGGAAATGGGTGACGGTATCCAATTTACTCACTCCTTCAATATTATCAGGTGATATTATAAAGATGAAGCTTAACACAAAAAGACCCACCATCATACGGTATGATTTGACAAGCAAATTTTTCCTCCTCCGAAGTTTTATAGTAAAGTAAGGAAGACCTGAACCATGCATACCATATAAACCACACCACATCAATAAAGAAAACTTCATGTACAAGATGTCCCATTTAAGGCCCGGTGACACAATGATGCCACCCATCCTCATGACACAGGAAAGGACATACAATATCGTGGTTTCACTCATTAATTGTTCCCCGACTTGCAGACCAATGCCAATAATAATCTGTGTACGTTCTAAAGGATTTGCCCACGTTGTCCTTATCCTAGACAAGATGCTCCTAACAGAAGAGTGTTTTTCATATTGACCATCCATTTCATTCTTAATTGACATAGTTAAGGCACCATGCTCTTTCTCAACTTCACAAGAACTGTAAATTTTCCTCAAAGCTTCTTTAATTGTGACCTCTTTCCGGTTCTATATTTTAAGAAAATTATGATCGATAGAAATAGAAACATCAAATAAAAAGTATACGAGAAATTAACTAACTCCATGTTCCAATACTAACTCTTTTATATAGCCAAATAGGGGAATCAGGAAGCGACAACATTATCACAAATTGAAGTAGAGCTGGAAACCCTGCTAATGCGATCATATAATCCGAAGTCTTCTCCAGCTCCTGCAATGATTTCATATTTAAAATAAAATAACTTGAAGATGTTAATCTAGCGAGATAGGATATACTAGCTATTGTAAGTGTACCTGACTGTAATAAGTAACTGTAGTATCAGCACAAAAGAAGATGAATTTTCCAACAGCAAAAAGCATACAGTTGCGTGTATGAAGGTTTTTTTTTTTTAAGCAAAACCCCAAAGTGCAATTTATTGATCAAAAGAAAGGAAAAACAAAGAGCGGAGGGGGGCAAAAGCCTGACCTCCCAAAGAGACACTACCGAAAACGAAAATTGGGAAGAACATTTCTATCACTCCCCATAACACTATGAATGAAAGAGGGTGGGTTCACCCAAAATTGAGAAACAGCAGCACCGGCACCCCACTTAGCTAGGACATCTGCACAACAATTACCTTCACGATAGATATGTGAAAATCGAAACTGAGTCGTCGTCAAATATTTTAAGCAATTTTCCCAGTGAACCAGAAGCCTCCAAGGAACCAGAGATTTATCCGAAATAGCTAGAATTATATTCATCGAATCACATTCAAACCAAATACGAGTTATTTTATACTCCATCGCGATACGAAAGGCATGAATTGCCCCCCAAAACTCTGCATTAACTGAATTATCACGCCCTAAAGGAGCTGCAAAACAACCATTAACCAGCCCATTATGATCACGCAACACAACACCACAACCTGAACTCCCCGGATTACCAAGAGAGCAACCATCTGAATTGAATTTGGTCCAACCATAAAGAGGACACTGCCATTTAACTTCTATAATATTAGGAGCCTTCCTTGCCTTACTAGCAATGTTAAAGAAGCGAAGAATGCAAAGCTCCTTTAAATCGCAACAAAAACCCTTGACCAACCTGCCTGATTCAGCAATGTAAAATTTGATGTTAGACGTGGCTCCATTGAATAGAGGCGTGCACCAGCAAACCTAATTTGATTGCGCAGATACCATATCTCCCAAATGCAACTAATAACACCAATCCACAAGACTCCTTTGAGTTGCGAAGAACAATGAACTTGTCTAACCTGCATAAATAGCTCTTCAACAGAAGTACAAACCAGGTTAATGGCAAAAATGGTACTAAGCCATCTCCATAAAGAAATGGAAAAGTTACATTCAAAAAATAAGTGCCTGGTAGTCTCAAAGTTAGTTGGTCGACTGCAAAGGGAACAACAAGACACTACAGTAATTCCCACTCTCCGCAAAGCTTCATCAGTCGCAATTTTGTCATAGAGAAGCTTCCAGACTACCCAAGCACGTTTTGGTGGTGTAACAACATCCCAAAGATTTGAAAAGTCTTCACGAACAGTATTTCTTTGCCTCGAAAATTCATAAGCATCTCTTAAAGTAATTGATCCATTCTTGCTGTGAGGCCAAACCAATTGATCTTCCATATGTTCAGCTCACAGAGTTAAGAGGATCTCATTCCTTATAAGTTGATCGACGAGTTTTAAAGTCTCCGAATTTCCACTGCCCATTTTCCCTAAAATCAGCAATCACTTCAGATCTTTCTAATCTAACCCCATCATCCCATCCTAGGTAGTCCGCAATAGAACAACCTAAATTAGGACACCAAGAATCATTCCAAAAACTCACAGTTTTCCCATGCCCCACTAACCACCGAATTTGAATTTTAATCTCCTGCCAAGTCTTCTTAATACCAGGCCAAATGGACGATCTAATGTATGAAGTAAATTTTTTCCGCAAACATCTCTTTTTGATGAATTCACTATAAAAATTATTACTCGTGGCAATCTGCCAAGTAGTTTTCATTAAAGCTGCATGATTTAAACTTTTAAGCGAACGAATATTAAGACCACCCTCTGCAAAAGGTAAGCAAAGCGTTTTCCAAGCAACAGTAACTGGTTTAGCAATACTAATATCACCGGACCAAATAAAATTTCTCATCCAAGTATCAAGAGTACGAATACAGGCTTTCGGCCATTCATACACATGAAAACTATACAAGGAAGAACTTAATATTACAGATTTAACTAACTCAACTCTACCCATGGTGGAAAGGAAATACCCTTCCGGTAGAAAATTTAGTTTTATTCTCATCAATAATAGGTTGAACGAATCTTTTCCTGGGTTTCCCCCGAAAAATTGGAACACCTAGATAACGAAAAGGAAGGAGCCAACAGAAATACCATAGAAATTTGCGATTTCTGGAGGCTCTTCTAGCAATGTACTTACTTGCATAGATGGTGCATTTCGAGGGGCTGATATCTGGCCGCCGTAGGCACACCCGTACTCATCAAAGAGGTTCATCGATTTCTCATATCACTCTTTAATCCTCTCTGGACAAAACCATAATGTCGTCTGATAAAGAATATGAGAGGGAGCAACACCTCGTAATTCCTCTTGGAGAGAGATAGATGAATCATTCCAGAATTCATCAAATTAGTAATTCTCTCCGCTGAGAACATCTTGACCGTTAGACAAAAGAGAATGGGAGATAAGGGATCACCTTGTCTAACACCTCGAGTACAACCAAGGTAGCCCCTTGCTCTACCGTTCACCACAATTGAAAGCTTCGCAGAATGCAAAATGACCTTAATCCAATTGACAAATTGAGGGCAAAATCCAAAAGCAGTCAGAGTGTTGAGAAAAAATCCCAGTCTAAGGTGTCAAAGGCCTTTCTAATGTCAAATTTCAGAGCCATGTTTCCCCCGAAAATCTTAGAATCCAGAGTGTTAATAGCTTCCGAGGTGAGGCCAATGCATTCAAAAATGCTTCTACCTTTCAAGAACGCTCTTTGTTGAGGAGAAACTATACGAGAAGCTATAGGGCTCAATCTATCGGCAAGTATCTTGCAAATAATCTTGAAGTGAAAATTACCAAGAGCGATAGGTCTATACTTCTCAATCACATCAGCTCCTGGCTCTTTGGGAAGCAAGATTATGTGATTAGAATTAATGTTAGGATAAAGCCAATCCTGTTGAAAAAAATATTTAACAGAGTTGAAGAAACTTCTAATAGGTGAGGTTACTGATGCGTGTATGAAGGTATTCTTGAAGATGAGTTGAAGAAACTTCTAATATGTATATAGGTGAGGTTACTGATGCCATTCCGACCCCAAAACCTATATATGTCTTCCAAACAGTTGCCAACCAGCAATCAGAAGAACAATCACTAATAAAGAGTAGAACTTCGCTGACGAATATCAATGCATTGGCAAATAAGATTGCAAATTTTCGACCAAGACAGTCATTTATCCAACCCCCAATTGCCGAACCAAACACTGCCCCTAGTACACCTGTCCCTATGATTTCCTATGAATTTTAAAATTGGTATGTAAACCATAAAATTAGTTTTATGAGTATGGAAAATGTAAATTGGTATGTAAATCATACTAGTACGACCGTTTCCACGGTGGGAGGGCTGACCGAAGAAGAGTTTGTAGATGAGGTTTGTCTGTGACTACTTTCATCCCGTTTAAGAAAATGTGATACTTTCACCCCGTTTTAGAAAAAGTGATACTTTCGCCCCGTTTCGGAAAAAAATGATACTTTCGCCCTGTTTCAGAAAAAGTGATACTTTTTCTGAAACGGGGCGAAAATATCATTTTTTCTGAAACCGCAGTATCACTTTTCCCGAAACAGAGCGAAAGTATCACTTTTCCCGAAACGGAGTGAAAGTATCACTTTTCCTGAAACGGGATGTGAAAGTATCACCTTTTCTTAAACGAAAAATTAGTCGATCCATAAACCAAAATATGGTTGCATGATGTGTTATGCATCATTTGTGGTGGTTTGTATAATGGTTATGCATTCAATTTTCAAGAATTGTGCCTAAAATGAAAGTATCATTTTTCTAGAAACGGAGGGAGTACATTATTTTATTAGTTGCAACGGAAAATTAGTTGATGAATAAACCAAAATTTTGCTTCATAAACTATTATGTATCCTTTATGGTGGTTTGCATAATGGATATACACTTAATTTTCTAAAATTGTGCGTAAAATGATAAATACCTTTGAATTTTTCGTAAAAACTCAAAATTTGATATTGTTGTTTGTGCTCGTTGGATAGGTTTTTTTATTAGCTTTCCAACGAGATGAAATTTGTAAAATTAAGGTGCGGATTTTTAGATATGTTATATTAAAGTTTGGTTTCCAATTATACCCCTGAAAAGATAGGATACACAAGGAGTTATAGTAATTGGACAAAAAGGGAGAGACATTTTTAGTTTTTCGGTCCTAACCATTTCCAATCTTTTTGTGTCAATTGATGACTTATATTTTACAAAAAAAATGGCCATATAAAGGTCCTCCCTCGCTTCGCTCGGTCGCCCCAAATATTAGTTTTATGAGTATGGAAAATGTAAATCAGAAAATGAATCAATATTAGTAGACACTTGAAAAACTCAATATTAGATAGACAAAAAGCTTTCAAGGCTTGATTTCTTTTAATCGACTGAAATATCATCTTTGGATATTTGCAAAATCAAGAACACATCTTTAGAAGAAGGATTTTCCAAATCCTAAGCAAAAAGACATTAGAAAAGAGATTCTCTTCATCAACAGACCTTGTTTAGAAATTCTGAGTTTTCCAACTGTCCAAAACAATTGCATATCCAATAATTGATCCATTTACTAATGAAAATATTCCAACACTTACTTGTTTAATCGACTGAATATCATCTTGGATATAAAATCTCGAGAGGATAAATCCTAAGCAATTAGAATTACCTTGTTAGGAGTTTTAGCTTAAAATAATGATCCATTTAGTAATTATAGAGTCACCTAATTACTACTAGTTACTACTATGAATTCAAGTTTCTTTCGTTCTGGACATCTTAATAAACAATAAACAAACTACTTTAATATCATCCATTTGCCATATAAACAGAAAACAATTATCATGCTTCAAAAACTAAACTAAACTAAAATAAAATCAATTAATGATACTTACCGTAGTAATAACCAAATACAAGTGCTCCAATCACAGTATTATATATGCGATACTGGTCGAGAGGATGATCAAGTTTAGCAGCATCATGTATACCATCAACTACATCATCAGGTGGTACAGTCTCCTCTTTGCATATCGGGCGATCTGTGTCAACAATTTCTGTTGAACGTCTGTGCATGATGCCATCCACTGTTTCAATGTTAGAGGAGGATTTAGTTCCTTCAGAGGAGGATTTTGAACCAAATTGAGATAAATTGAAGGAACGAATCATACGGAAACCAACAGTCGAGGAGGATTTAGTTCCTAGAATTTTTAAGTCGTTATTTCCGGGACGATTTTGTCCCCGTATAAGTCGGGTTTTATAATAAAAATAAAACCCACAATAGATAAAACTGAAATTATTAATTCTGGTTTGGGGATCGGTTTGATTTAGAATTGAATCTGGAAGCTAAAATTGTATTCCTAAAAATTTTGATTTTTGTTGAGAACTTTATCTGTTGATGAGGAGGGTAACATGTTGCAGCCGAAAACCCCAAGAATGTTTAATATCAATCACAAGGAAACCACAAAAATAACATTCCTAAATTGTGACTTATGGTGATTAATTGGGGCCTATCAGTTTTTTCGGCCACCCCATAGAAAATGATAAGGGGTGTCTAAGTTTGATAAAACTACCATTTTACCCTTCATCAAATATTAATACTACTAATTTCTCCTCATCAAATCTTAATCATAAAACTAAAAACTAAAATCAAAATCATAAAACTAAAATCATAAAATTTAAAAACTAAAATCAAAATCATAAAACTAAAATCATTAAATTAAAAATTAAAATTAAAATCAAAATTGTTTGTACCCAAAATTACTTTCGGGCACGAAACACAATGAAATTGGTTATTTTCTATGGATTTTGAGTTAGGAGATAATATGAAGAGCAAACAACGAAACAGAGGTTTAACGTGGTTCCGCATGGCTTCCTACGTCCACTGGTGAATCCCCTTGGGGAGAAGAATTTTATTCATAGTGGTATTACATCATATAGTTTTCTCTCCTATTGGCTACCCCCTCCAAATGATTTCTGCTCTTCTATTTATACAAATCAACATCTAATTTCAACATAAACATAAATTGCATTAACTGCCCCATTCATGCTCCCATAATGAATTCTAAACGAAACTGACCATTTATGCTCCCATCATAACTGCCGCATGAAACTCCCCCTTAATGTCTTCATCATAATCGTTGCATAATACTGCCCCTTAATGTCTTCAACATAATTGTTGCATGAAACTGCCTGATTAATTACTGGCGGGATTGGTGGAGACTGGCTGGCAGGACAGGTGGATGCTGGCTGGCAGGATAGGTGGATGCTGGCTGGCAGCGTAATGGGTTGGATGACTGCATAGTTGGCTGGCTGACTGGATGGACTTGTCGGCAGCATAATTGGCTTGCTGGCGATATGAGGGGAGACTGGTTGGCAGGGCGGATGAGTTTTTGGCTGGGAATTGGTTAGCAGTGTTGCTGGCCACAATACTGAAAATTAGCTAGGGGTGTGACTGACTTCGATAGTTGACCGACGGTTGACCTTGACCATTGACTGGCCGTTGACTTTGACCATTGACCTTAACCGGATGTTGGCCGACTTTGACTGATTCTGACCATTGACTGGTCTGTGTAGACTGGTGGGCTGCCATTGTTGACTGGTTAGCGGGCTCGGATGAGGACCCAAAAGATGATCAATTTGGCCCATTAAGTAGTATTTTTACTTATGGTACAAACAAAAATCAAATTCATTTCCATCTCCACTTCAACTGATTCTTCTTCATTTCTTCTCAACCCAATCCTATAAATTTTAGTAACATCAAATTGCTCAAAAATTGAAAATCTTGAAATCAAATTTTTCCTGGTTTATCAGAATCGGTTAACATTAATGTATATGTGATCCGATTGCAAATAGAAACGGTTTATGTTCATCCCCACAAAGACCGATTGTCCTTGATATGTTTTCTGGTTCGAGAAATTTGAACCAGAATCGGATTACATTAGCACTTACAAAAACCGATTGTTGATGTATAATGTTAGAATCGGATTTTATATGTGTGTCGAGTAAACCGATTGTTGTTCTCAATTTTTCTGTATCTTTTTCTTGTTAGAATCGAATTACATGAGCATTCTTATAAACCGATTCCTGTTGTGCAACGTCAGAAATCGGTTTTTACATATGTATCGTGTAAACCGATTCTGGTTAACCCATTTTTTCCAGTTAATACTCGATCATAAAATGAGTATGAAATCATACTCGATTTCATTTCATTAACTTGGGTATATAATGAATTTTAATTTTATTTGATGTTTAACAACACATAATTCACAGATAAAAAAGAGAAAATTTACTCACAATTGGTTTACGTTCATGCCAATATAAACCGATTATGAATAATCGGTTGATTTCATGTCCATATAACCGATTCTGGGTAGAAGTTAGTTTCAAAAAATCTTTGTATGTTTTTGAGGTTACAATCGGTATATGAACATATACCGATCCTGAGTTGGTGTTCTTCAAAAAAAAAAAAAAATTAAATTTTTCATATTCAAATGATTCATTAACACAAGTGAATTTCACATATACCTCGAAATTTTATCACTAATCATCCTAATTAACACTAATTAATTAGGGATTAATTTATCATTAAAAAAATAATTAGTTAAGGGGTTACTCATTTTACTTCAAAATGTCTCTATTTTGTCACGTAGTGATAGACCCAAATTATTTCCTATAAGCCCCAATTTAGGAAGGCAAAATAATGAGGAACATGTAGGACTCACGAAAATAAAAAAATATAGGACTCACGAAACCAAAAGACCTACGCTATAGCATTCACATAATATATAGCTTATGCCAACGGAATATATCAAGACATCCCATATTTTCTTGCCTTTATTCCTTCCCTTTTTATCCTTAGAAACAAACACGGAAGAGGCTTGAGCATACGATCTAGTTTGCTGCAAAGCATTGATAGTTGGCTAGCTGAAAACAGGGTCGAACCACAGTGGGGCCAGTGGGGTCACTGGCCCCCATAGGATTTCCGAGAGAGAAAATTTTGTATGCAGTTTTCGTTCAAAACTAATTTGTGCCCCCACAATATTTAAGTTAATTACCCGTATAAGATGATACTTGCCGAATTATTCTCAACCTTATTTCCATGTCCAATTCCACGAAATGTAAAATTACCCTAAAATTAAGGATTATTTATAGGCATAATCCTTGTTTACCGTATACAAATTGATTTCCTCAAGTTTAACAACATATATGCTTCATATGAACATCTAAAGACTAATCAGCTTCCAACTACATCGATTCTATTTTCAAGTAAGGGTTCTTAGTCCTATCTCACTCAATTTTTTATTTTTTCTTCAAACTCATTTCTTTTTCTTTTTTGTTCATCAAATAGTTAATTTCTAAGTTGTTTTACCAATGAAATTGGGTCTATTAGGACTGTGAATTACAATCTTTTTTCCAACTATATTTTTAGTTATTTTGGTCTTGGAGAAGAAATTATGCCCCCACTCAACTTTTGTTATGGATTCGCCACTGGCTGAAAAGCTAAGCAATTTAAGATTCAAGCTTCAATTGCTCACCTGAGACTGAGAGTTTTGCTTGCTGCATTTAATAAACCAAGTTTATCTTTTTATTGGAAAGAAAGTTAAATTCCGTGTAACAATCTCATTGCTTGTCCATATAAAGAAGGAAAAAAAAGACGGAAAGTAAAAAAATATGAGTATCGAGAGATTATTGATCAAGTAGAGATGAAATGTGACAAAAGATTTAACGTGGTTCGGTCAACTCGATCTACGTCCACAAGCAACTCCGTAGGGTGAGTAATATTGATCTCCAGACTGAGTATACTGGGATGATTTACAATTACAATGACACTCTTTATTTATAGAGTGAATATGTAAATAATTAATTAATCAAGATATTATCTTATTTCGGAGAATATATATGTTGGCAATCTTGTGTATAAATTGCAATAAAACAAACAGAGAAGAAGAGGAAAAGGATGCAAACCCAATTTAGACAAACCAAAGTCGAGGCAAGGATTATATCCTCTAGGCTATAGCCTTAAGACAGATTCACCCCGCACTGGTGCTTACGGATTATCTATGTCTGTCTCCCAGGATACAACGACTAACTTCTCTATGTAGTAGCATTCCAAACTTCGAGAAACGGCGAACCAAACTTAAAGTGATGAAATCTCTCTGTAACACAAAACTTGAAAGATGATTTTAGAATGCAGTAGAATGATAATTAGGTTTCTAATTCCCTGTCCTAATCTAACTGTGTGCAGGGTATTTATAGATGTTAAGTACCTGTTCATTGAAACAACGTGATGTTTCATGGAGACTCTTCAAGGGATGCTAAGAAGAAATCCCTACTTGATTTCACGAAGGGTTGCGTCCCTTCCCTATGAAGGGTTCTTCTGTTTTTAGGCGTCTGTTAGTTTGAAGTGAAACTTTTGTGAACTAACTACCAAGACCGAAATCATTTAAGGCCCAAACAATAAACCCATCTCCCAAATCCACTAAGGTACTTAACCTAAGATTTTTCATTCATATGTAAATTGATTTCCGATTTTCCAACAATATCTTAATTAACTATAACATATTCTAATGGGAAAATTAGGCTAAGGCCCAACCCATGGATAACCCATAATGTGAGACCCTTAATTAAAAGAAGTTTAAATCTAGGCCCCAAATTATTAAAAGACCTTGATACCCTTATGCATATGGTCAAGCCCATAATTAAATAAAATTTAAATTTAGGCCCCAAATTATTAAAATATTACGTAATGATGTTCCAACCACCGCCAACCACCTCCGACCACCACAACCACCGCCGGAAACCACCACCGCCGGCAACCACCTCCGACCACCACCGCCGACAACCGCCGCTGACAACCACCTCCGACCACCACCGCCGGCAACCACCTCCGACCACCACCGCCTCCGACCACCGCCAACCACCACCTCCGACCACCACCAACCACCATAGCCACCGCCAACCACTGCCGGCAACCACCTCCGACCACCACCGCCATCGACCACCACCGCAAACCACCACCGCCGATAACCACCACCGTCGACCGACCACCACTCACCACCACCTCCGGCCACATTGATATTGCAAGTGTAACCGGAAGTTACACATGTATAAAAATTACACATTCATGTTGTGTATTCAATAGTGTGTAACTTAAAGTTACACATCCATATGACATGTGTAATAAGAAGTTACACATACATATGACAAGTGTATCCACAAGTTACACATGCATATGGCATGTGTAGTCAACAGTTACACAACAGAAAAAAAAATATACAAAAAATACATCTATCGCATTAATAATCATTTACAATAATATCTCTGTTTACCATCTATAGTAATCGGTTGTTACTGGACACAATAAATGAGTTAAAACACTAGAAATATGCCACTGAAACCGATACTAGAAGTTTTGCCTTTTTTTCTTGTCTTCCTCACTCCGAAATGCTTGCATATCTGCAACGAAATAAACATTCATGGATTAGGTTGGATGAATCAAAAGAAAAATAATAATATTATAGGACAATTGTAAGGAAAATTTATAGAACAAAGATCACATAAAAGACGCATGATAACCCATCTTAGCATGTGTAACTTGGAGTTACACATGCAAATGTCATGTGAAATTGACAGTTACACATGCATATGACTTGGATACCTAGCATGTGGAATTTTTTGGTTGCAAGTTTGTTCATTTTAGCATGTGTAACTAGGAGTTACACATGCATCTGTCTAGTGTAAAGAGGAGTTACACATGCATATAATATGTGTAACTAAGAGTTACACATCCATATAAAGCACACATTTTCAACTATAAAAGAGCTAAGAATCATCACTTCTCACCTGGACATTAGCCAACATCCTTATCTATCCAACCATAAACTGCAAGAATATACCAAAGTTACGATCAGCAAAAAAAAAAAAAAAAATAGTATCAAATTTCATTAAAAAAAAGTAGACAAATAGATCTCTGAATTCCCATTTTAGAAATGACACTGACCTGGAGTATATTGGCTTTCCAGAATTACTCAAAAAAAAAAGTGCTTCTTCAGTTTCCTCCAAGACATTAAGCCATCACCCTGCTCTTCGATAATAAACCGAAATGTCCCAATAAATTCTTTTAATCACTGTACAAGAAAAGAATGTCATACTTCCACATATAAACAATGCTTACAGATTCTTAGTAGGTATACGTGCATATGGATTGTGTAACCGAAAGTTAGAAACACAAAGGACTTGTGTAACCTGTAGTTACACATGCATATGCTTGTGTAACCTGCAGTTAGAAACACAAAGGACTTGTGTAACCTGTAGTTACACATGCATATGCTTGTGTAACCTATAGTTACACATGCGTATGCTTGTGTAATTTGCAGTTAGAAACACAAAAAGGTCTTGTGAACCATATATGTTATCAAAAACTAAAAGTGAATAAAACTTCAAAAAGAATTTGAGTGAATTGAATAGTTTTTTTCCCTTTCAAGGAAGAGTTGAGGGAGAGAGTTTTAGGATAAAGAATTGACCTGCTTTACTCGTTTCTTTAGCTAGATCATCATCCAAACCGAATGATGGTCCTTTACTGAGAACAATCTGTCCATAAAGCAACTGCCAACAAATTTTGTCTAGTCATTTCAATATGCATGCTATACCTTTTCATAATAACCTGCAATATATAGAACATAAAATCTATATCCCAGGATGTGTAACTAGCAGTTACACATCCATATAGCTTGTGTAACTACTCGTTACACATCCATATAAATACTAGTTACACATCCATATAGCTTGTGTAACAATAAGGGTTGCACCTTGATATCTAATGATAGAAAACAAAACTACAACAAGAAGAAGGCACTCATTTCACCTTGCAAATAAAGACTCGACTCAAAAAAGAAGTAATTACTAGTTTTAGACAGTTCTGCTACTGATTAGACAACTTTTGAGATAAGACAATGTACTAGAAATGGTAAAGACAATAGTGAATGAGACACACAGTAACACAATTTTTTGATGCTTCCAGTAAGTAGTACTTATTTCAAAACCTCCACTCTACTTACTTAAAACGGAGACAGGGTAAAGGTAATATCAGAATGACACATCATGCAAGAAGGAAGTTCAAAAACATCAATATAGATGAAAAGTAAATAAGTTAGAATTATTTAACCTTTCCAATAAGAACAGTAGTATCCTTCTTAAAGTTTCCACCAAGCTTCTCATACTCTGGTGCAAGCTTCTTAAAGTTTCCACCAAGAAAAATATATCCTATGCAACAAGCTAAACATAAAATGAGTCATCAACATACTCAACGTGAGAAATATATCATATGCAGAAAGCAATAGATACAATGTGTCTTAAAGATACAAATGCTACAATTGTTTACAAATACACATGCAAATATATATGTGTAACCTCAAGTTACACATATTGTTAAACAAAAAACATCATGTCTACATCATCAATTTGAAGTTGTTCTTCTGACACAACATTGTTTCTTCATCCTCTTCTCAGTATCAAACAAAAAAACTCAAAAAAAAAAAAAAACAACAACATAAAAATACAAATTCCATGCTAAAAATACAATACGACATATATGTGTAACCTCAAGTTACACATATTGTAAAACAATAAACAACATGTCTACATCATGAATTTGAAGTTGTTCTTACGAAACAACATTGTTTCTTCATCCTATTCTCAGTATCAAACAAAAAACTCAAAAAAATTCACAAAAAAAAAAAACAGAAAAATACAAATTCCATGTTAAAAATACAATAAGATATATATGTGTAACCTCAAATTCGCATCTTTGTAAAACAAAAAAACATCATGTCTACATCATCAATTTGAAGTTGTTCTTATGAAACAACATTGTTTCTTCATCCTATTCTCAGTATCAAACAAAAAACTCAAAACAAATTCACAAAAAACAACAGAAAAATACAAATTCCATGCTAAAAATACAATACGACATATATGTAACCTCAAGTTACACATACTGTAAAACAAAAAACAGCATGTCTACATGATCAATTTGAAGTTGTTTTTCTGAAACAACATTGATTCTTCATCCTATTCTCAGTATCAAACAAAAAACTCTCAACAAATTCACAAAAAAATAAAAAACAACAGAAAAATACAAATTTCATGCTAAAAATACAACAAGATATATATGTGTAACCTCAAGTTACACATACTGTAACAAAAAACAGCGCATGTCTACATCAATTTGAAGTTGTTCTTCTGAAACAAAATCGTTTCTTCATCCTCCTCTCAGCATCAACAAAATATAAACAATAAATTCTCGGACCCGACATGCAAGAACAATAAATAATCGAAAAAAAAAGTGAAAAAAGTTTTGAAATCAAACCAAAATAAGATTCGTACCTAGATTTGTTGTTTTCCTTCTTCTGAAACAATGTTATTTCTCTTCTTATTCTCAATATCAACCAAATAATGTTCTCAGTATCAACCAAATTAAAAAATAAAAAAACGAAATAAGAAAGATCCAAATCATAAAAATCAAAATCAATAGAATTCAAGACTAGATCGAAAACATACCTATGTTGATTTCTCTATTCCAACCTGTCTACTTCCTCTTCTCAGACTCAACAAAATCCAAGCAAAAGAAAAAACGATAATCAGTAGAAAATTTAATTAGATCGAAGATTTAAATAGAGGTATACAACGATTTTGCGATGAATAGATCATAAATATTTGTTCAATTTTTTTTCAAAACCTCTACATCAAAACAACCAGAGTAAGTAGATGATTGTGAATCTAAGCTCTGTTTTCGATTCAGATAAGTCAATTGAAAAGCATCTGAAGATTTAGGTTTTGAAATACTTTTCTGAAATTTGAATCCAAAATAAATCAACTAAAATCTCTAAACCCAAGCATAATCACAAAGAGAAGAGGATACTTACCTGTATAATTAGCTTGTTGATGAATCTGAGTTGAATCTGCATATTAGTTGATTGAAATCTTCAATCGGATTCGTTTTTTCTACTACAAAATCATACAATAAAAACTAGAAGAAACGTTGAATTAAACGTCATCAGCAGATATCGATGGAGCGAGAATCGTTTTCTTTCTCTCTGCAATCGTTTTCTTTCAGTATGATCAAACAACCCTAATTTTATTCAGAGCAGAGACGAGAGAAGTGAGAGAAAGTGAAAATGAAAATGAATCTGAAAATGAAACCTATAGCCTATTTCATTAAGTATATATAGTAAAGGGTATTTTTGGTATTACGAATTTTCCCCAAACCCTAAACTTTATTACCAAGCCCTGAAATCTAAAGTTCTGGGCCTAGAAATATTAAAAAGTGAAAGTATGGAGTTGATAGGGGAGGATCCATTTAATGGGGCTTCTATATATTGAACCCATATAGTAGGGGGTTCTAGTATTTTTCACTATTCTAATTAACTTGAATATTGAAAATATAGGAAATTAATTAGATACTTTCCTATATAAAAAAATAAGTTAAATTACACAAGATCTTATATTCATCTAAACTTAGCTCGATCTCCGTCAATCTTCTATTCATCTAAACTTAGCTCGATCTCCGTCAATCTTCTGTACTTCTTGATCTCCATCGATCTTCTAGTAGCTTGAGTCTCGACTGCTTCATTTTGACCTTTAACATATGACTTGAGTCTTGGTCACTTCATCTTGATCGTTCACTTCATCTTGAGCTTGACCACATTGATAATTCTAACAGAAATACTTGAATATATTAGTCAACCATTGTAGCTCTGATTTGGCATTCCCTATAAGGCATATAATGGCTTCCCTATAAGGAATAGAACAAATATAACACAAAACCCGAGTATATTGAAGAACTAAAATGGAGAGAATATGAAAAACTAAGATGTGAGAAGTGGGATTTGAACCTACGCCCTCTTTCGAAGACCAGAGAAAGGATGCAAAAAAAATAAAAATGCCAAAATCGGATTTGAACCTTCTTGGAGCATAAGGAGATTAGGCTCGGACTCGAGCAAGAAGAAATTGGCTGCCAAGAATGTAATCAACTGTCTAAGGCGAATAGTATACTCATCCAGGAACCCAAACTCGAATCATGTTCTCAAAGAACCTGAAGTTGTTTAATTTATGTCCTTATTGGTGCTCATTGGTCACTCCCCTCCAACATTCTCATTCAAATCTACCTACAAGTTTCTCACATATATTCCTCATGATCCATCAACACCATCAATAATAAAGGACAAATGGATTCCTCATGCTCAACCAAATGTCTCTTTGTTCTTCTGGATTGCTATATTTGATAAAATTTCCTCTCAAGATTGTTTACAACCAAGAAGCTTCAATCTTGCCAGTTGTTTCCCGCTCTGTTTGTCTAAATGCGAATCGTCACAACACTTGCTTCTGAGTTGCAATTTTTCTAGACTGACAGAAGGAGAAGTAGACAGATTGACACAACAACAGTTAAAATAGCATCATAGTAATAATAAGTCAATGTAGAAGACCAAATCATATGGTCTATAGTTTTGCAATAGCTCCAGTAGAAAGAGTTCCTTGCAGTGTAATAAGGCCTTCATGATGTGCATAAGAATTGGCACCCCCGTATGCTGTGTAGAAACGCTGCACAACTGATTTCTGTAACATTACGTACTCCTACCAGAATTGAGCTGAAAACTCATCCAAAGATGTAACCACACTAACTTGCATACACAGAAATATAGATGGAGAAAGGACTAAGTGTGAAGTTATCATTCGCAGAAAATAAACTATTACTAAACAGACCCTTATCCTTCACCACATGAATCTTGTCTCTAAAGTTTGATTGCAAATTGTTGCAGAAGTAAGTGTGGTTGCACATTCAGCACATTTATGGTGATCCAGCACAAAAAATATAAGAAGTTGAAGAAGCAAATAACACCAGTGCAAACAATAAACGAACTCAGTTGTAGCATAGGTTGAACCAACACCATTGCTTGCATTAGTAGCACACACCTAGATGATAGACCTTCTCTTTAATCATAGTGAATGGTATGAGACAAAAACTTGCAGTAGGAAATAGTCATAGTGAAATTGCGTCTCCATTCTTGGAAGTTCTCTTTTGTCCAGCAAAGCACAAGGATCTCTACACAGAAGGATAACGGAGACCGCGCAAGTGAAAAAGTAAACTAGTATGATGCAGACAACAACAATAGTAGTCTTGATGCAGATAATAGAGAACAAAATGGATTCATAACCACCAATATTGCACATTCAACACTATAGGCAGCTCCATACGCAAAAATATAGTTAATTATGACCTGTACACACTCACACTTGTGTTCGATGGTTATGAAGCTTGTGTTTTGTGGCTGTATGGAAAAATTGGTGAAGATTTATGGTAATTTTGGGTTTGTAAAGGATAGAAAAAATGTTGGTTTTGATGAATTTACCGCTGCTATTTCCTCGATCCCTCTTCTTCATCTGAAATTTTCGGTGAAAATCATCACAACCTCAGTCACATAAACTCATCAATCGAATACCTCAGATACACCTTCTACAAAACCTAAATCAATCGTAACCCAACTTTAATTCGTAATATGCTATCAATCATTTTCCTCTCAAATTCAGGGAAGAGCAAATAACGATGAATTTAGGTAACTGGATGAAGATAAGGAAGAGATGCTGGTTTCTCCTGAGGTTTCTTAGATGAGTTTGATGGATTAATAAATTGAAGCAGAAAAGTTAGGGTTTCAATAAATACAGAGATAGATTTGTGTTTATGTTCAAGCTCGAGAGGAAATCAAGGGATAATTTGTGAAGTTAGTGTTGAAATGATCATAGATTGGGTTTCTTTATGTGACTTATGAGAGATGGTTTGAATCGAAAAATAGAGAATCGGGTTCATGAGAGATCAGAGGGGATGGAATTGAGAGATACAATAAAAAATCATTGTCAAATTGGTTTTACAACAAGAATTAGAAGCTGGGTTTGGATTGGAATTCAGTTATCATGTAGATTTTTTTTTTCAGAATGATTTTTGAATCGATTGAGTATATGTAGATTAATGATTTGAATCCAGGTGATTAGGTTTTGATTTTTTTGATTTGAAAACAATGTTCTATTTTGGTTTAGGTAATGGGATTAGATTTTGATTTATTTTTTTTGTGTTGTGTGTTGATTTGATACAGGCAAAGATGGGGCTGTCATTCACCAAGTGAACATTAGCCATGCTTTTGTGAACGCTACTTGTGCTCTAATGCTTTTGGTGAGTGATACACAGGTGTACCTTTACAATAGTCATCATGTACTGCACCTGCCATGTATTTGTTTTACCAGTATGATATTACTAGGATCTTATGCTTATTGTTTGACTACCACGTGTTAAAGGATTTGTTGAATGGTAATTTTTCTTTGAGAGTTGGATGTAAAATGAATGTTGAAAACCATGTTTTTATGTCACATGTTTTCTATGCTCTTTTATCTGCGAAACTGCCGCCAATAGGAAGGGATTTAGATAGTACTTCCTTGACATGAAATGTTCATACATGTCGCCACTATAACGAGTTAAAAGGGCTTAGCTTTTGGATTCATCGTTTAGGAGATATGTCCCCTGAAACATAGCTTTCCAGAACTGAAATCTGTAGCTTCGCAGTTCTATGACCATCTTTGCGCATATTCTCAATGGCTTCAATTGAAGCTAAACATGATTATTGTTCGCTCGAAGCTATATTTGGCATGGTTTTGTTTTGCTTAGCTCGTTGGAAGGTGATGCAAAGCTATATTTAACTTGTTGAATCTTTCTGTTTCATGTAGTATCCATCGACAGTGTGCTATAATTATGTTTGATGTTACTGCCCGTTTGAACTACAAGAATGTTCCTACATGGCACAGAGATCTCTACAGGTTTGTTCTGTTTAGTTGTTGCTTGGTTTTGAGTATATGTTTTCAGATGTCAGATGCTAATGCAGTTCAATTATTCATGTATGTGTTTAGGGTGTGTAAAAATATCCCTATTATTCTTTGTGGAAACAAGGTTGATGTCAAGAACAGGAAAGTGAAAGCAAAGCAAGTTACTTGAATTGTTTGAGTTTTAGTAGAATTTGGATTGTGAATAACCACTTTGCTTTTGCTTGTAGTTTTTTTTTTTTTTTTTGCTTCTGGTAACCCTGATTTGATATTATGGGCATATACCAGTTCCTAACATGCTTTTATTTTGGGATACTTAGCTTTGTTGCGCTTGTATGTGCATGGAAAGATAGTTTACTACAGACAACGGTTCTAAGGGAGATGAAGAGAGAACAAGAGGAGATCATCAGTGTCCCTGATACAGGTCGTTAAAAAAACTTCATTTGAATTCAGTGGAGCCATTGACCATTGTTTTTTTGGATCACATCATAACGTATATAAAGCATCGAATTCTTTTGTGGTCTTCTATTTAGAATATTTATGGTTGTAGCTCGTACTCTGCTTATTCACACTCGTACATATTTAGCTTATGCTAAGATCGATCAACCATGTGTTTTGTATTGCATAGGATGCTGAGGTTGAAGAAATTCTAGCACAGTACGAGCTGTAGTGAATACACACCCATGGTTAATGCTCTTCATAATAAACCCCAGGCATGACATTGTAGATAAAGATTATTCCTAGTTTGTGTACTTTTAAGAATTACTGCATTGTATGCGTGTTCAGCATTCTTCTTTACCTAAAGATTGTTTGTAATATGATTTTGTTGTAGACTGTTCGCCACAATGCTTATTACGAGGACCCATTTGCTAAGGAATTTGGAATAAAAATCAGTGATGAGCTTGCTCAAGTTGAGGCTCGCATTCTTCCTGCCCCATGGGTAATTAAGTTTACACATCTCCGTTAGTTGTAATTGATAAAATTAGATTTATAAGGCCATGGAGCTGGTGTATTCTTATTTTTCTATGCTGTTAACTGATAACATACGGTTTCCCATGCAGCTGAAGTACAGTGAAAGTGGTAGAGAGAGAGATTTCTTGCCTCAAGTTGGCCAATGGAATATGATGAATAAGGTCGGTTTTATTTTTTACTGGAAAGATTTTGGATTGTTCCTGTCTTGAATTTCGCTAAATGATCCCTTCTTTTGTTATGCTGCTTAAGTATATATGCTTATTCTTATTTGTTACCCAAGGAAACTTTCAGGACCTTTAGGTCACCTTTACAAATCCAGGAAGCAGATTTACAGACGTTAAACTAATTGGGAGTACTTTTTCTTCTGTGATTTGCGTTCATAAATTTGGATTAAACAAAATGTGAGGTAGCTATAAGTAAGTGGTCATAATTTCCGTTTCCATTGTAATCGCCATACATTTTATATGAATTATTTTTCAGGAATGCAAGTATGATTCGGGTATTCAAATGTTTGAGCTTGAACTCTGATTTTCCCTATTGTGTATTTACTCTCTTAGTTGAGTCTTCCTGTTAATATGATGCTCTTAGTTACCACTCAAGATTTCAATAAATTTGACGATTTCTTACCATTTATTGATCTATTTTTCTTGGTGTTTTATTTTTGATCTGATTAATAGGATTTTGTAGCCTGGAAATGGATTTATGGTGTGGATTCAGCACAAAATAGGTTTAATTTGAAGCATCAAGTGTATCATAAAAGTCTGAGATTGTGTAAATTTATTTTATCTCGTCTTATTTCTTACGTAAAAGTTAGAATCACTATACTTTGTAACAAACTTATATTTATGAAATTTGAATTCCTTGTTCCGAACAATACACTAATTTTCTTGTAGTGCTCTCTTCGTTTTGGTTTCTGGATGTGATAATTGGTTTATCGCCATGGAGCTAAATGTTATCCGTACCTATAAGGTCATGAATTTTCCACGTTAAAATCAATTTGCGCGTCTAAATGGTAGGAATGACCACGTTTTAAATAAATTCACGTGGCTTTTGGGACAACTATAGCCACATCGAAACCATTTTCTTGTCACGACCACAGTTTAAATAAATTCATGTGGCTTTAGTCATGAATTAGCCATGCTGAAACTAATTTTGCGTGTATAAATAATAGAGATATCCATGGTTAAATAAATCCATGTGGCTTTAGGATAAACAATCGCCACATCAAAATCATGTATTGTATCTAAAGAATGTCTATTGCCATGGTGTTACAGTTTCAATGTGATTGTAGGTCACGAATTATCCATGATAAAATGACTTTTGCGTGTATGATTAGTAGCAAAGGCCATGGTTCAAATAAATACATATATCTTTAAAGTAAACACTGGCCACATTAAACATAAGTTGTGTGGCTATAAGGAATTTATGGCAATGGAAATGCTCAATTGCTTAAAAAAATAGGGTACCATATGGACACGGTTATAGGGATATGGCCATGGTAAATCATGTCTATTAGTCACAAAATTTTTATGTAGCCATAAAGGTATCCTTTTGTCATGGCACCTGATATCACATTTCTGGAGTGAAAAAAATCCATGGCCGAAAGCCTATGGACACGGTGATCCAATGTGTCAAATGCGACTTTTTGTACTAGTGTAAAACAATACACAAAGAGAATCCCCCTGTTTGTGTTGATGTCTCGAATGTTTTGGAAAACATGTAAAACGTTGTTGTGGCTCGGGAAGTCGAGCTTGGGGAACTTGCTAGCCAGGTGACCTTATACGGTCGAGATATTGCATATTGAGAGGAGGGGCAACCATTGATCGTTGCACGCCTTCGTTTTGGTAGCCGCGTAGTGAGATCCAACAGGGTGGCACGACTAAGGTGTGTTTAGACTTGGCATGAGGGGCCAAGAGGTAGCCATGGGCGCATAGAGTGACTATCTTGGGCTAGACGCGTGACCAAGGTAGGGTTTTAGACCTAAGGTCATGAGGGGACTTTATACGGCCAATATTTGATCCTGGGATTGAAAGGAAACCGTAGATAGTTTCATGGCTTAACTTTGGTATCCACATGAGGAAGGACAGCATGGTGGAATGGCATGAGGTTCATGGTTTGGCATAACACGGTTAGCTTGGTTAGGTTCATGACCAAGCTAGGGGTTTTGGGGCTAAAGTCATGAGGGGACTTTAGACGACCAGGATTTTCTCCTAGGATTGAAGGGTAACCGTGGATTGTCGCCTGGCTTCAATTTGGTAGCCGCATGAGGGAGGCCAGTATGGTGGCGCGGCATGAGGGGCCATGGTTTGGAATTGCGCGGCTAGCTTGGCTAGGTGTGTGACCAAGCTAGGGTTTTTGAGTCTAAAGTCATGATGGGACTTTAGACGACCAGGATTTGCTCCTGGGATTGAAGGGGCATTCGTGGATTGTCGCCTGGCTTCAATTTGGTAGCCACATGAGGAAGGCCATCATGGAGGCGCGGTATGAGGGGCCATGGTTTGGCATGGAGTGGCTATATTGGCTAGGTGTGTGACCAAGCTAGGGTTTTTGGGTCTAAAGTCATGAGGGGACTTTAGACAGCCAGGATTTTCTCCTGGGATTGAAGGGCAACCGTGGATTGTCTCCTGGCTTCAATTTGGTAGCCGCATGAGGAAGGACAACATGGTGGCGCGGCATGAGGGTCCATGGTTTGGCATGGCGTGGCTAGCTTGGCTAGGTGCGTGACCAAACTAGGGTTTTTGGGTCTAAAGTCATGAGGGGACTTTAGACGGCCAGGATTTGCTCATGGGATTGAAGAGAAACCGTGGATTGTCGCATGGCTTCAATTTGGTAGCCGCATGAGGAAGGCCAGCATGGTAGCGCGGCATGAGGGGCCATGGTTTGTCATGGCACGGCTAGCTTGGCTAGTTGCGTGACCAAGATAGGGTTTTTGGGTCTAAAGTCATGAGGGGACTTTAGACGGCCAGGATTTGCTCCTGGGATTGAAGGGAAACCGTTGATTGTTGCCTGCCTTTATTTTAGATACCCTAATTAGCACCCTTTACTAGAATCGTTGTATAAATCTAGTACATACTCGGATATTGGTGGTTCTCCCCTCAAATCAATCGAAAAAGAATTTTAGGTTTTGAACTCGTTCGGGAGGAAAAAACGGTCCGAAAGCAAAACTCAGGAAGAATTCATGAGGGATGACGGCATGGCCGGGTTAACATGGCATGCCTTTGGCACAATTAGGTTGGCATGGAGCGTCTAGCTTGTCTAAGTGCGTGACCAAGCTAGGTTTTGGGCCAAATTCCATGAGGAGACCTTAGTCGGCCATGGTTTGCTCATGGGATTGAAGGGCAACCTTTGATTGTTGCACGCCTTCACTTTGGTAGCCGCAACGGGAAGGCCAACATGGTGGCGCGGCATGATGGCGCCAAGGCATGCCAACCATTCTAGACGCACCTCTGTACCAATGGCAAATCATGCCAGCCACACCAACCGCGCCAAGGCATGCAAACCATGCTAGCCGCACCTCTGTGCCAATGGAAAATCATGCCAGCCACACCGACCGCGCCAAGGCATGACAACCCTGCTAGCCGCACCTCTGTGCCAATGGAAAATCATGCCATCCACACCGACCGCGCCAAGGCATGCCAACCATGCTATCCGCACCACGTGTACCAATGGAAAATCATGCCAGCCACACCGACCGCGCAAAGTCATGCCAACCATGCTAGCCGCACCTCTGTGCCAATGGAAAATCATTCCAACCACACCGACCGCGCCAAGGCATGCCAACCATGCTAGACGAACCTTTGTGCCAATGGAAAATCATGCGAGCCACACCGACCGCGCTTAGGCATGCCAACTATGCTAGCCGCACCTCTATGCCAATGTCAAATCATGCCAGGCACACCGACCGCGCCAAGGCATGCAAACCATGCTAGCCGCACCTTTGTGCCAATGGAAAATCATGCCATCCACACCGAACGCGCCAAGGCATGCCAACCATGCTAGCCGCACCTCTGAAACCCAGGTCCAACTCTAGTAATATTTGAACCCGTGATGTTCAAATCTAATAAATTTCATCTTCAGTTCATCCGAATGAGAAACTCAGGTCCAACTCTAGTAATCTTTGAACCCGAGATGTTCAAATCCTATAAATTTCATCTTCAGTTCATCCAAATGAGAAACTCAGGTCCAACTCTAGTAATATTTGAACCCGAGAATAGGGTTTGTTCAAGGTATGCATACAGTATGCTGAAATAGGGTTTGTTTATGGTTTCGTAGAATATTCCGAAGGAATCTTACCTGTAAATGGATGGATTTGTCGTTATTATCAAGTTTCTGACTTAGTGTAGTGAACTTGTGGCTCAGATTCGTCGTTCTGGCGATGTTCCGACTTATAGTAGTCCATTCAAATCCATGTTTCGAGCTCGGAGCCAGGTTAAGTATCGAAGTTTCCAAAAAAGGATGTGTTCAAGGTTCCATGGAATATTCCGATTGAATCTTACATATGAATCAATGGATTCATCGTTATTTTGAAGCTTCCGGCTTAAAGTAGTTAACTCAGGGCTAGGTTTCGATCTTACATAGAATATCCCGATAGAAGTGACACATCAGCTCCATATTTACGAGTTTCAATGATATATCCTACTAAATTTGGAGTTAAAAACCATTTCGGACACTAAGAGTTCATGGTTCGTATGCCGTTGAGCCACACTTTAAGCTAGAAGTGACACATGGGATCCATATTTACGAAGTTCAAATGGACATTGAGATTCATATTTATCGATTTCGATGATGTATCATGCTAAGTTTGAAGTCATAACTCTCCCAGAGTTTCATACTTCATAGTTTGTATGCCATTATACCGCATTTGAAGTTCGAATTGACACTGAGATGCATATTTATCAATTTCGATGATGTATCATGCTAAGTTTGAACTCTGAAACCCTCTTGGAGCTTCGAACTTACTTCGTGAACTATGTGAATAGTCTAAATTCAAACCCGAAGCACAAAGAGAAAGAACAAAAAAACATACTAATTATCGAATTCACTTCTTATTTTTCAGCATTATTCTTATACATTTTTTGGATTTTTTTATATTAGAATGTCGATAACAATGTCCTAAATTTATTAATATTTTTTCTGGATTTTTTTTCATGTCGAAGGTTGATAATAAACAAAATACATGAGTTCGTATTAGCACAAAGAGAAACACAAATGCTTAAATCCGTATGAGCATCACAAATACAATATCAGCCGTCAGATTCTTTTCTCAATCTGTATGAGTGGATCAAACGAAATCTGGTTCGTCCATCATTTTCATTCACCAAACCCTCCTCAACCACTCGAACTCTATCTTTTTGATATATCTTCATCTCCTCTCCTCTTCGCCTCCTCCACACTCCACAGATGAACGGCGACATTACATGAGAAAATATAATTCTCTCAACCCATCTTTACTCATCATCACCATCTCCTCTCCCTGTCTTCACCTGCTTTAGCAAATCTCTTTTAAAACCCTAATTCTTTACTCATCATCGAGGTGATTTTAATGGTGAAACCAAGAGAAGAAACCGAAAATATGATGAGAAGAAGATTACAGAAAATAATTAGGGTTTGATGTGATTCAAATTGACATGGAGATTTTGGAATCGAGAGTTTATGAAGAACTGATGAACTCGAGATTAAGGAGAAGAAGGTCTTGTTGTTGTTTTTGAGTTAAGGGTTACAAAAAAGAGTAAATATTTTAAAGATTTTGCTCGAAGCCTCGATTCCTCATATTCCAGACTTCCACCACCGAAGCTTTTCATCTTTCTTTTGATTTTTCTTCCAATTCCTCACCCTTATAATAGAGATTAGGAATTAGTTCGTGGAGGTGGTGCTGATAGAGGAAACAGGTTTCGAGAAGACGTAGAGATGGGGATTTTAATTTGAAAAGTTAGGGTTTTGAATTTTATTGAAGTTTTAATAGAGTGATAAACAAGAAGAAATTAGAGATTTTAGAGTTTACATAAGAATATATATCTAAGTAAGTGTTGTTGTTGCATGTATGAATTCCAAATACAATATGGGTCTATTGGTTGGTCAGTTGATGCAACACTTGGGTATGCTCACGCTGCAAAGGATAAGCGAGTGATTGCTTGTATTGGTAATGGAAGTTCATAGGCTATAAAGGATATGCGTATGCAGGTTAAGGGTGGTATGTTGGTAGAGCACCTTTGTAGATATAAAACTAACCTTCTCATCTCAATAAGTATAAAAAGTTGGATGCGGCATTCCGAGAGGCAGAGATGGAACCTGGAGAGATGTGCAAAAGGTCTCCCATCTATATTATAATACCCCGATATTCGGCAGTGGTTGGCCGAATGGAATATAAGTAATGATTTGTCCTTTCCTAACACCGAGGCCTTATGGGTTCACTTGAGTGAGTTATGGGAAAAAAAACTTCTCAGTTAAGCGTGCTCGGCCGGGAGTAGTCACAGGATGGGTAACCTCTCGGGAAGCTGCTGCTGGATGACCGCAGTAGTGCCGTTAAAAATCTTACACTGCTGGATAACCCCAGTGGGAAAGTGGGAACAATATCGGTGTTAGTTGTGGGATACAACTAGGGGTCGTTCGTTTGTGCTCGGGTGGGGGAGTATGCCGGGGGATTATGCCATATACTTCTCTCATATGAGACAAGGAACGTCTACATTATACCGAGGCCTTTTAAGCACAATTAGCTCTAGAGTTGCCACAAAACTCTGCAGTTAAGCGTGCTCAGGAGAGAGCAATCCTGGGATGGGTGACCTCCCGGGAAGTTGCTGTCGGATGACCGCAGCGATGCCCGTTGAAAACCCCACACTGCCGGATAACCGCAGTGTCTAAGTGGGGACAGTATCAGTGGAAGGACGGGTCATTACAAATGGTATCAGAGTCGACGACGGGTCACCTGCCGAGGGTGATAGAGTACACTGGACGGATTGAGTGTCAGGTACTGGTCTCATGAGGGGCAGGGAACGTCGGAGATCTGGGCTTGGATATATTCCGGAGTCGAGGACGACTCCAATTTAAGGTGGTGATATTGTAATACCCCGATTTCGGAAGTGGTATGCCGAATGGAATATAAGTAATGATTTGTCCTTTCCTAACACCGAGGCCTTTTCAGCACAATTAGCTCCAGACTTGGCATAAAACTCTGCAGTTAAGTGTGCTCGGGTGGGAGTAATCCAGGGATGGGTGACCTCCCGGGAAGTTGTTGCTGGATAACTGCAGCGATGCCCGTTGAAAACCCAACACTGCCGGATAACCGCAGTGGCTAAGTGGGGACAGTATAAAACTAGCTTCATACCTTACAGGAACTTTTTTTTGTGAACCCGTGCTTATTATTTTAACATTATCAATCAGATAAGTGACCTTTTACGGTAATTTCAGGTAAATGGGAGCGGGCAGTTTGTTGGCCGAGCTGAAATGACTTGACAAGTTGATTTCAAGAAGGATGTGGACTTTTGGCAGAAATACAAGTGGAATGGCGTCTTTTCAGTCCAATGGCACATAGTTAAAGATGTTCCCAATGTCCAATTACGACATATCATACTTGAAAACAATGATAGCAAGCCTGTGACCAACTGATGTTCTCATTTCAGTAAGTAATTCTTAATTTGGGTTCTTGATATATCAAACTTTACCCGGTTCTTGATTAATAGGTGTTTATTTGTGGAGAGTTGAGGGGTTAAGGATCAATACTTTGTTTTTTTTTTGTAGTTTCCGCCTATAATGCAGGAGAAGGTGCCAAAAGGCATTACGCTATAAATGACACATTACCTGAGAGCAGAAATGCTTCTAATGTAAATGAAAGTAATTGAGGATAGGTCTGGGGAGTAAGTTTTATATGCTGGTGCACATGATCATGTTTGTTAAGTTTAATTTTGTTTCTGAGTTAGAATCTGATGGAAATAATTGTTGTGAACAGTCAAAAGGTATTTTATTTGGAAGTATATTTGCTCTTGGATCACGATGAAGTGTTCTTTGAAGTAAGCATATCATAACTTTGGTCAATTTATGTATGTTATTAGCATGCTTTAGAGGGTACAAGATTGGACAATTTGTGGTATTGAATTGCACGCCTTTCGGTTCACTATATTTTGATTGACATTACTTTTATGCGAACCTTATAATGTTGGACTTTGAGTAGAATAGTAAGCTAAGTTTCCCATATAACAAGACTGTGATAATGTTGTAGATTGGGCGATATCTTGTTGGTGACTGGTGCATTCCTCTGAATGTTCCAGTAATTAAGGAGCGCCAAAACCTGCATCTAGTTGCACTGAGTTTCCAAAGTTGGCTCAAACTCGCACTATCCAGGACAATGTAGAATACTTACTTAATCAAATTTTACGGAATATTTTTTCGTTTCTTGAATGTTGGATTAGTAATGCTTTGAGTCATGACTATTGCTTATGTATATGCTTAAACAGTAAAACTTACCAATTTTTTCTTTAGATGGGGTATATTGCGGGAGAGCTAGTAAATAAGAGTAGTGAGTCTCCTTCGATAACCTGAATTGTGCTTGAATTGGTGGAGCCGCAACAAATTATGGTGGAAGGTGTTAGAATTGCAAGTCGTGAATAGAGAAGAAAGCAATGTGTTGCTGCTACAGGAAATAGGTTTTTTCCAAGATCTTGTTGCAGGTGAACATGAGAACAAGGAGAATTGCAGAGGGTTTGTAGTGGATCTGTGGTTTTCTGGTTGAGAAGATGAACTGTTTCCTTGAGCTGATGAGGATCTGAATTGAAGAATAAGCTGATTTGGTTAGACTGGATTTTGGTTAAGTGGTTTATACTTACTGTCGGAGAAAGTGAGGTGTTGTTGGTGAGATGAATTGATTGGTTTGCTGGGAAGTTAGTGAAGGATGCAGGAAGATGTTGCGGTGTTAAGTATTACAGCAGGAGTATTGAAATTGAAGTCCTGGTAATGAAGAGACCAAGGCCAAGAAATCAGTTGTGGTGGTTGTTGCTGTTGAGTGTGAGATTGAAGGGTTTGAGATGAGAATTAGGTTGCAGCTGCAGACTAAGTGCCGTGTTGATGAGCTATATCTTGAGGCATATATTTGTAGGGGAGGCCAATATATGTGTTTTACGATTTATATGATATTTTTAGTCATGTTCAAAGAATCTATCATTTTATTTTCTTTCATTGGGCAACACACTTCCATACAAGGTGATTTGATGTTAGCTAGGTAATGCAATTAACTGGAATGAATGTAAATGTGTTACACTGGCAGGTTAATATGAATGTGAAACACTTTCGGCAATTTGGTTTCAGCTATAATGTTTTTTTTTTCAAAATTGTTTTATGCACACAACTTCCAATAAGAGTTGTGTTCCATATTTAAACTACACAAATCGGAGGTTGTGAAAGAATGTCTTTACGACATAACTAGGTGTTGTCCAACATAGTTCTACAACTCTAACAAGTGTTGTGCAAATCTTATTCATAATAGTAATAAGAGTTGTTACATATTTCTATAATACACATCCTAGGTTGTCTAAGATAGTCCTTCAACTTATACAAGTGTTGTGTTACATATTTCTATGATACACATCCTAGGTTGTCTATGATAGACCTTCAACTTATACAAGTGTTGTGTTACATATTTTTAAGATACGTATCCTTTGTTGTGTAAAATAATCCTACAACACAAGCAAGAGTTGTGTTAGGCTTTCAAAAAAAAATCGAAAGAGAATCACAACTTTGGAAAAATATTGTCGAACCATGAACCACATCACCCTTTACAACTCTTAGTCAAGCATTTTAGAAAAGCTTGGACTTTCTACAATACCCCACCTACACAATGCATAAAAAAAACGTTGTCGTAGGGGTACTACAACGCTAATAAGGTGTCGTCAATGTTGATTTTTCCTGTAGTGTAATCATTTTTAGATCTAATAAAATTTTAAAATTATTAAACATAAAATTTACATTTAATAAGAAAATGATCACAAACAACACCATTGGAGATGAATAACTTTTTTCACCTAAACTTAAGGAAAATTTGGAATAAAGATGTCTTGTTTGTGTTCCCACGTAGGAAATACATACAACAACGATTGGAGAAGCTCTAAGAACAGTGAGGCTTGGAAGGAAAACCCAAGGAAGGAAACATAAATGACCGAAAGACAAACTACCATAACGTAAATCTCCTAATTAAACCTAAGGAAACATAAACAGATGACAATATTTATACCAAGAGTATCCCTTCATCAACTGGCTTTCGACTGAATATCTTTGGACTGGAAGGAACCTTTCATCTCTGGTACCCACAAATAAGACCATTTTATCAACCGAGTAATGGAGAATGAAATCAAACTGATGAGTAGCATTGAGAAGGGACAACCTACAACTTTATTTATCATAAAAGATGAGACAATGACCGCGAGGAAGAATATCCAGTTAGTCGCGGCAACTGTCCCGACAAGTTTGCCTCTAACTTCTGCCTTGTACATCCTTGAACACATATGTGATTCCAACCCAAATGTGTAGGGAACAACACAGACTAGTAAAAATTCAATAGATGCTGCTCCGAGAAGACTCATTCCACATAGATTTGTGACCGAATCTTGTGTGAACCAGATCCGATGTTTATTCAAACAGGATGGTGATGTCCCATTAGGTTCTACCGTCAAGCAGGCACCGCCATGTGCACGCTGTGTAGAAGGAAAGAGCCATTCATTAGTAGTAACAACAAAACAATCCATGCTTATTTTGAAATTGCACATTGACCAAACCATGAAGTATTAAGAGAAGCTAGGTTAGTGGGTGGAATTGTGGTCATACTTCGGTTAAAATTGGATTAAACAATTTGCTTACCATGAGATTGTCATCAATACCAGCACAAAACCCACATCCCGCTCGAAGGCATGTCGCACAGTTCCATGTATCTGCATCTGGAGCTGAAATATAACTCGAACATGCATTATCACCGAAATGGGTGACGGTATCCAATTTACTCACTCCTTCAATATTATCAGGTGATATTATAAACATGAAGCTTAACACAAAAAAACCCACCATCATACGGTATGATTTGACAAGCAAAGTTTTCCTCCTCCGAAGTTTTATAGTAAAGTAAGGAAGACCTGAACCATGAATACCATATAGACCACACCACATCAATAAAGAAAACTTCATGTAAAAGATGTCCCATTTAGGGCTCGGTGACACAATGATGCCACCCATCCTCATGACACAGGAAAGGACATACAATATCGTGGTTTCACTCATTAATTGTCCCCGACTTGCAGACCAATGCCAATAATAATCTGTGTACGTTCTAAAGGATTTGCCCACGTTGTCCTTATCCTTGACAAGATGCTCTTAACAGAAGAGTGTTTTTCATCTTGACCATCCATTTCATTCTTAATTGACATAGTTAAGGCACCAAGCTCTTTCTCAACTTCACAAGAACTGTAAATTTTCCTCAAAGCTTCTTTAATTGCGACCTCTTTCCGGTTCTGTATTTTAAGAAAATTATGATCGATAGAAATAGAAACATCAAATAAAAAGTATACGAGAAATTAACTAACTCCATGTTTCAATACTAACTCTTTTATATAGCCAAATAGGTGAATCAGGAAGCCATAACATTATCACAAATTGAAGTAGTGCTGGAAACCCTGCTACTGCGATCATATAATCCGAAGTATTCTCCAGCTCCTGCAATGATTTCATATTTTAAATAAAATAAATTGAAGATGTTAATGTAGCAAGATAGGATATACTAGCAATTGTAAGTGTACCTGACTGTAATAAGTAACTGTAGTATCAGCACAAAAGAAGATGAATTTTCCAACAGCAAAAAGCATACAGTTGCGTGTATGAAGGTATTCTTGAAGATGAGTTGAAGAAACTTCTAATATGTATATAGGTGAGGTTACTGATGCCATTCCGACCCCCAAACCTATATATGTCTTCCAAACAGTTGCCAACCAACAATCAGAAGAACAATCACTAATAGAGAGTAGAACTCCGCTGACGAATATCAATGCATTGGCAAATAAGATTGCAAATTTTCGACCAAGACAGTCATTTATCCAACCCCCAATTGCCGAACCAAACACTGCCCCTAGTACACCTGTCCCTATGATTTCCTATGAATTTAAAAATTGATATGTAAATCATAAAATTAGTTTTATGAGTATGGAAAATGTAAATTGGTATGTAAATCATAATATTAGTTTTATGAGTATGGAAAATGTAAATCAGAAAATGAATCAATATAAGTAGACACTTACTTGTTTAATCGACTGAATATCATCTTGGATATAAAATCTCGAGAGGATAAATCCTAAGCAATTAGAATTACCTTGTTAGGAGTTTTAGCTTAAAATAATGATCCATTTACTAATTATAGAGTCACCTAATTACTACTAGTTGCTACTATGAATTCAAATTTCTTTCGTTCTGGACATCTTAATAAACAATAAACAAACTACTTTAATATCATCCATTTGCCATATAAACAGAAAACAATTATCATGCTTCAAAACTAAACTAAACTAAAATAAACAAATACAAGTGCTCCAATCACAGTATTATATATGCGATACTGGTCGAAATGATCAAGTTTAGCAGCATCATGTATACCATCAACTACATCATCAGGTCATGTTGAGTAATAACCAATTGTTCTCAAATTCAGTACCTCTTCCATATGGATTTATTCCCAATAAACTCCTACCAGGCTACAAATGCTGATTGGGTAAAACAGAATTTTACAAGATTTTTGGCGTTCCTTATCAATATTATTATCAAGAAGCAAACCTCGTCGCCTTCAGAGCAGAGATCACGATTTATTTTCATTAGAGGCAAAATCGTTATCAATCAAACATTTGGTCAATAACGGCGGAATCTGCGGAATCGACGATACTTTAACCATCCCCATCCTTGGTCAATTTTACAAAATCACTAACCCATCCTTAAAACACCGGTACGAAATATCATCTTCATCAATTAATGATACTTACATCTTCTATCAGAGTGGTACAGTCTCCTCGTTGCATATCGGGATTTGGGACAGATCTAATAACCAAATATGTTTACTCACTGTTTACAAGATCATAGCCAAGGTGTTAGGATTGAAGATGCAAAACTATATCACCCTTCTCTGAATTTTCTAGGTTAAAATCAAACAAAAGCTTTTTGATGAGTCAATTGAAGTATCTCGTGCTCCAATCACAGTATTATATATCGTTATTATTACGATACTGAATAGATAAAACTGAAATTATTAATTCTGGTTTGGGGATCCGTTTGATTTAGAATTGAATCTGGATGCTAAATATTGCATGTAAGCTGGCTCTTTTTCTCTACATTTCCTAAATTTTTAGATTTTTGTTGAGAACTTGATCTGTTGATGAAGAGGATAACATGTTGCAGCTGAAAACCCCAAGAATGTTTAATATCTCAATCACAAGGAAACCACAAAAATAATGAGGAACATATAGGACTCACGAAAATAAAAAAAATATAGGACTCACGAAATCAAAAGGCCTAAGCTATAGTATTCACATAATATTTATAGCTTATGCCAACGGAATATATCAAGACATCCCATATTTTCTTGCCTCTATTCCTTCCCTTTTTATTCTTCGAAGCAAACACCGAAGATGCTTGAGCATACGGTCTAGTTTGCTGCAAAGCATTGATAGTTGGCTAGCTGAAAAACTAAGCAATTTAAGATTGGCTCACCTGAGACTGAGACTGAGAGTTTTTTTTTTTGAAAAGCCAAAATTTAAAATAAATAAGAAAGGGTGCTAAGGTAGTACGCTCAAAAGAAACAAGAAGAGATGAGCAAAGAGTATAGAGAGCTTACATCAACATTACTCTCTAAACAAACTCGCCCAATCGAATACAAAATCCTCAAACTTGATAATCCTAAACGAAACAACATTGATGGACCAACTAAATAACAACGATTTAATGTCCAAGAGAGTTCATCGGTTTTCCAACCACACAATCCACCATATAGCAAACGACACACAATATCTCAGAAAAACTAGAGGCTTGATAGATATCTTCAGTTTCCACTTCCATAAGAACTCGAGTACCGTCGTCGGATGAACCCAAACAATGCTCAACTGCAGTAAAAAGTGCTCCCAAATCTGACTTACGAAAGAACAATGCAGGAAATGGTGTTCCACCGACTCCTCACTACTATTGCAGAAAGGACACATGATATTCTCTACTACAATTCCCCTTCTTGAGACTGAGAGTTTTCCTTGCTGCATTTAATAACCCAAGTTTATCTTTTTATTGGAAAGAAGGTTAAATCCCGTATAACAATCACAATCTCATTGCTTTTTTTTTTTTTTTGATCAGACAGCTGGGGTTAAAAAATCTCATTGCTTGTCCATATAAAGAAGGAATAAAAGGAAGGAAAGCCTTGAATATATTAGGCAACCGTTGTAGCTCTAATTTGGCATCCCGTATAAGGAATATAATGGCATCGCCTATAAGGAATAGAACAAATTTAACACAAAACCCGAGTAAATTGAAGAACAAAAATGGAGAGAATATGAAAAAAACTAATATGTGAGAAGTGGGATTTGAACCCTTCCAAGTCTATAGAGAAAGGATGCAAAAAAGCCAAAATGCCAAAAGTCGGATTTGAACCTTCTTGGAGCATAAGTCGAGATAAGGCTCGGACTCGGGGCAAGAAGAAATTGGCTTCCAAGAATGTAATCAACTGTCTAAGGCGAATATTATAGTCATCCAGGAACCCAAACTCGAATCATGTTCTCAAAGAACCTGAAGTTGTTTAATTTATGTCCTTATTGGTGCTCATTGGTCACACCCCTCCAACATTCTCAGTCAAATCTACCTACAAGTTTCTCACAGATATTCCTCACGATCCATCAACACCACCATGTAAGATATCCCATACATTGTGGTTCATGGATCTATCGAATTCTATAGAATTACTTATCTGATTGAGATGAGATAAGAGAAGCAATTCTATCGAATTACTTCCTCTAACTGCCTGGTGTGCTAGCAGTATCTGATTGGTGGTGCACCCCTAAATCTCTAGATTATCGTAATGGGTAAGGATTGGAGAATTATATAAAAGAGGGGAGTCCCTCTTCTCATCATAACTTGCCATACCTTCTGGTTTTGGTATCTCTTTGGTATCTCTACGGGTGATAATTATCAGGTATGTAACAACGGTCCTTAAGTCTATTTAATCATGATCTTAATCTTTGGCAAAATCCTTGGTTTGGTTGTGTTGATTTCAGTATGTATATTGTGTTCTGATTTTCTTACAGTGGTATCTAGAGCTTGGTTGTGCCCAAGATTCATGTTTGTTTTGTAAGAATGCATAAGTCTCATTGTTCATGTTTTTCTTAAACAAAATTGAAAACTTCGATTTTTTATTTTTGTTTTTGGTTAGTATCACCTACTGATGTTACCTGAAGTATCACCTACTGATGTTACCTGAAGTGATTAGAAGTGTATGCATGCACATATGCTAACTTTATATACGACAAAATGTTTGAAAGAGTTTTCATTATGATTGAAGGCTATTATTGGTGCGTCACATTCCAATAGAGGGGCGTCACCTAATAGGACAAAAACGGGTTACTCATAAGTAATATTAAAAACCCCTTATCTAAAATAATTTTATAATGACTAAACAACCCTTATGTGGATAGATTAATAATATAGTTAACTAATAATTGGATTGATAAGATTTTTTTATATAACTAGTGATAAAAAATCATATTAAGTGATTTTGGTGGGAAGAAAAAGTTGAAAAAATGAGAAACTTTGGAGATTTTTTTCTAAGTAAACCCTAGATTTCAAATCACCCAAACAATGTTCTTTTTATTTCTCAAAATTGATGAAAGTAAGTAAAAAAAGTTGATTTTTTAGCTTTTCAGAGCCGTTTACGGTTGGGTTTTTCCTTCGTAGCCAACCGTAAGACAAATTTACGGTTAGGTGATGATGAACTCTTAGCCGTAACTAGTTAAAATTAAGAAAACTCAATTTTAAACCAGTTACGGCTGGGTTTTTTTTGGTCAAAACCCAACTGTAAATCAGTTACGGCTGGTTTTTTTTGGTCAAAACCCAACT
Source organism: Papaver bracteatum (assembly GCA_023529315.1). NCBI lineage: Eukaryota > Viridiplantae > Streptophyta > Magnoliopsida > Ranunculales > Papaveraceae > Papaver > Papaver bracteatum. The sequence goes on along the minus strand of JAJJWX010003916.1, from coordinate 12,677 downwards.
GTAAATCAGTTACGGCTGGGTTTTTTTGGTCAAAACCCAACTGTAAATCAGTTACGGCTGGGTTTTTTTTTTCCGAACCCAACTGTAAAACAGTTACGGCTGGGTTTTTTGTGATCGAACCTAGCCGTAAATCAGTTACGGCTGAATTTTTTTTTGTCGAACCCAACTGTAAAACAGTTACGGTTGGGTTTTGTTGAGGAAAACCCAACCGTAACTGGTTCTGAAACCTTTTTTTCCCTAAGATTTCAATCAATCTAACCATTTCAGATGCAATTAGTTTGTTGATTACCATCACTTCTATCAATATGCTTCTTCCGCACCTTTAATAGAGAATTCAATCGAAGATTATAAGTTTTTCGAACCGTCAATTGATCGAAGATGGTGAAATGATTTTGATTGAAAAAAAAAGAGGGAATGATTTATGGTTGATGAAGGAGAGGAAGTTAAGAAGAAGGAGAAGAAGAGGAGGAGCAGATCTTTGAATGAGAATTAGGTTTTGATTTTAGCTTTAGTTTTTAGGTTTTGATTTTAGTTAAAGGGTAATCTAGACATTTTTTATTGAATCAAGAATACCCCATAACCAATTTTCTGGTCACTAGAAATCCAAGTGAAGCCCCTCTATTGGAATGTGACGCCCCATTAATAGCCTTCTTATGATTATGCACAGACAATCAGAATTATGAGCTAGTAAACATTGTACTCCTTTATGAGAAAACAAATAGTTTCACTATGTTATTGTGATTTCTTATGTGTGTTGTGTTACAACTGTATGCATATAAGCTATGATATAATGTTGATTGTAAAAAACTTTGACTGGTTACATGTTTATGTCCTGATGATAATGACTGCATCTGTTATGCACGATACCTCTTTGATAATATGCTGGTCAGTTTAGAAAATAAATATGCATATTAACATGTCTGAAAGGGTGATATGAACATTAAAGAGCTATTCATTAATTAATGATAACAGGAGAATGTGATTAAATCCAAGTAATTGTTTGTGTACTGTGTGATGTCATGAATCGCCATATAATGACTTGTATATCCATTAACTTCTATAATAAATAGATTAAAGCATGTTCTTCAACCTAAAAGTAAAGAAAGGTCTATCCTATGTTGGGCAATGGAGGACGAATAAAGTGATCATTCAACAATACATACTTTGTGCAAGATGGAGTCTTGCCCAAAGGTGGCTGGCTAGTCGAGATTGTGTACTATTGAACTTGGTTGTGACCATTGAGATCATAAGTGTGTGCCTATAAACAGTAAACTACTTGTTCTGCCCAAAGGTGTCTAGTTGTTTATGTGGACTAGGTAGGACAGAATGATTCATAGGACTTGTCTAAAGATGAATAACCCTTACCCAAAGGAAAGGAAGTGTCAATTGTTTGTGTCGGAGCAATTTCAAATGAATTGGTTTTGTAGGCGTCTTACATCGCATATAGGGAAGTGAGTTCTATGTTATTTTTCTGCCCAAAGGTGTATACTTGATGATAACTCACTGTCTCGCAGAGTGGAAAGTCGCAAAAGGTTCATAAAACACTCTGAGTATTTCAGCTCTACCCCAAGACTGAATTACATGTTTACAGTACAATGAAATTTGTTTGATATATACAATGGTTTTACCGACCATTAACAGTTATGGATGAGACCATTTTATTTACAATTGTCTATTACAGTTAGTATGAATGTAAAGATTGATCAAAAACTTGTGTGGGAAGTGTTGGCAGCCATTGTATATGCTACCGTACCTTATGTTTCCTCTTATTAGTGTTGTCTTTGTTCAATGAAAGACTTGCATATGATTTGGAAGTTCTAGTAAGGGGAAAGATTCTTCAGATGTATTTAGCATCATAAGAATCTTATTCTTAACTGGCATTTGATATAATCAATGGGATGCATTTATGCAGATGAGATTCGGTCGGGCTATCTGAGGCTAACTAACCTAATATTGCGGTTTTGGGCACATTTGTAGTTTTGTACTTTGTGTCGTTAGTGAGCATATGTTTTCGACCATATTATTTCATGCGTCATGCTAGGTATTTATCCTAGAGTTTCTAACATGATTCCTTGGTTCCTTGGGTTATATACAACTGTATCTTAATGTTCCAAATCATCAAAGACTAATTTGTTGTGTACTTCAGAGGTAAGGATATGTTTTCCAGGAGTAGTTAGACAAAGTTCGCGGTGATTTTTTGGCGGGACCAAGAACTAGAAAAGGTTCTCGCACATTCTTGGCGATCTAGGGATTGAAACAATTAGATAATTTCAGCTCATTAGATGGAGTTCCTTTTTTTAATTATTTTTTAAGAATTCTCTTCTTAGTGTTAAGTCTTACTAAGTATCTGTTTTTGGAGATTATGCGTTTTGTTTTACGCATTAGTTATGCTTTTTGTTTAGTACACTGCATTTTGTTGCTCTGGCTCATGTTTTGGTTCATGTTCTAATCATTGGTTGGTTATATCTCTCGCGATTAAGGTTTGTAGAATACACAACATAAACCATATATTTTTTTGCAGTGGTCAATAGTATTTCAGATACAAAATTTGGTTCATATTTTATGATTTCATTTTCTTAATGATGTTACGATTTTCTTCTTTTGCAGCGCTCTTTGGTTGGGAATCAAGAAATCATCTAACAATAAGAAAAAAGGGTTTAAAGCTCAGAGAAATGTACTTTTACTACAAGCTAAGGAAACAAAATTCGACATAACAATTCAAATAACAGATTTATATTCCAGATATAACCAATGCATTCTTCCTATACTATAGGCATCACCCCATCTCATCTCAATGAAATCAAACAAGCTAGGGGTCATTATCACCACTTCAATGCCATTGCCAATTTGTCATGATAGCAATATCACCATCTTATTTCTCAATGCTTCGAAATTGCAATCCATCGACTGTTCTTCTCAACATTATATATCCCTAACCTGTTTCATTTTTTTCTATGGTATGGGTTTTTGTGTTTTTTGTTTATTTATCAAAGAATTTGTCCACGACATTTTTTTTGTGCACCTCCATATCTGATGCCACATTCTTTTCCTTTCAGATGGCATTGATTCCCACATCGAAAATTCATATATGGATACACAATTTGTGAAAGCAGCGAAGACCCAAAATCAATTTCATCACCGGTAGTCCATAAATTTTGTTAGTGTACGTAATTATCTAATCTTACGTGTCTATATACTGGCCCCTTGACCCAATCAAGAACACATGTAAAACTTTGAAGTTTTTTAAGAAACAAAGCCTTAAGATTCTACGCGGAAACTAGTCTTGAAACCAAGTATCCTTATGATAAAACCTAGATGCCCACACATATTGATTCCATAAATCATGTCAAACCACTATAAAGGCCTTGTGCTTAATTCATGAGTCTTCTTTGAGAGAACGGTCTTCTTCTCTAGAAAACGGCCCACATTTCCATACTCATATAGAGTAAGTCTGATGCAAACATGCTTGGTAATGGTGATGCAAACATGCAAAACAAACTTCTCATTGCCATTGCTTAGCTTGCTTCCAAGCCATTTTAACCAACTTGCAAACCTAATGGTGATCTTTTAGGGTCATCATCAACATGCTTAGGTAATATTAAAATTGTATTCTTATCACGGATGTCCTGCTTATTGTTAAATCTTTTTTTTCCTTCGGAGATATCGAAAATACTCACACCACGATTGACCTCATCCTTGTCCAATAAGCACACAATTTTTGGACAATACAAACTGACTCATCATTTTGAATCCACCTTCATAACAAGGCTTTCTTTATCATGTCAGACAAGTCACAGCTTATAAGTAAATGCCATCTGAAAGGAAAAGAATGTGGCATCAGATATGGAGGTGCACAAAATAATTAAGCACAAAGTCTTTTCATAACTTTTAAGTTTCGCTGCTGCTTAATCTATCAATAGTTACTATCAGTATTTCATCGAAGATCTTTGTTGGGTTGCAAGGTGCAACCAGATGTAATTTATGTTTTCTGATGAAAAGATATGGTGACACGTGATGAGGTACGACTAATTTTATCTGCAAAAGTTCTCAAACAAAGGAAATTCAGTGAAAATGTTTCCCACGAGCCCTTATGGGTTTACTATTGGCGACACATGCATTTTCAAAACAATTTCTTTGGTTTTAATTACCTCTCTTTTGGGTTTCCCGCACAGCTTCTCACTTGAACAAGAAAACCTTCTTCCATGTATAGTGGATCGCCAGAGTCAAGCAGGCACCGCCAGGTGCACGCTGTGTAGAAGGAAAGAGCGATTCATCAGTAAAAAATTAACGAAACAACATCATCAACATCATGCTTATTTTGCAATTGCACTATGAAGAAACCATATCGTACTAAGAGCATCTAGGCTAGAGAGTGGAATATACATAGATAAAAATATACATGTGAGTGCCCAAATGTGGTTTGATGTCGATACTAGTAAATGTAGTCCTACTTCAGTTAAATTGGAATGAAAAATTACTTGCTTACCCTGAAATTGTTATCAATACCAGCACAAAACCCACATCCTGCTTGAAGGCATTTGAAACAGTCCCATGTACTTTCATCTGGTGCTGAAATATAACTTGAACATGTGTTGTTACCGAAATGGGAGATAGCCTCTAATTTACTGCTCACTCCTCCAATATTATTGGGTGATAGTATAAGGATTAAACTTATCCCTAAAAGGCCCGCCATCATATAGTATGATTTGATCAACAAATTCTTCCTCCTCCAAAGTTTTACAGTAACGAAAGGTAGACTTGCACGTTGAATACCACATAGACCATAGCCCAACATGAAAGGATACTTCATATGGAAGATGTCCCATTTAGAGGGTGGCGATGGTTTAAGGCCACCCGTCCTCATAATACGAGGAAAGACATACAATAGTGTGTTTTCACTTACTAACTGTTCGGCAACTTGCAGACCAATGCAAACAACAATCTGTCTACGTTCGAAAGAATCACTCCATGTTCTCCATTAGAGGTGTAAACTGGGGTGTGCCAGCACGAGCACAGCCCAGCCCAGCATGCTAAAAGTTGAGCACAGCCCAGTCCAGCACGTGACTTAGCCCAGCACGGCACAACACGTTAGTTAAATGGGATGTGCTGGGTTTGACTAATTGGCACAGTAGCCCAACATAGCATGCGGCACGGATTAGCACGTGGCACAATACAGTACATCACGTTAAGAAAGCACGTCATAGCATGCACAAGTACACAATATAACAAGGCATAATACATCACATTTTGTGTATATTTCACAAAAGAGTCACTATTCTAGCTAGTTTTTGACATTTTATGCTGACTTATTTTTATAACAACACATATAATACCTAAATATTTGGAAAATATATTCCAATATCGTTGTTATAATGTCATTACCTATATTTGACTAGAACATTAATTTACATGACAATGATCCAATTTTATATTTGATGGGTTATTTCTTTTTATTGAATAATAAACTTGTTGATTTTACTTGAAAAAAATTCAAATGATATGCTATCTATTTAGATTCTAGTAATAATGTATGTCTTAATGTATACCATTAAGTGATTTCAAATTGTTTATAACACGTGTGACAGCACGGCACATCACGTTTATTCGTGTGTTGTGCCCGTGGGCTGTGCTGTGCCTAGATTTTGACTAGTAAAGCACAGCCTGGCACAACACGTTTAAATTGTTGGCACAACACAGCACGGCACATGGCACGTGAAGCACGTGACTTCGTGTGCCGGGCCGGTACGTTTTACACCTCTATTCTCCATATCCTACAAAAGATATTGCTGACGGAATGGATTTTTTTAATTTTACCCATCCTTTTCATTCTTAATAGACAACCTTAAGGCACAAAACTCTTTCTCGACTTCAAAAGAACTGTAAATTTTCCTCAAGGATTTAATTGCATCCTCTTTTCTGTTCTGTTTACAAAAAATATAAAAATAACATTAATTGAGAAAGAAAATATACGAGTAAAGATAATTCCATGCTTAGAATCTTACCCTTTTATAGCCAAATAGGTGAATCAGGAAGCGACAACATTAGCAGAAATTGTACTAGAGTTGGAAACCCTGCTATCGCGATGATATAATCTGAAATCCTTACTGTAGCGATTCAAAATCTACAGTAAATCTCGATTTCGATCAAAATTTCTGGATCGATCATAATCTCTAATTGAGTAAGATCTTACTGGATTTGAAGTTGTTTAAATCCAGGTATGACTTAAAGCTTCGGTTATTCTTGAATTGAAATCTTTTTCTGTGAAACAAGTTATTCGATTATTGTGGGCGATTTGGGTTTGTAGAGGAACTATGTTTACTTTCAAGAAATGAGAAGAAATGTCTGCTTATTCTCTTTCTTTCAAGATTTATTTTCAAGTAAAATGGATCGCTCATATCTTGTTTGAGAAAAGTCCCCATTCATGATTACTGATAGGTCAAAGGCTATAACAGTATGAATGAAAAGGAAGGAATCGTTTCTCTCTCAGGGCGATTTTCTCTTTGCAAACTCAGCCTCACAATCGTTTCAATCCTAGGATTTGATTTATTTTGTGAGAGTGCTAATTGAACTTCTCCGCTGTCGAAGGAAGGATATTTGATCTTTCCCCTTGGGGCCGGGATTTTTTGATTAGTGGAGTTTTTTGCTACTCGCCTTGTTTAGATTTAGAACTTTTTTGGGTCTTTTTTTAATCATGATAACTGGTAGATCTGCTCATAGAACTACTCGGATGATGAAGGGGTTAGACATATCACAATCTAAGGATCGTAAAATGGATTCTATATTTAGAACTAATACGGAGAAGGAGGAAGTAAGAACGATGTTAGGCAGCCTCTGAAAAGAATAGTTCAGTTACAAAGAAAATCAATCTCCATTGAAGAAGATTATGTAGGAAGCACAAAAATCATTAAGCTTATTGAGAGAGGAAATGGTGGTTTCAGCTCGTGGTTAGCTTTGAGTCCAAAGATAATGGAATGGCTAAAGAAAACATTGGAAAACGCGGCTTCTAATGGAGATGGGAAGAACAAATGGTCAGAAAGGCTGGGTGAAGATGTATATTTAACTCAGATCCAAACCAATGATGCAGGAGAATATATGAGAATTTCAAGATTCAAAAAAGATGGGGACGGAAAGTAGTACAGCATATGTTTACCAAGTGGAGAAGATAGAGAGTGTTGGTCTATTATGGCTGAAGTACTTGCAGTTTTCGGAGAAAATAAAGTCGTCAACAATGAACTGACCTCTTTCTCTTCTGAGAAGGACTACCCAAGTTTACATTCTAAAGAATGCGGGGAAGAAAAGAAAGGACTGGTGAAGATTTCTCATCAAACTGATTGGAAAAGGCTGACGGGTGTTATTAAAGGGAAGTTAAAAACTCGAAGATCTTTGGTTTTCAAGGAAGTTAATTCTCTCAAAATATTATGGTCACCAATTATTTGGGTTCATAAAGGAATTATAATCAAAAACTACAGATGTATTGGAGAAGACGGTAATATTATTCATAAGGATAAGATCGAGTCTAGAAGAAATATAACACCGGAGAATATTTTTCCCGTGGAATCTTTTACCTTGAAAGAAAAGTGGCTAAAAGTGAAAGGTCTACCATCAAAATGGTGGAATTCCAAAACATTCACTCAAATCGGAAATGAATTAGGGGGATGCTCAGGATATCCATGGAGACTTTACAAATTAAGTCAAGAAAAAACTTTCACTTTTTCCGTATAGCCATTGAGGGTGGTTTTGAAGGTGTCCCTGCGGTGTTGCTGACTGAGATTGGCGGTGAGAATGTGGTGTTGAAAATTGAATGGGATGAGGATTATTCCCCTGATTCTCAGCTAAAAAATTATGACTATCTTAGAGCAACTCCAAGAGAGAGTGGATCTATTTATTTTTAGTGACACATAGTATTTTAGATCCCCGTTTGGCATAAATTCATCTCCAACAGTAGGGTGCTACAAGTTAGGAGGGACCAATTATTAAATATGAAGGTGTTCAAGAAAGTGTTATTTACACCTCCGGTTGCACTTCCACATCATGTTTTTAACCAATTTTCTTTTAATTCTAAGAGTTAAATTTCTCACTGTTGGAGATGGTTTTTAGATATGAGGTCCTATATTTACTCTATGTATAGACCTCATAAATAAAAGGACTAAATAAAAAATCCACGTAGGATTTTTTCCACCTTCTGTTGGAGATGCTCTTAGGAAAGTCAGGGATTTTGATGAGCAATTCACGGAGCTTCAGATTTTTGAAAATTAGAATATTTCCAAATCTGTTTCGTCTGCGAGAAGTTTAAGGGGGGGAAATGGAAGGACAAGATGGAACAAATCCCATGGGCGTTAGTGCACATGCGATACAAGACCTGATTCTGTATGGATCGGGTCAGATAGTTCAAGAGGACGAAGAAGGGAGTTGGATATATATCTCAAGGATCCAAAGAGGAGAACCACGGAGGAATATTGTACAACAAGAAAGCCCGGTTATTAATTCAGGGTCTAGGTTTTTTGCGTTACAAATAGAGGAAAGTCCAAATAGCCGAGTTATGAGAAGCATCTCAGAAGGATCACCTGGTGGAACTAACAGGAATGACATGGAGAATGCGAGCGTGCATAATTTATAGGAGGTAAAATCTGATGAAGAGGATGGAGGAGCGGTGGTTGTGAAGACGGTTGATTCTTTAGTCAATTTGACCTGTAGCTACGGTCTTATTAGTGATAAGGATATTGCATCACTGAAGGAGAAGTTGACAGTACTTGTGCTTAGTTATAAAGAAAGATTTCGGAATTCAGAAAATCAGGGGGGTGATGGACTAGTGCGTGAGGGTACTGGTGAAAATGGTAATCAGGAAGATACAGTGGGAGATAATCTTCCACATGAGGCCGAAGTTGTTGAATATCAGACTCGTGAAGAGGGTGTTGTGGATGTTGGAATAGTACGGGAGAAGAATGATGGTAATGGATTTTAAAATTCAATGATGGAACGAAAGGGGCTTGAAAGATTTTTGATAAGATAACAACGCTTAAGAATTTGATTGCTAATCAGAGATGTGCAAATTTTCTCATTCAAGAAACAAAGATGATGAGAATCGCTTCTTGGTTCGTGAAGCAACCGTGGTATGACGAAAATTTTTCTTGGACTTATATCCCTTCGGTTGGTGCCAGTGGTAGTTTACTTTCTATATGGGATAACAGAAGATTCACAAAGGAGGATGAAAGACTTGGTTTTAACAATATCTCCACAGTTCTAATAAATAGAACTAACGGATTCAAGTGGGCTATAAAGAATGTTTACATCCCTTGTGATTATAATTCGAGAGCTTTGATCTGGGAGGATTTAGCTGAGGTTAGTCAATGGTGGAATGGCCCATGGTGTGTCGCAGGTGATTTTAATTCTATTAGGTCCGATAATGAAAGAAATAAGGGGGCAGGTGATAGTAGGAATATGGGTTTTTTGAATAATTTTATTCGGCAGCAGGAGATGATATCCCAACCTCTTCTTGGTGGTTCTTATACGTGGTCGAATAACCACTCAGATCCCTTACTATGTATACTAGACAAGTTCCTTTTTAATATTGGTTTTGATGAAGCTTTCACTGGGGCTATTCAATTAGCTCTTACAAGGACGATCTCTGATCATAACCCTCTTATGGTTATAACTAGTCCTTCTGTGAGTAGTAAACCATACTTTAAACTAGAACAAAGCTGGATTGAACACAAGGATTTTCACAAGAAGGTGAAGTTGTGGTGGGAAACTATGGTGTATCAAGGAGGTGCAAATACAATTTTCTTTCTGAAAATGCAAAACTTGAAGGTTTTCATTAAACAGTGGGGTTTGCAAGAGTTTGGAGGTATAAAACGAGAAAAGCTTGCTTTAACAGAGAAAATTGGTGAGTTAAACATTATCGAAGAATCTATGGTGCTTCATCCTGATCAACAAGTTCTTAGATTACAATGTAAGACCAAGCTTCGGGATATCGAAAGGCTGGAGGCTAGGAAATGGCAATTACGGGCGAAACAGAATGGGTTTAGATGGGGCGACTCTAATACTGGCTATTTTCATAGAATAGCAAGTGCACGGAAGAAAAGGAACACAATTTCCAAGTTGCAAATCGGTGGAGCTGATTGTTTGGATTAGAACTTAATCAAAGAGGAGATAAGGAATTATTACATTAATCTCTTTTCGACCAATAGTGATATCAAATCTACTTTAGATAACTTGCCTTTTCCGGTGGTTGATGAAAATGTCAAAGCTTGGATGGAGAGAAGTTTCACGGAGGATGAAGTATGGGATGTGGTAAATAAAATGGGTTCTAATAAATCCCCGAGTCCAGACGGTTTCACAGATGAATTTTATAAGAAGTGTTGGGACGTCATCAAAGTAGATTTTATGATTATGCTTAATGATTTTCATCATTTTGGATCTCTTGATTGGAGGATGAATTTCTCTTTTCTTACTCTTATCCCGAAGAAAGAAGACTCATGTACCCCAAAAGACTTTAGACCGTTAAGTCTAATTGGAAGCGTCTACAAAATTCTTTCGAAGATTCTTGCTGAACGTTTGAAGACTGTAATGCCAAAGCTTATTTCTGATTTTCAAGGGGCTTTTATTCATGAAAAGCAAATTTTGGATGGAGTTTTAATCGCCAATGAATGTGTTGATAGTAGACTTAAGTCGAAGAAACCCGGAATTCTTTGGAAAATTGATATGGAGAAAGCTTTCGACAACATTAACTGGCATTCCATCTTTTGCATTGTTCATAAGCATGGTTTTGGGGATAAATGGATGTTGTGGATAAAGTGGTGTGTCACTTTTTCTCACCTTTCAGTTTTGGTGAATGGGGGGCTCAACGAAGAGGTTCAAACCATCTAAGGGATTACGACAAGGCGACTCACTTTCTCCTATCTTTTTCTGCTAGTTGTTGAAATTTTGGGGAAGTTAATGAATGATGTTGTTCAAAGGGGCCACATTACCGGATTTAAGGTAGCAGAAACGGGGAACATAATTTCACATTTACAATTTGCAAATGATACTCTCATTTTTATCGATGCAAATGCGGATGAGGTAACTAGACTTTTTATTATTTTGTCCGTGTTTGAGTCTCTAACGGGTTTGAAATTAAATTTGGACAAAAGTACCATGATTAGTGTTGGTGCAGACGATAGCATTGAAGAGTTAGCAAAGGAGTTAGGCTGTAAAACAGAGACTCTGCCTTTTAAATATCTTGGCATGCCAATTGGATCATCTTCGAAAAGCTCCTCCATTTGGGATACTGTTTTAGAAAAGATGGCACTTAAGTTGGCATCTTGGAAGAAGAAATTCTTGAATAAAGCAGGTCAGATTGTTCTGTTTAGCTAGATTACCGGTTTATTTCCTTTCTCACTTCCACCTTCCTCTTTGTGTGGAGAAGAAAATGATAAAACTTTTGCGAAATTTCCTTTGGGGGGCTGTTGAAGGAAGGAAGAAAATGGCTTGGGTTAAATGGGATAAAATTAATCTGACCAAGGAGCAAGGAGGATTGGGCGTGAAGAATTTTCGCATTACTAATAAGTGTCTGCTTGTTAAGCGGATTTGGCAATATTTAAAACAAAAAAGGGCTTTGTGGAGAACCATCATTCAACAGAAGACTCATGCAACGGAGGATATGGTCATGCCGGTTGATGAAAATGTAACTCAAGCGAAGAGTTTATGGCGTAATGTAACGAGGTTAGTTCCGGAAATCCACAGTATGATCACTTTCAAATTTCGAAATGGAAGGGGAGTCAGATTTTGGATGGACCGTTGATTAGAAACCGGTTGTTTGAAAGATATTTTTCCAATGATTTTCAAAGCTTGTGCTAGGAAACATGACTCTTTGGCATAGATGATCACAAATGGACAATGGAAAGGAAATTTTAAGAACCGGTTAGACGCCAATGAGCAGTTGGAATGGTACCTGTTGTGTCGAGATATTGACGTGGTTCCTATTTTAGTAGATGGAGATGATGAGGTAGAGTTCGCGCCAAACTTCAGCAATAGTTTATGCTATGATGTTCTTGCTGGGAACGTTCCAGAATGCTCCTTCTACAAATTCCTATGGAAAAATTACATTCCTCCAAAAGTAAGTTTTATCCTTTGGGATGTCTTTCATAATTCGCTCCCTACAAGATAAATGCTTACGTATAGAGGGGTCGAACTGGAGAGTACCTCTTGCCATTTATGTAATGAAGTAATGGAAACGACCGATCATTTACTGCTGCACTGCTCCTTTTCGTTCAAATTGTGGGATTACTTTTTAAAGTCGCTTCGAATCTCTTGGCCAATGCCAGACACTTTGCTTCAAGTGTTTGAAGCTTGGGATTGAAACATTTTGACTGGAAAGTGTAAGCACATTTGGAATTTATTGCACTATGCTATTATTTGGAACGTTTGGAATGAGAGGAACCACAAGGTCTTTGGTGGGAGACCGAAAGATGTCGAAGAAGTTATTGTTGAGATCAAGCAATCTCTGGTTCTTTGGAGTTGCGATTTGAACATTTTTAAGTATGCATACACTAGCCAAATCATTCATAATTGGGAGCTAACTCTGCATAACTAAGCTTCTTTTTGTTCACTGCTTTGTTTCAGTTGCTTTTTGGCACTTCCTTGTACTTGCCTTTTGCTGCCTTTTTTCTTTAATATAAAATTTTTCTTTTCAAAAAAAA
>JAJJWX010003915.1:0-87625 GCA_023529315.1 Papaver bracteatum | reverse complement strand
AAAAACACCTACACAAACATAAAAACACCATAATAAGTACAAAAATCGAGACTAACAATAGAGACACTGAGGACAATTCAGACACAAAAATGTGTCTATCACCACCCATTATGTAAATTCCTATATAAAGGGTTCCACTAGATTCAGAAAAGGATGATATATTTTTTATAGTTGAGAAAGTCTTGAGGAGATAGAAATAACAAGAGAAAAGTTGTATTCTTGAGTTCTTATATTTCTTGTAAACATTTCTGAAAATTAAATAGTAAAGTGTCGTTTTTAATCTTCAAATTTGAGTTGATTATCATAAATTCTTAACAAGGGTGTAGTGTAGGATTTCCTGCAACTACACAAGGAAAAAAAGTTGGATCACCTCCTAAAGAAACTTTCATTGATTCTCCAAACAAAAACCACGATACGGGAGAAGAATTTTCAAACCTTACTCTGTAAAATGATTATCCGGTTAAGACCATGAACAACAATCGAATCAGTGAATTAAGTGGATCCGTGTACATAGAAACACGATCAAGGATCAAGAAATTATCTCAGAACACTTTTGATTCTTCTTCTTCTTCTTCTACTACTCTCTTTCTTTGTATTGAATTAGGGATTCAAAATTTTTCTTCCTCTCTCTATTTCATTTGGTTTCTCTGTGTTTTAGATGGAAGGGTGATTTGGGCAACTATAAAATACGACTTATATATCTCGCACATGTTTTTGGACTTGGGATTCAATTATTTAGTCCAAAAACATAAAAAGGGACCACCAGATAAATTTTTTCTATGGGTGGACTACACATTAAGCGGGTTCTCCAAAGTAGGATTAATCAGTAATTCCTAGAAGAAACATCTTCAACCGTTGATCCTGAAATGTCTCCAATTCATGTTGTACATGTTGAAGAAGTCTGCAAAGCTGCAGATGATTGGACAACAATAAAACCTGCAAGTTTCATCACTCGTGAAGACCTAGAGCGTTTTTTTAAGGATAGAGGAAAATACAAGACATCATATGTCCATCGTCACTAACCTCCATATCCTGCTGCCACACAGAGGATTCCGCTTCCAAAAGGTTATACCTCTCCAATATTCACTCTTTTTGATGGAATGCAATGCTAGAGAATATGTTTCTAGTTTACCGGAATCATTGGGCGAACACGAGCACGACCATGTCGTCCATCCGAATGAATTTTCAAAGTCTCTGACAGGAAGAGCATACACCTAGTATAACAACATCGCACCAAGAAGTATCACCCTTTGGGGAGAGATTATTAATGCTTCCTACAGAAAATACTTCTTCGTGTAAGAGCAAGTCACTCTCTCTGATATATGAAGGATGTTTCAAACGAGCAATGAACATCCCAATGATTATGTGAAAATGTTCAGAGTTCAAGCCTTGGACTGTCATGACCCAAACGTCATGGAATATCAACTTGTAGACTTATGCATCAACGAAATGATCCCGGTCTACAGAGCTTTATTGGAAAATCTTCGGTTTCAGATTTTCATAAATTCATGAAGCATTTACGCGATCAGCAACTGTCATGCCTGATTTACTAGAAAGAGAAAAGTCTACAAAGATTTCGGAAACTTGTGGAACTCACGACACTCAGTCAACGAACAATACAATCCCCAACCTTCCACAAATATTATTACAGAAGGAAACAAAAGGAAATACAAGGCACCAAAGCACAAGAACGCTCCTCCAATATCTCAGGCTCATACGAAAGCACAAATAAAGGATAACCAATCCTGAAATGCACAAACCTTGACCTAGCATCAACAAGCGAGGAAATGATCACACCGACTCAAACTTCTCTCTTCTCATGAAGGAGTGATCGAGTTACTAGAATTCTGGGTTCAATATGGTGCAATCAAGTTGTCTTTCATCAGGAGAGAGCCAACTGAAGAAGAAATGGAGAATCTCAGGTATTATCTCCTTCATAGGTTCATCGATCATCCAACAAGTAACTACAATATTCTGAAGCACATCTTCAAAGGGAAGGTTGATCCAGCTTCAACTGGGGACTGAAGTAGTACACAAGAGTCCTCTTCCAGTCAGAACCTTTACACTCTCTGAACAACAAGTCAAAGAAGTAGTTCAATCGTTAATCGAGCATATCTGTGAATTGCTCTATCTGTCTAAGTCACAAAAGAAGGATACATTCACAACACCAAATTACATTATGTCAGATGTCTGTCCATCCCAGAAATACTCCTTGAACCTTCATCCACAGACAAAGAGATGCATGACTAGGGACTGCTTACCACAGTTCATCTCAGAGGAAATGAATTTGGGAGAACGTTGGTCGATGCTGGCACCGTTATCAACATTGTTCCACTGAAATCCCTCATAATCACAGGCATCACTCGATAATAAGATACTCATTCTCCCATCCCAATCAAAGATCATGAAGGAATGCTCGGAGATGCATAAGGTTTCATCACTCTCAAAATGAAAGTTGGCTCAACTTGGGCGAAAACCAAGTTTCACATAATCAGTAAGATCCAAGATATGACATGTTCTTCATACAAGCATGGATCCATGCTAAAAAGATGGCTACTGACAAAGCGCCTCTGGTTGCACATCTCTCAAATGAAGAAAGTTCTGATCCAGAAAATTTGGAGGACATTCCATCATCGAGAACTTGGGGGAATTTAGAACTTTGACGAGGTTGCAAGAACCTGGAAAAGATGCATAAACATTCATCAAGAGGTTCCACACTCAGGAAAGTATCATTCCTTCCATGTCTATGTCATTTATTTCCTCACATGATATCCTAGCATGGGGACTTCTTATAGCAACTCTGCAAGATGTTATGAATGGTAGCTTCACTACATTAGTATTTTACCAAGTGGTTGAATATGACATTTCTCCGAATCGAGCACTAAGATATTCATTACTGAGATGATGTCCAAGCATGGAAAAGAACACTTTGGGAATTTCTCCATAGCCTTGCAGGAGTTTTCATGTGTTCAACAAAATCATAAATCTCTGATGTCTGCACAAGTGTTGAATCCCACTACCGCAACAACTGAATCAATAGAAGATACTCAGGGCCGAGACGATCAAACCTAAGACATTCGACGCTTAAGGAATATATGCTTCAATGCTCGAGCATCTAAGAAGCCTTCAAATAGTACTCCCAATTAAAGAGTACACTTTCGATAATGTCCTGACATTCAGCATAAATATCTCGACGATGACATACCGATTCAACGCCAGCACGATCAAAGTGTAACTGAACCACAATCGATAAGTCTTCATTATCCCATGATAAGACTTCTGAAGCAGATGCAACATCATTCATACATGGATAATACTAAGTCCTTCAACATACACTCGGCAACCTGAGGTAATTCCGTGAAACTTCGTAAATGGGAGTTCCCTATATCACAAGCCCCTGCACGATTGAGGAACTTCATCTCTTCACGAATCACATCCAGTATGAAAATTGCTGCTTCTATCTACCGCAACAACTTTAACTCACTGACGAAGACAGTTCATGGTAAAGTTATACTTTTAGGAGCATTCAGGTTGAACTCTCATCACACCTTCATCTTAGGGATACTCAACTCATCAACTAGTTCGTGAACGTAAAAGGCTCACTGGATGGAGGAGCAAATATTATATCTATGATCATGGTTCTGGCCTTTTCGGTCTTTGGAGCAACTCCAACCATAGTATTGGCATCAAAAAAGATATGTGGAGGAACTCCATTCATGGTCTCAGCATCAACAAGAATTTCTGGAAAAAATTCAATCGTGATCTCAGCATCAACAACGGTCTCAGGAGCAACATCTTCATCACATGGCTTCATCAACTAACCATTCTCTGAAGTGTTACACATGAATCGGACTTCTCAAAGAACTAATGATTTATATCAAGATGTGTATACCTTATAACATGCTCGCATTAAAGTCTTCCAAAAGCTTGCACGACTTGTGGGCACAATCCAAAGTCTTCTACAAGATGTTCTCATCACCTCCACGAATGAGATACAACAAACTTCAGGCCATGGGTTTACAAAAACGTACCAATGGGTGAGGAATGATACAATGCTTCCTCAATAAAATATGTTCATCTACGTCTCTTATACAACATACCAAAAGGGCGCATCATTCGGACATACGAGCTGAAAATACGGCCTTTACCGTCAGGTCTATGAAATCTGCAAAAATTTATACGGGATTACAAATTACAAATGTGCACGCTTCGTTGTCTGACCTCTACAACTACAAATTGAGTGATTTTTTTTTCATGTGATAACTCATTATCTTAGCTTCAAAAGTTGGGGTCAAGCATCGAATTTCGACGTCGTATGAGGTTCCACAGTCGATCGGTGTCCACCAGGTCTTTCCATTAAGTAATTCGTCAAGGTACCTCCAAATTCGACCACCTAGGTCTTTACATCAATTTTCTACCTGGGTTTTCTATCCAAGTCTTGCCAGAAGAAGAGAAAACGAAAAGGAGAGATTCAACAAAATACTATGGACTGACAGTCCACTGATCATGACGATCAGTTTCATAGTCCAAGATCCATGGCACTAGACTCTCATGTGCTAATCACTCATCATAAAAGGAATACTACCACCGGGACATGAAACCATGGTCATGACATCACCCCCTCTTGAGAGCACCTCAGTTATGGTCCTGTGACCAGGGTTTCAGAAGTGATGTTTCTACTACTGATAGAAGATGGCACTGTAAGTACCACCATGCTCATGTATCAATAAATATTTCCTAATATCAAATGAATAAATGACATTAAAATCCTTCACTAACCGTTCAAGATACAAGCGAATGGTCTAAAGACACAACATGAGTGTTTTACAACAAGCTCATCTGAGATAATTTTACACTGTCCTGCACAAAGCAGCGAGCTGGGATAAGTAGGTGAGGAATCTATGGATGAGTCATATACCATTATCTTCGTATGGATGTCCACTACAACATATCAAAAATTCACAGCAATTGGAGGAACGAGCAAAGAGAGGTGGCTAAAACATTGGACTACACGCCAGCTGAAAATTTTCTGAAGATCTCCTGGAAATTTACCATTTCGCTGAGTTAGGCCCCTAAACATGCTCAAAACTCAAAAATATTCTTTCAGAAAGCTTGGAAATTCCCTGGGCATGAGAAAACATGGGTAGATCTCGAAATTCCGACATCGGACGAAGATTCTACAACATTTTGCTAGAAGATCTAACTTCTGATGACGAATTATGATGAAATTCTTCATTCATCCACATCTGAATCGGGAGCTACACCATCAACGCAAAGCCGAATTTCATATTCAGCTGATAGTTTCACTTGATAAAGTTGGCAGTGCTTCTGCTGCTGAGATATGAGCACATATCTTTACAAGAATCACTCAACGATCCAGAGACATACCATGCATCAGTTTTCCAACATATCTGAGTGGTTGATTCACCTCGGCATGAGCATCTGCAGAAGTCTTCATCTTTGACTTGATATTTTTGGAGCATTCCCCGGAAGATCCAGAAGAGTGGTTGCAACCAGAAGTCACCACTATCTAAGGTGAAAGACATGGAGTCATGGATATACCAATAACAAACGCGTAACAAAAATGGTAACAATCCAACTCTTACCTATTTACAATTTCACTAGCTGTAGTGATTATAACGTCAACACTTCAAAACTTGCTTGCTTCTTCGAACCTACAAAAGACGGGAAAAACTCATATTTTCATAAAATCATAAACATTTCTACTGCGTGAACATTCACCATGGTATTATGAAAACTAAAACATTATTTCAACATAAATAATTGTTTGCTTCTAATGATTACACAAAACTCTAGTTTTGATTTTTTTAAGAAAATATTTATAAATAAAACGTGATTTACTCACTAAATAAATTTTGATATGAGCAAGGCTCATGTAAACGAAATTTTCGTGGATATTCCACGGTTTCATCAAAAAGAATATATCCGTGAACAGGTCACGGTTTTATTAAAAAAAAAAAAAAATTCCCTTCGTACTATCGTTCGTCTTCGAAACGAGGGTTTATTTCGATTTTATGAAAATTCACATGGTTTAAGGTAAAGTTTTGGTTTTCATGAAATCTCATAAACAAAATTTTCTCACTGACACAGGTCTATTTCAAAAAAAATAATCTCTCTTAGGTCAGGGATTATTAATAGTTTCTCAAACTAACGATCGAACGAACATACGTTTTCTAAGAAACAAGGGTTTTCTACAAAACTCACACTCGTACATACACGTGTATATAACTTCAAGGAATGAACAACTCATGAGAGCAGCAAACACACACAAAAAAGGGGGAATTACTCCTTTTATATCAAATTTTATTTCCAAAACCTAACCTTGCAAGGATTTCCTTCTTGGGCCCGGCCCGTGAATCCTAAAACTACCAAGGTATCGTCATCAAAATCAGCGGTTCAACACCAATTCATGCTCAATAGGCGACGCTCTATCGTGCCACTGGAATCTTCGTTCAAGCCGTTGTTTGCTCGTACTGTCAAAAATCCGGTAAGTTTTTATCTTACGACAAGTTTCAATTGCTTATATCGTTTGTAACCGGAAAATCACCATTCAGTGCTGACTGACGAACATGACTGTCCCTCACTAAGCAGAGGACTTAATGTAGATGGTGGATTTTTGACGAAGGTTAAAATCGTAAAACCATAATTGTACATACTTCTGATCCAGTAATCAGACGAGTATTGGGGCTCATGTATCTCATTGAAGCATGAAAGCTCATGGCGCAAGAATCTCTGACTTAGAATATTGTCTCTCAGAGTATATGTATATGTGTAGTCTCTCAGCTGAGGCAATGGCATATCTCATGAATACTGAGCAATTTCAGTAATTACTTCTATATAGAATCGAAAGATTGGACGGCTCCTAGACAGCTTGCCTGCTAGTATAAAGCAATAATGTCTTCAGGATGTAACAATGTTTTCCCTGACTTTATAAAGGAAATATGATGCTTCAGCAAGCTCATATCACTCAATTCCTGAATAATTAATGCTCCTAGACGATCGTACTACTATAGAGCCATCGATTAATAATTATTCTTAAAATCATTAGATTCACTAACTGAATCCCTGGAAAATATTCAAAGTTTTTCATAATATTTCGTTACTTCAATTTATGGTTCTTCCCAGCAGAATTCCATGGGTTAGTAATAAATACTCAACACACGGGAATATGAGCTACCTTCGAGTAAGCCCCAACCGAAATGATGCAAGTGTACTTAGCAATAATGCACTAACGAGCATCTGAATGCACGAATGAGTATTTCAAAATACGACGAGACGATGAACCTATGCAAAATAGGAAAGAAAATAATAAATAATAAAATATTAACCAAGGCGCTAAGGGATTGGGCCCACCGGACGGCCAGACATGTTGTGGCTAGTCCCACGTCCAAATTCTATTTTATCATATTTTTATTATTTTCCTTGATCTCATGAAAATCCTTTCATTTGAACAAATATCCTTCGTATTAAGGAAACTCCTCATTTTCATGGTGTTTCCTTCGCATCAAGGAAATAATATAAAATTAGAAAAGGTGTCACGAACCGTGTCTACTAGCCGGCCGGATATGCCCTAGTCATGACCGGTCCCACACCTCATGATTCCTCATTATTTTATTATTATTTCCCTAATCTCATGAAAATTCCTTAATCTCGTGATATTTCCTTCAAGTCATGGAAATAATATGAAATTAGGGAAAGATAGTGGGACCGGGCCCTAGCCGGTCCCACACGCCCCTTATTTTATCAATATTGTTTTTATGTTTCCTTGATCCCATGAAATTCCTTTATTTCATGATATTTCCTTCAAATTATGAAAATTCATTCAAACCATGAAATAATGCATAAAATTAGGGAAAACTCGCGGGACCGGGTCCTAGCCGGCCGACAATGCCCAAACCGTCCCCACATACCCTTATTTTATTATTATTAATGTTATTTGTTTCCTTAATCTCATGGAAACTCCTTCACTTCAAGGAAACTCCTTGATTTCAACAAAATTCATTGGTTTTAACAAACTCGTTGGTTTTATGATATTTCCCTAAAATCATGAAAAATATTATAAAATTAGGAAAAATGTCGTGTTTGCCTTGGCCATAGACGGTCCCACACTTCACGATTCCTTTATTTTTTATTATTATCTTCCTTCAACTCATGAAGTTTTCATGGTTTCAGTAAAAATCCCTGATTTCTTCATATTTTCTCAAAATGTTGCTCAAACGCACATCAGAAAATATCAAAATTCTCAGAACTGAGACACGGACACTTTGGTGATGCGGGCATGTTACCTTGAACGACCCAGGTTGACTTTTTGGCTTGCAAGGATCCAGTCCCACATATTTTCACAATTTGACCTAATTTGCGCAATTGCACGTATTAGGTCTTAAACTCTTCCAAATAATTTGGAACTTCATTAAACGATCATTATTCATCCTATGACCACCCAGGGCCGGTTTCATGACCCCTTGGTTGGTCCTTCAAATCTCCATAATTAATTAGGTTTTATCACCTAAGGCTCAGATGAGCATTATTTTAATGATTAAACCAGCATTTAATCGTCCTTTCATCAACAAATCAACAAGTCTTCAAGAGACCTTGATATTTTTCTCACGTGAGCATCTGGGCACTACATGGTCGACCCATAATCCCATGTAACCGGTCCCTCCTTCACTCTATGGTTTATTTTCAATAAATCATCAATTGATCAAATTAGGGTTTTGAGTCCAAGGTTCATAATTCCAGATTCAAACGCTAACAATTTTACGTTGATCTCATGGTCAACAATTTATTAATTATACTCGGTTCAGTTGCCAGTATTATGATTTAATGCTTTATTTGGTCATCCAACCAATAATTCATCAAACGAGCAATATTTTCTCAAACCAAAGAATATTGGTTCAACTATCAATATTCAACAATTCATCGAATGAGCAATATTTTCTCACCTTAACTATTAACGTTTACTTGAGAATCATACCTCTGTCTCAATAGACACGTTCAATTCGTGAATCTCAGAATATTTTCAAATCACGTTCGACTCTACAATACAAGGACTCATCGTCCCATGAAGTCTTGAAGTCAACAACTGACTAACTAAATACACGTCTTCCTTGCAGACTCCACGAGACATCAATCGCGTTACATGGGGGGGATATTAACTAGGGTTTTGGTCTGGAGGTCTACGGCACGTATGTTCATACACACGACGAGAATTTGAGAAAGTCGTACAATCAGTTAAAGAAGTTAACTAAGTAGTGGATGGAAAATCAAATAAGTCTCCGTACGTTGAGCAATTGGTTTCAACACGATTTCCACTTCTCCACTCTTTGAATCCATCAACTGTCACACTTCATGGGATCATGGTGTTTACAATTCTAGCAATACAAATAATTCTATGAATCATGATTGAGGAGAGGACAATCTCACGTCAAATATACAACAAGAGATCAACAACTCAACGTCTGAGAAATTACTCTCAACAGAGTAAAATTCAATCATTCAGAACTTATCTTATTTTCAGAATACATAACATACCTTTGATCTTCGATTACCATTGATCCCACATATTTTTCAGCTTCCCTCCTACAGATCGACCCATCCTCTCTTGTGACCAAATTTACTCTAGAATGGCCATTGTCTTGGTTTGGGACGGAGTACTACATATTGATATCTTGAATTCAAAGCACTCCCTTCTTGCAGTGCATATATGTGAGGTTTAACAGTTCGCTCGGTTCAAGGAGTTTCCTATGCATGGTCATCTCCTCAATTCTGTAAAAACCAGTAACTCATTTTGCCCCATCTACACTATCTAACGAGCAAACTTGGTAACCATCAAATATTTCCACATCCACTTGATTCTTATCAAATTAGGATACTAAATCTCCTCAAATACTAACACCTCGTCTTAATCCTTATCTAGTTAGAATACTTAATCTCTTCAAAATCCAACAAAAACCCTTATTTTCACGTCCTTGACAAGACCAAAAATAATCCCTCAAAATCCATCAGCTACTTTCCCTTCCGAAATGGTCATACTTACCTTTTTGCAAACCAGTATTATTGCGTATTCGTTTCATGGGTATGGAATTGTATTTCTAGGGATATGATTCCATACCATTGTTTTGGATGTATAAAAACTAAAGGATTCCATACCATTGTTTGGGTTGTAGAATAAAATAAATACTTAATAGAAAATAATAAATATTGATTTAAAGCAATAAGAAGAAATACGATCAAGGATTCCTTCACCGTCACTAAACTTGATCAAAATACACATTTATTTCTTGTTAAATTTATATTGTCACTAAACGTAGAATAGCAAAAAACTCTGCTAT
Organism: Papaver bracteatum; assembly: GCA_023529315.1. Classification (NCBI taxonomy): domain Eukaryota; kingdom Viridiplantae; phylum Streptophyta; class Magnoliopsida; order Ranunculales; family Papaveraceae; genus Papaver; species Papaver bracteatum. Next base: position 77,273 of record JAJJWX010003915.1, on the reverse strand, counting down.
CCCTGAAATTCTGGTTTAAATTGAATATGGAAGTTATCGAATATCAGAATATATACAACTAACCCAGCAAGAATAGGATCTCAAGGGGTAAATTAATTGAATGATTTAAACTTTGTGAATTAGATTGATCCTAGCATCAGAAATATATGATCGGTCTGTTTACTAGTGTCATCTCTATACCCAATCACTTAAGAGAGTCCCTCTATTAAATTTTGCAATGTACTACTTGTGTAAAGAATTAAGTAACAATTACACGTATCACACAACCCTATACCAGTAGAAGCATTATTAGGTTAGTTTAAATGACCAATTAAATAACCCAATAATAGTTCTTAAGTATCCAATCACTTAAGAGAATTCCTCTATCAAATTTTGAAATGTACTACTGAAAAGGTGAGGGTACCCAAAATATACCTCAAGCTATTACTTTTCCTTCTTATAAGTCATTTCCCCGAAAGTTATTGTCTATGGACTGAGTCGAGACAATACAACAAATCGGTTCACACTTTGCGTGATCGTCTATGGATACGAGATCGAGACAATACGACAACAAAGTGTGTTTACTTGATTCAAAGGTTCGGACTTAACCAAACTCTATAGGATTCACATATCAAGTAAATAAGAATTAACGTTTGTTCAATTTACTTTAATTATAATAAAACAATTATAATGTGGAAATATAAAGTAAATGACACAGGAAGATTTTGTTAACGAGGAAACCGCAAATGTAGAAAAACTCCGGGACCTAGTCCATAATTGAATACTCTCAGGATTAAGTCGATATTCAAAATAAACCAACTTCGTATAGTTGAGACCAAGCAACTAAACCTATAGTTCACCTAGTTCTGTCTGTATTCCCATGAATCCAACCTGTAAACAAGTCACGTAGTTGGACCAATTCCTTTGGTTCGTATTCCAAACAGTAATGGAACAACAAATATGTTTGGTATCAACTCTCTTCAACCAAGTGATATTAGTTGCGCAAAGTTTCCCTTGTTTATATTAACATAAACTCCTTTGCCAGGTTCCAAGATCTATCTTATGTTCAATCACCCAAAGGAAGTCGTTAAGATTAAGCCAATCAATACCTTTAATCACATGGAAACGTATTGATGCCGATCTTCCTCAACTATTCTATCAAAATACCCAAAAGGATAAATCAATTATAGTCGGATCCTCTTTTTACCAAACAAGTATTGTGCACACCAAAGATTATAAAAACCAAGTCAGAAATCTTTAATATCTTCTTTGTCTTCAAATCTTCTTAGATCTTTAATAAACACCTGCACATAACTACTTGAATCTCTTGTGATCAATCACACACAAAATAGAGTCTGTTAACAATTGATTATCATAATATCTTCTTTAGATCTAACAACAGTCTAAAGATCCTTGTCGAAACCTTGAACTAGTTTGAGTGAATCTTATATCAGAAGAGAAGATTCGCAAGCATAAACAAACTAGGTGCAATCAAAGTTCAACCATCGTTAGTCAATCAAATCAATACGAAAACTAAAGATAAACCGCAATATCTAGTTTCCCACCAATGTGTCGCGCTAGAGCTTTTCAATCCCAAAGAAGACTTTAAATTGAGCGGTCGTAAGAGATTTCACCTAATTTTATTACTCTCTTCTCCGATAGGTGACTTCACCAGTAACAAAGACAAAAGTGGAAGTCTATGTTACGCAGGATTAGTTTGTTAGAAATGCAAACTCAAAGTATTTATAGACAAGGAAGTTTGGACACCAAGAAATTTCCAAAACTGAAAATATTCTCAAGATATTTTTCATTACTCCACCAAATTCGGTTTTCATAATTCCTGTGAATGGACTGTCCAAAAATACATGATCGAAATCTCCTTGGAAAATATTTAATTATCAAATGCACATTACTAATTCTTATTTTCCATATATAATTAAAAACCCTTAATTAAAAAGATTCTTAACTTATTTAAATTCGATCTTGGGATTTACTTCCTTCTTAGCCGTTAAGGAATATCTTTGAATATCTTTGAATAATATAGAATAATCATTAATGCACCGTGTTCAAAGTGTGTCGACATCTTACTCTTGCAAGCCCTTTTTCATACTGGCTCACTTGAAACCGATTTACCACGCTTCCAAACAAGTTTAGAATTGGTTCATCTGACTTTCAAGAACTACGTGATTGATCAAGTAACACTCAATCACAACTCATGGGTTTACGATTCTACCAAAACAAGTTTCGGTTATACCTCCATGTGAGTACTGTGCATAGTTACACTACCTTACCAAAGGTACGGCTGACTGGGTATTAGGATCGGTTCCCCATATATATTTGGTATCTAACTTGTATGCACTGCACATGTCCATAGGATCGGTTCCCCCTTCCCAAAAATGTGTTGCACATGTTCATAGGATCGGTTCCCCTTTCTTCCATAAACCTTGTTGCACCTCATACAAGGATCGGTTCCCCTTGTGATGCACTGCACCTCTTACTAAGATCGGATCCCCTTCTCCCAATAATAAGTTCAGACACTCACAACCCGATCATACCCCAGGTGATTATTTAAGATCGGTTTCACTAAAAAAAGTCATACCAATACATAAGTTAGGCCTCATGTGAATAGTTTTACCAAGAACACAAACAAGTCACGAACGGTTATACTAATCCCATGTATTAATCGTTCATAAGATATGCAATGAAGAACAGCCCCAATAACGCCTGGCGATTTCCTTTTCGGTTCACAACACATATCATGAACTTACTTCCTTAGAACACATGTAAACATTGTTCCCTAAGATGAAATCCTCACCTCATACCCATACATAATCACAATATCATTCATTCGATTATGTCGATATCTTATATACAAAGTTTAATGGTAAAGCAAGAAACTTCATATTGTATTCCTTAATACTATGTCTATCTAGAGTGTTCATGCTTCGCGGTTTTATGTTTTAAATATGCACGACTTGAAAGATACGTTAGGGAATAAAACAGTTCAAGTCAAATATCACTAACCTCAAGTGGAAGGATGATGTTGTCGTTGTAGCTCCGTACTTCTTCACTTCTTCAAGTCTTCGCAATACTTGTAATGTCTCACCCTAATATTTTCAAGCTAACCTATAGGAAGTTGACTCTAGTACATTTAAATCAAGCGACTCTTAAATGAGTTTTGGTTCACTAAAATATGACAACCAAACTTGACATACCAACACTTGGTGGGTTCAACCGAGAAATGCTCTAACAATCTCCCCCTTTGTCAATTTTAGTGACAAAACTCTTACAATCATATGGATAAACCCATGAGTTGACAAAACTCTTACAATTCTAGCATCAGACACATATGATCGGTATGTTTATTAGTGTCATCTCTATACCCAATCACTTAAGAGAATCCCTCTATTAAATTTTGCAATGTACTACTTGTGTAAAGAATTAAGTGACAATTACATGTATCACACAACCCTATACTAGTAAAAGAATTATTATTAGGTTAGTTTAAATGGCCAATTAAATAACCCAATAATAGTTCTTAAGCAACCAAAATAATAAAAATAATCGATAATTGTTAAAATTTCATTATTCAGGACTTTGAAATCATTCCTAATCAAAAAACTAATTGACTTGACATAATATAAAGAAATAAGAAGAAGAAATTGTAGATAAAATTGAATGTAAAAGTTGTATCTAGGTTCCCCTTTATGTAGGCATTTGTAACCTCCTGTTGATGTCTATCTGACAAGCAAACTTGGTAACCATCAAATATTTCCACATCCTCTTGATTCTTATCAAATTAGGATAATAAATCTCCCCAAATACTAACACCTCCTCCTAATTCTTATCAAATTAGAATACTTAATCTCTTCAAAATCCAACAAAAACCATTATTTTCACGTCCTCGACAAGACCAAAAAGCATCCCACAAAATCCATCAGCTACTTTCCCTTCTGAAACGGTCATACTTACCTTTTTGCAAACCGGTATTATTGCGTGTTAGTTTCATGGGTATGGAATTGTATTTCTAGGGATATGATTCCATACCATTGTTTGGGTTGTAGAATAAAATAAATACTAAATCAAAAATAATAAATATTGATTTAAAGCAATAAGAAGAAAGACAATCAAGGATTCCTTCACCGTCACTAAACTTGTTCAAAATACACATTTATTTCTTGTTAAATTTATATTGTCACTAAACGTAGAATAGCAATAAACTCTACTATCCATGAAATTCTAGTTTAAATTGAATATGGAAGTTATCGATTATCAGAATGTATCCAACTAACCCAGCAAGAATAATCTTTCAAGGGGTAAATTAATTGAACGCTTTAAACTTTGTGAATTAGATTGATCCTAGCATCAGCCACATATTATCGGTCTGTTTACTAGTGTCATCTCTATACCCAATCACTTAAGAGAATCCCTTTATTAAATTTTGCAATGTACTACTTGTGTAAAGAATTAAGTGACAATTTCACGTATCACACAACCCTATACTAGTAGAAGTATTATTATTAGGTTAGTTTAACTGACCAATTAAATAATCCAATAATTGTTCTTAAGTATCCAATCACTTAAGAGAATCCCTCTATCAAATTTTGCAATGTACTACTTGTAGAAAGAATTAAGTGACAATTACACGTATCACACAACCTTATACTAGTAGAAGAATTATTATTAGGTTAGTTTAAATGGCCAATTAAATAATCCAATAATAGTTCTTAAGCAACAAAAACAATAAAAATAATCGACAATTGTTAAAATTTCATTATTCAGGATTTTGAAATCATTCCTAATAAAAAAACAAAGGCTGTGTTTGATAGGAGTTAATTCCATGGAAATAGCCATCTTTCCATGGAAATAACGTGTACTCCGTCGTTTGGTCAAAAATCTGTTTCCATGGAATTGTAAAAAAAACGTGGCCTAAAGTAGGTTTTAAACTTAATTCCATGGAAAGTCTTTCCTTGCTTCCCCAGGAAATTGATTCCATGGAATTACTTTCTATGGAATTATTTCCTTTCCCTATTATCAAACACACCTAATTAACTATACATAGTAGAAAGAAATAAGAAGAAGAAATTGTAGAGAAAATTGAATGTAAAAGTTGTATCCGGGTTCCCTTTTATGTAGGTATTTGTAACCTCCTGTTGGTGTCTATCTAACGAGCAAACTTGGTAACCATAAAATATTTGCACATCCTCTTGATTCCAATCAAATTAGGATACTAAATCTCCTCAAATACTAACACCTCATCCTAATCCTTATCTAATTAGAATACTTAATCTCTTCAAAATCCAACAAAAACCCTTATTTTAACGTCCTAGACAAGACCAAAGAGCATCCCTCAAAATCCATCATCTACTTTCCCTTCGAAACGGTCATACTTACCTTTTTGCAAAATGGTATTGTTGCGTGTTCGTTTCATGGGTATGGAATTGTATTTCTAGGGATATGATGCCATACCATTGTTTTGGATGTATAAAAACTAAAGGATTCCATACCATTATTTGGGTTGTAGAATAAAATAAATACTAAATCGAGAATAATAAATATTGATTTAAAGCAATAAGAAGAAAGACGATCAAGGATTCCTTCACCGTCACTAAACTTGATCAAAATACACATTTATTTCTTTTTAAAATTATATTGTCACTAAACGTAGAATGGAAATAAACTCTATTATCCCTGAAATTCTGGTTTAAATTGAATATGGAAGTTATCGATTATCAGAATCTATCCAACTATCCAAGCATTAATAGGCTCTCAAGGGGTAAATTAATTGAACGCTTTAAATTTTGTGAATTAGATTGATCCTAGCATAAGACACATATGATCGGTCTGTTTACTAGTGTCATCTCTATACCCAATCACTTAAGAGAATCCCTTTATTAAATTTTGCAATGTACTACTTGTGTATAAGTGATAATTACACGTATCACACAACCCTATACTAGTAGAAGCATTATTATTAGGTTAGTTTAAATGACCAATTAAATAATCCAATAATTTTTCTTAAGTATCCAATCACTTAAGAGAATCCCTTTATCAAATTTGGCAATGTACTACTTGTAGAAAGAATTAAGTGAGAATTACACGTATCACACAACCTTATAATAGTAGAAGAATTATTATTATGTTAGTTTAAATGGCCAATTAAATAACCCAATAATAGTTCTTAAGCAACAAAAATAATAAATATAATCGACAATTGTTAAAATTTCATTATTCAGGACTTTGAAATCATTCCTAATCAAAAAAATAATTAACTAGACATAATAGAAAGAGATAAGAAGAATAAATTGTGGAGAAAATTGAATGTAAAAGTTGTATCTAGGTTCCCCTTTATGTAGGTATTTGTAACCTCCTGTTGATGTCTATCTAACGAGCAAACTTGGTAACCATCAAATATTTGCACATCCTCTTGATTCTTATCAAATTAGGATACTAAATCTCCTCAAATACTAACACCTCCTCCTAATTCTTATCTAATTAGAATACTTAATCTCTTCAAAATCCAACAAAAACCCTTATTTTCATGTCCTCGACAAGACCAAAAAGCATCCCTCAAAATCCATCAGCTACTTTCCCTTCTGAAATGGCCATTGTAGTTGCAGGAAATCCTACACTACACCCTTGATAAGATCTTACAGTGATTAACACATATTTGGATGATTAAAACGACACTTTATTATTTGATTTTTAGAAATATTTACAAGTAAAGGAAGAAGATCAAGAATACAACCGCTCTCTTGAATTTTATCTCTCCTAAAGACTTTCTCAACACTCAAAAAATACATCATCCTCTCTCTGGACATACTGGGTATCTATATATAAGGTAGTTATATAATGGATACAGCTAAGCTCCCCTTTAATTTCGGATTTGTTCTGCGATCTTATCACTACAATTATAGTGTGAAATCTCGCGGGCATTGTAACCATCGCAGAATGATCATGCTCTTCTCGTGTTTCATCAATCGTCAGTGTAGTAGAAGGATTTCCCACACTACACCCCTACTAAGATCCTATAAAAATCTAAGTGAAACTAGTTGAAGATTAAAGAATTAAACGACACTTTTATTATTTAGATCTCAGAAATGTTTTCAGAAAATATTCAAACTCAGAATTGCAAATTTCTTTTCTGGAGTTTCTCTCTCCTCAAGATTTTTTCAACTCTAAAAAATACATCATCCTCATCTGGACTTACTTGAACCCTTTATATAGGAAATTACATAGTGGGTGACAGCTAAGTTTTCCCCTTCTTTCGGATATATTCTGCGATCTCATCGTGGTATTTGCAATATTAATCTTCGCCAACTTTTGTAATCCTCGTGAAACAATACTCTCATAACATGTCTCTTAAATCGTCAGCTATTATGATGCTTCCCCATGACGCTCGCCAAATGTTGCTGAAGAATCCTTACGACACTCTCGTGAACAATGTCATTTATACTTATAGGAATATTTGATCTTCTCGTGAAAGCGTTGTTCTTACTACGAGAATATCGTTGTGGTGATATTCTGGTACTACATCTTGCCTCTTCTCATGTCTTTTCTGTGAAGAAGAAACGATCATGAGAATCCTTAACTATCGCAAGAATATCTGAACTTTTTTTTTCCCGGCAATATTCCGCTAATTCAGCTTTCCTTGTTAACACGTGTTGTAAATCTGTCCTTTTGTATTGACACGTCTCACATAATTTACTCCCTTCTTTGCCTATAAAAAAGAGAGTCAAATTTCATTTCTACTTTTCTTCTCTTAATTCTCTTTCTTCTTTACTTAGCTTCTTTGCTTTTTGTTCTGCAACTTCTTCTCCTTCTCATTCTTCTGCTACTGTGTTAATGGAGTCCTCGAGGTATGGTATTTTCTTAGATCAAACTTTTTATTTATATTCTTCGATCTTCTCTTACTTAATTCTTTATAACCCCATATTGTGTACTCTTCAGCGGAGCTGCATCTATTTCCCAATCCTCGACTCAAAAACCTATTATTTATAAGAGGCCGACTGGAAAAAGGAAAGAAAATTCTGCGAGCAATAAGGTAGTAAGAAACACATTTTATTTCTTGATAACAATATTGTTGCCTCTGTTTCTTATCTAGATTATTGTTTGCAGAGTGACGAGGGTAATGCTAATCCTCCTAAAAGATCTCGCCAATTGAATAATACCTTTGGAAGTAATTTCGTCATTCCTCCCTTAATGTCTGCGAAAGCTTCACCTACACCTGTGCAATCTGATCTCCCTCCTTCTTCTGGCGAGAAGCTCGCTTTCACTACCACTACCTCTACTGGTCCTCCACCAATTCAAATTGCAGAACCCATCACAACTGAAACTCCCTCTAGCCCTTTATTTCCTTCAAATGTTACTTTCCCGAAAACTCCTCCTTCTGATGATACAACTATTTCTAATGACTCAAATCATCATCTTGTCCTCACTTCTTCTATTTCACCTTCTACATCCCTTCCTTCATCAAATGAGACCATCGCAGGAATTGATGTTGCTTTCAAAATTTTATCTAACATTCTAAATAATGCCAGAGATTCTTCTACTGATTCTCTCCAAAGAGGAGTTTGCGAAACTCTGCTCAAATATTTTGGCTCAGACAATTCTATTTTACGAGCTTCTCTAGAGAATGAAAATGCTGCTTTGAGAAAAAGTCTTCAAGATAAGATTTCTGAATGTGAAACTCTAAACCACAAGCTCAACAACTCTGTACTGGATCGCGAGAATCTCGCTAGAAAGGTTGATGAGCTAAAAGGTAAGCTTTTTTTTTGCCTCTGTCCTTTTATCTTTTTATTATATTTCCATATTCTTCGTACTTAATTCTCCCTTTTAATTCTTGGTTTATATATTAGTTTCCAACCGAAATCGTTTCATCGAAAAACTTAAATCTGAAACCATAGCTGATGAAGCTCGCATTGAAAGAGATTCTTGGATGGACCAGCATAGTAGATTAGATAATCTTTATACGTATTCAGTTGATCAAATAAGAAATCTCACAAATGAGAATAATCAATTATTGCAAAATCACAGTTTTCTAAACAACGAGGTTACTCGCCTCTCATATTCGTTATCCAAGACTAATTTGTCTATAGAATCTTTGTCGAGACAAGAATAGAACTTTATCTCAAGAGAAACACAAATTATCAAGCTTGTTGGCGATCTCCTCATGAAAGTAAACAATCTTCAAGGGATATGTGATGACCAAAAGCAGTCTCTACGCTCTCTTAAAAATAAACTTGACGAAGTAACTGAATCATCTGCCGCTGAAATAGACAAACTTATCAAGGGGAGACTAACTCTTAGTTTGAATGCCAGCAAGCTTCGAGATGAATATTCCCAACTAAAGGAGTCTCATTCCTCATTGTCAAAAGAAAATTCATATTTACGCACCAAAGAAGAGAACATGAAATCTCATGTAAAAGGAATAGTTGGCGACAAATTTGATGATGCTATGAACCAATGGGAGAATGCCTCTTTTCCTTAATCCAAAACTTAACTTCGCAAAAAGAAGGTAGTCAATTATGACTGCCTCACTTGTTGATTTCCCTTGTCATAATTTATGTTATATTTCACTTGTTGATATTCTCACGATATATTTATTTCTATAACCTTTCTTTATTTTGTTGCTCGCAGAATTTGAAAAAAGCCTTCATTCTACTATCACCAATCTTACTAAGGAGCTAGACAGTGTTCGCAAAGAAAACAAAACTCTTCTTCTCAACCTTTTAGAAACTCGTGATAAAGCAGAAAGAAGACTTGATTATCTTGAGTATTTCAAGAATATAGAGATCAGAAATCGTGACAAAGGTTTCCTTCGCCAAGTTCATCTTAGTGCTGAAGTTCTCGTGAACGAAATTTTGATCTCCAACTCTCTTTCTCCTGTATCCGTTCTACCTTTGAAAGTTGACGATGATGAAGTCCCTCTTCCTATGGATAAAGATTTAGAATACCCGTCTTCTGAAGGAGATGTTGAAGAAGATGCTGAAGAAGAATGTAGGAGCGGAATATCACAGCAACTAATAACTTATGAAATTGTGGAGAGAAAATACATTTTGCGAGCAAAAAATATTTTGCGAGCAATAAGAACATTTTGCGAGCAAAGGAAGCCACGAAGGTTCGCAAGATAATCTTCAAATCCGAAATGGCGGGACAACACAACTGTCATCTATTGTAAAATCATATAAATATCCATTTAGGCATGAGAAGTTGGAGAGACACATTTTGAGAGAGAGGATAATTTTAGGAGGAGAGAGAAAAATGTTAGGAGAGATTTATTTTCTTTATCATCTTCTTCCCCAAAATTCTAGAGCTCCAAATATTCATTAATGGAGTCTCAATTGTAAAATCATGTAATTACATACAAATCACTAGTGAAGCACCGTGGATGTAGATCACATTGATCGAACCACGTAAAAATCTTTGTGTCTCTTTATAATTTTAGTACCTTAATTCTTAGTTTCATATCAAATTAATTAGGTTTAGGAATCATTTTAATGGATTCTAATGAGGGTGTAGTTGTGAGATAATCCGCAACTACAAAGAAGATGATCAAGGAAAAGAAGAAAACCCTCTAAAATAAGGAGAAGATCGTAACAAAAAGAACTATGGCAATGATGTTCGCGATGAAAGAAATATTAGTGATGATAACAATCCTGACAATTCTAAATCTGGCGAGACTACCGCTTGAAGCTTGAGTTCTATTTTTAGTTTCTTTTTTTCTTCTTCTTTCTCGCAAATGATATAACCCTTTTTTGAACTATAATATTCTCAAGAAACTTAATGAAATCCTACATATTTATTCCCTTGCTTGCCTCCTCATTAAATTTCTTGAGACTTGTTGAACTCAACTTGTTTTTTGTGATAAAGAAATCTTCCCTGCATGCTTAACAAAGAAGAATTAATTTTTGAGATTATTCTATTGGTCTTATTTTGCCTTCCTAATTAAAGACTTATTTTGCCAATTTTTTCTTTTTGCGACAAAATCGCAGGATGTCTTTACATTTTCATGTATTAACCCATTGATCTTGCCTTATCTATATTTCTTTATTATATTGCGACAATATGACGAGCCTAAGTTTTCTCGCAAAAACAAAGCCTCGTGACATTGTCGTCTTGCGATGAAATCGCAGGACGTCTTCACATTTGCATGTAAAAACCCTTGACCTCATCTTAACTTTTTTTCTCTTATGGATTTTTGCCTCTGTATAATTTACGCGACAATATGATAGGCCTAAATGATCTTGCGATCTTAGAGCCCCATGACATTGCCGTATTAAGACACTTATCACTCCCTAATGGAGGGTGCCGCCTTATCTTACCCCCTGGTTGCCCCTTCAAGGAGGGCACATCGGCCATACAAGACTAGATCCTCCCATCCAGATTTACCAATAACCAGTTGTTTTCGCAGCCTCTTGTCCTTTATGCCTATATGGCTTATAGTTACAAGACTGCACCCTAGGTGGGGTTTTCTTCAGGCCAAGTGCATTGTAGCCAAGACTTACCAAAGATGGCCAGGGTAGGTTCGTCCGTCCCGGGAACCCTTGGCTAAACCGTGTACCTCGGCGCCTTGGTCATACTCTGCACTTCTTGGAAGAGACTCTCAGTCGTCCAACCAGGGTATAACCTTATAAAGTTGGAAATCCAAGATCTCTCTCCCGGATAGGTTTTTTTTTAACCCCTACATCTGTATGACTCAGTTCCAGTAGCGGTATAACCTTATCCCTGAATCATATAAAGAGATACCCCCTTTACAACGTGCTTGTAGGTCTTACATTTTCCTCTTACGAAATTGTACTCGCGAACTAAGTTGCACGCCATAAAGGTTTGTCCCATTCTCTTAATCTCTTCGAAATTTCATTCGCGTTTCTCGCGATATTGCTCGCGTAATCTTTAAAATAAAAATAGTCACTGATAATAACATTTAGTTATGCCAATATTTCTTACCTTATAGCATTTGTCACTGATAATACCTTTTCAAAAATAGTCTATTCCATGGTCTATCAAGTCGTTGGCCAACATCTCTTCCTTCAGGATCCATTAATTTGTATGCCCCATTTCCAATTATTTCTTTAATTAAGTAAGGTCCGTCCCATTTTTTCGCCAATTTTCCACCATTCTCTCGCTGATATCTCGGTGTCTCTCGCAGAACTAAATCACCAATTTGAAATTCTCGTTTTTTGACACGTTTGTTGTATTCGCGAGCTAACCTTCGCTGGTAGTTTTCCATATGTTGTAGAGTCTTCTCACTTTTTTCTTCCAATTCATCTAGTTTATGTAAAATCATACCAACACTTAAATTCTTTTCCCACGCTTCTCTTTTTGTTGTAGGAATAGCAACTTCTGTTGGTAATACAACTTCAACCCCATATGTTAAACAAAAGGGTGACATTCCAGGAGCCTCTCTTCTAGTGGTGTTGTAGGCCCATATTGCATTATGTACTTGCTCACACCATGATTTGTGATACCCTTCTAATTTCTTCTTCAGAATATCTGCGATCATTTTATTAGTTGCCTCATCTTGACCATTTGCTTGTGGGTATAAAGGAGTAGATTTTCCACATTTTATCTTAAATGCATTGAGTAGTAACTCTATGTTCTGTCCTTCAAATTGCTTTCCATTATCGTACATCAATCAGTGCTTTGGTATTCCAAATCACAGATGATATTCTCGAATATGAATGTGAAAATATCTTTATCACGAATATGTTGTACTGCTTTTTTACTTCTCCCCATTTTGTGAAATAATCTGTAGCCACAATGAGGTATCTCCTTTGTCCAGAGCCAGGCACAAATGGTCCCACAATATCTAATCCCCATTTTCCGAAGGGCCATACACTTGTTGAGGATGATAGTGGTGCTCCTGGTGCATGTATATTTTTTCCAAATCGCTGACATTCTTCACAACGCCTTGAATATTGTTTCGCATCTTCATGCATGTAAGGACAGTAATACCCTTGCATCTTCATTCTATATGCCAAAGATCTACCTCCGCTATGATTACCAGCATCTCCACTGTGAAGCATTTTTAACACCTTTTCTCCTTCCTCCCTTGTCAAACATCTTAGCGATGGTCCATTAAAAGATCTGCGATATAACACTCCGTCTCTTATCTCATAATTAGTTGCCCTGCTTCTTATCTTGTGTGCCTCTAGTCTATTTCTTGGAGTTTCTCCTTTCGCCAAATAAGCAAGAAGTTCCGCTCGCAAATCTTTGTTTCTCTCTTTTGCTTCTATTTCGCCATTTTCTACAATCACATCTTTCTCTCCTTCTAAGTCAATTTCGACGGAATTCCCATCCACATCTTCGTCTTCTTTATTTACTGAAGGTAATAAGAGTGTTTGAATTTTTATGCATCTCGCAAGTGGGTTTGTCATCATGCTAGATATGAAGGAAAAAGCGTCCGCAAGCCGGTTATCTTTCCTTGATATGTGCCTCAAGGAAGTTCTTTTATTGGCATCTTCAAACAACAAACATATTAGTAGTAGTTCAGGAAGAGAGATGTGGATATGGAGAAATCGTCAAGCAAAATGAAATTTACACATGCTACGTCAACAATCGCTTCCAAAAAGGACAAATTTCTTCTCACTTTTCTTATTCTTTGTTTCATTTTTCAAAATTTGGGAATTTCAAAACACAAATTGAAAAATAAATTTTTTGCGATCTAAACTTTGCTTTTTGTAGAAATCTGATGGAAATTTTGAATTTAAAAATGTTTTTGCTATAAATTTGTAGTAACCAAATCTCGTTTTACAAATTTGTTTAAAGAATTTCTGACAAAGTCAAATTTCAAGATTTTCTGTTGGTTAGAGATTTAGAGATTTACATTTCGCAAGAACAAAAACAAGAAGAATATATGGAAAGTTTTCATTCTTCATACGAAAACATTACTCATCTTAATGATCTATAAACTGCTAACCAAATTTACTAATCGTTTGCATCAAAAAATTTGCAAAGCTCTGCATCACTGACGAAGAAATGTCATTCCTACGAAGAAATGGGATAAATGTCATCATGAGTTCGAATCTTACGAACATAAATGTCAAGGGAGAAGAAGAAGAAATTCAGTAGGACGGGGTGAAATTCAGTAGTTCATTTTGCACAAAACAATTCGAGTTACATAAACTGTTCAGGGAGATATAAGTAAGCAAAATAACAAAAGAAGATTTACGTACACATGTTCATTTATGTACTTACGAAAGAGATTATTCCCATTACGAACAAAAGAAGAAGTATACGAAGAAGAAAGTTCGCAGCTACTAATTCTTACGAATGATGTTACTAAAGGATGCTTTAGTCTCGTGTGCTGGAAGTAAATACCATCAGCAAGTAAATTTTAAGAGAAAAAACAAAAGTTTAAGACGGGCAAAAATTTGTGAGAAAAAATCTGCGAAGCTTATACCATCAGCAACTCCGGAGAAGAACACATGGGGAGATCTTAAATAATTTGTATCATTAGATACAAGGGAATAGTTGCGAAGATAGATATAAACAATTATGAAGAATAAAAGCAAAGAGTGAAAAGAAAATGTCCAGCCAACTAATAAAATGGAGCCATCACTTCGAAAAGTGGCAAAAGGGAAGTTGAAATTCCTCTAGGGAAGACATAAATCTGATAGGAGGAATATTTATCACTGTTAAGATGAATGGAGGAACATCACATGAAGAAATAAAAGTATCAGGAAAAGATCAAAGATCATTATACGAATTAGATTGCAAATGTTCGCAAAAAAAAAAAAAAGGAAATACGCATCTCAAAGGGATCTCGACTCAACAGCGTGAAGAAGAGTATAGCATGAAAGAAGAACATATTGGAAACAATTCTACACCTTCGCAAAAATTGATGAATGTTATTGCTAGTGTAATTATACTGACGAATGTTCGCAATCTTAGCTGGAAAGGAATGTTGATGAGATTATAACATTACCACTACAATTATTGTCAACAATCAGCGAACATGAGAGCGAAAAGACCATAATCCGGAAACAGAAAGGATATAAACATGATTATAGATTGTGAAGAAACAGATTTATTGATCAAAGAAGATTTTCCAAATGAGAGAACAATTAAAATCCAAAGAAGCATGTTCAGGCCAACAAAAAGAATCAGCTATAGCTGAGACTAAAATATTTTTCAGTGATGCAAAAATGCAATGACGTTTCTCCAAATATTAAGTTTATTAGCAAAGAAAGTTAAAAACATCATTTGAGTCAACATCATTTCTGAGAAGAAATCCTAGCAGAACTTCCTGTAGGTGGATGCAGTTCACATCAGCTATAAAGAAATTTCATTCCTACGAAGAAACATATATACTAAGAACATTTGATGCGTGAAGATATACTTCGCAAATAAATAAGGGAGAAATAAGGGAGAAATGAATTAGTCCAACTCACAGCAACCAAGTATCAATTTTTGCGAAGGTGAAAAGAACAGCAGCCCAATGATCAGTATATTGCTTCCCTAAGGCGGTAACCAGAATCCATTTCATGAAGAGGGAAGTTTGCAACTATTTAACTTCGTGAACATTTACTTCGCAAACATTTACTTCATAAATATTCACTTAAGTTCGCAAATATCTAACTTCATAAATGTTTACTTCGCATATATTTTCCAAGACTTGCATCGACATAACCTACTTTGGGAAGAAGCAAACTACTCCGTGAACAACCAGCAATCCATCAGAAGCATAAGGTGAACTCTATCACAACTCTCGCGGGCATGTATCTTCGGCAACACACCAGTTCAAAAGTTACCAGTATTGTTTCATTATTTCGCAAACAAGAGACAACAACAAGCCGAAAAAGATAAGTACCATTTCCTTGAATATTTTATTTACAGAAGACAAAAGATTTTTGAATTTATTTACTAAAACGGATATACTTGTAAAATTTCTACAATTTCTAAAATTTCAAAACATTTCAAAGATTTTTTAGATTGGTTAAAAGCGATACAATCGCAAGATTCAAAAATGACTTCATCGCAAAATTTAAAAGATCTCAATTTTTTTTTTTCAAAGACTTCAAAATTACAAAAAAAAATAGAGAAAATTAAATTCCTATATTTCTATAGAACAATTTTGATTAATACTTCTCATACTTTTCATACTTCTTATACTAAACATTTCATGAAAACATTCAACATTTTATGTACATGAAAAATTTACGATGAATTTATAAAAGGCGAAAAAATACCGCCATTTACGATTAACTTGCGAATAAAAGACCGCAATCTGTGATCAGCCTCCAAAAAAGAAAGAGAGCCGCAGAAAAGTTTATACAGGCAAACCTTTGTGGCGTACACCCTAGTTCGCGAACCTATATTTCGTAAGAGGCAAAGTCCTAAAGTACGTCATTTAAGGGGGTACCTATAAACGTGGCTAAGGGTAACCGGAACACCACCAAGGGCCCTTAGTACATGGTAAAAATTTATGGGTACAACCCAATAATGGGGTACCTATCCGGGTTAGACACCTTGGATTCTCACCTAATCTAGCGACATTACGCAATATAAAATGCGGTGTAAGAGGATTTAGGTTGGGCGACTAAGGCATACTGTCTTTCCCAAGAAGTGCAGAAAACGATCAAGGCGCCGAGGTACACGGTTGAGTCAAGAGTGCCGGGTGAGGTTGAACCACATCTGCCATTTTTGACAAGTCTTGGCAAATGATGCACTTGGCCCAAAGATACCCCATAGGGTGCAACCTCGTAACTATAAGCCCTATAGGCAAAAAGGATAAGAGGTTACGATCAAAAGCTGGTTGTTGGCAGAACCGGATGGGAAGAGATAACCTTGTATGGTCGATGTACGCTTCCTTGAAGGGGCAACCAGGGGGAAGATAAAGGGAAGCACCCTCCATTAGGGAGATGATACGTGTTATAAGACGCAAATGTCACGAGGCTTCTTGTTTGCGAAAACATAAAGGCTTGTCATATTTGTGCAACAACTAAAGTTCTGCTAGCCTTCTAAAAAAAAAAAAAAAAAAAAAGAAAGAAAGAAGAAAGAAAGAAAGAAATAAAAAAAATAACTCGCAGAATATAACAATGAAGATAAGATGAGATCAATGGGTTATTACATGAAAGTGTAAAGACGTCCTGCGATTTCATCGCAAGACGGAAATGTCATGGGGCTTTATGTTCGCAAGAATATTTAGGCCTGTCATATTGTCGCAACACTTCCTAAAGAGGATAAAATACTATACAAAAAAGATAAGGCAAGATCAATGGGTTTTTGCATGAAAGTGTAAGAACGTCCTGCGATTTTGTCGCTACAAAAGAGGTGGAAAAATAAGACCTTTACTTAGGAAGGCATGATAAGACCACAGCAATTAATGAAATTCATTACAATTATTGAAGAAATTATACAAGAATATACATCATGAAGTTTTGAAGAGAAGACAACTTCGTCAAGATCATTGAAGAATTTTGAAGAGAATATATATCAAAGAAGACAATCCCATCAAGATCATTGAAGAATTTTGAAGACAATATATATCAAAGAAGACAATTCCATCAATATCATTGAAGAATTTTTACAAGAATATATATCATGAAGTCATAGCAAAAGAGGCGATTTCATTCGCGATCAAAGACGAATTTATATAAGAAAATACACAAATAAACTAACGAAGATAATTATATGAATAGAGGCAATTCAAAGATATATCAATTTTACCGCAGAAAAATGAGCTAAGTAACACAAACATTAGCTATGCATTATAATAGATAAGTATTCACATCATACAAGCATCATACTTGCATCATACAAGCATCATATTTGCATCATACAAGCATCATACTCGCATCATTTAAAGCATCATATTTGCATCATAAATGCATTGCATAAACATTTCATGGCATAAGAATCGCATACGCATTTCATAACATAAACATAACATAAATATTATATTCGCACAAGTATTGTACAAAATTTTACAGGAAAATACCACGAAACTTCGCAGAAAAGTTCATAATTCGCAGGACTATTCAAAGTTCGTAACACTATATTCGCAACATTATATTCGCAACACTATGTTCGTAACACTATATTCGCAATAGTACATTCGCAACAGTATCATTCGCAACAGTATCTTCGCAATAGTACATTCGCAACAGTATGATTCACAACAGTATGTTCGCAGCACTATTCACATCACTATTCGCAGCACTATTTAGAAGTTCAAAAATGCGCAGAAAAACTCAGGAATTCGTAGAAATATTCAGAAGATAACAGGGTCACCACTTGAGGCAGAGGCAACATAACAATAGAGATGCAATTTAATTATTCAACATTTTCTCAAGAATTCTCCTTCATAGATAAAGAACAGAGGCAACTATGGATACCCAAGAAAATATTTGATGTTCTTTATCTTCTCAGCAAGAATCCTCACCAAAAGTGGAATAATAATTTCACATGAACAGAGGAAATATTTATCACTCTCATCAAGGATATTTTATACTTCATATATAATTCGAGGATTAAATACTTCTTATACTTCTTAAGGATACTTCATACTTCTTATATATTTCAAGGATTAAGTACTTCTTATACTTCTTCAAGGATATTTTATATTTCTTACACTTCATACTTCTTCAAGATACTTCGCATACTTCATACTTCGCAAGATGATACTTCTAATTACTTCTTAAAGCTTCAGAACTTCGCAAAATAATAGAGGCAAGTATATACTTTTTGAGTTTGATATTCTTTAGCTCGTTCCTTCATCAACAAAGATCAAAGACTACTCCAACAACCACAACAAGTGATTTTTTCTTAAAGATCGCTCTTCAAGCAATATTGAAGAAAAAAGAGGCAAGATGTAGGAGCGGAATATCACAGCAAATAATAACTTATGAAATTGTGGAGAGAAAATACATTTTGCGAGCAAAGAATATTTTGCGAGCAAGAAGGACATTTTGCGAGCAAAGGAAGCCACAAAGGTTCGCAAGATAATCTTCAAATCCGAAATGGCGGGACAACACAACTGTCATCTATTGTAAAATCATATAAATAGCCATTTAGGCATGAGAAGTGGGAGAGACACATTTTGAGAGAGAGGATAATTTTAGGAGGAGAGAGAAAAATGTTAGGAGAGATTTATTTTCTTTATCATCTTCTTCCTCAAAATTCTAGAGCTCCAAATATTCATTAATGGAGTCTCAATTGTAAAATCATGTAATTACATACAAATCACTAGTGAAGCACCGTGGATGTAGATCACATTGATCGAACCACGTAAAAATCTTTGTGTCTCTTTATAATTTTAGTACCTTAATTCTTAGTTTCATATCAAATTAATTAGGTTTAGGAATCATTTTAATGGATTCTAATGAGGGTGTAGTTGTGAGATAATCCGCAACTACAAAGAAGATGATCAAGGAAAAGAAGAAAACCCTCTAAAAGAAGGAGAAGATCGTAACAAAAAGAACTCTGGCAATGATGTTCGCGATGAAAGAAATATTAGTGATGATAACAATCCTGACAATTCTAAATCTGGCGAGACTACCGCTTGAAACTTGAGTTCTATTTTTAGTTTCTTTTTTCTTCTTCTTTCTCGCAAATGATATAACCCTTTTTTGAACTATAATATTCTCAAGAAACTTAATGAAATCCTACATATTTATTCCCTTGCTTGCCTCCTCATTAAATTTCTTGAGACTTGTTGAACTCAACTTGTTTCTTGTGATAAAGAAATCTTCCCTGCATGCTTAACAAAGAAGAATTAATTTTTCAGATTATTCTATTGGTCTTATTTTGCCTTCCTAATTAAAGGTCTTATTTTGCCAATTTTTTCTTTTTGCGACAAAATCGCAGGATGTCTTTACATTTTCATGTATTAACCCATTGATCTTGCCTTATCTATATTTCTTTATTATATTGCGACAATATGACGAGCCTAAGTTTTCTCGCGAAAACAAAGCCTCGTGACATTGCCGTCTTGCGATGAAATCGCATGACGTCTTCACATTTGCATGTAAAAACCCTTGACCTCATCTTAACTTTTTTCTCTTATGGATTTTTGCCTCTGTATAATTTACGCGACAATATGATAGGCCTAAATGATCTTGCGATCTTAGAGCCCCATGACATTGCCGTATTAAGACACTTATCAGCTCCCTAATGGAGGGTGCCGCCCTTATCTTACCCCTGGTTGCCCCTTCAAGGAGGGCACATCGGCCATACAAGACTAGATCCTCCCATCCAGATTTACCAATAACCAGTTGTTTTCGCAGCCTCTTGTCCTTTATGCCTATATGGCTTATAGTTACAAGACTGCACCCTAGGTGGGGTTTTCTTCAGGCCAAGTGCATTGTAGCCAAGACTTACCAAAGATGGCCAGGGTAGGTTCGTCCGTCCCGGGAACCCTTGGCTAAACCGTGTACCTCGGCGCCTTGGTCATACTCTGCACTTCTTGGAAGAGACTCTCTCAATCGTCCAACCAGGGTATAACCTTATAAAGTTGGAAATCCAAGATCTCTCTCCCGGATAGGTTTTCTTTAACCCCTACATCTGTATGACTCAGGTTCCAGTAGCGGTATAACCTTATCCCTGAATCATATAAAGAGATACCCCCTTTACAACGTGCTTGTAGGTCTTACATTTTCCTCTTACGAAATTGTACTCGCGAACTAAGTTGCACGCCATAAAGGTTTGTCCCATTCTCTTAATCTCTTCGAAATTTCATTCGCGTTTCTCGCGATATTGCTCGCGTAATCTTTAAAATAAAAATAGTCACTGATAATAACCTTTAGTTATGCCAATATTTCTTACCTTATAGCATTTGTCACTGATAATACCTTTTCAAAAATATTCTATTCCATGGTCTATCAAGTCGTTGGCCAACATCTCTTCCTTCAGGATCCATTAATTTGTATGCCCCATTTCCAATTATTTCTTTAATTAAGTAAGGTCCGTCCCATTTTTTCGCCAATTTTCCACCATTCTCTCGCTGATATCTCGGTGTCTCTCGCAGAACTAAATCACTAATTTGAAATTCTCGTTTTTTGACACGTTTGTTGTATTCACGAGCTAACCTTCGCTGGTAGTTTTCCATATGCTGTAGAGTCTTCTCACTTTTTTCTTCCAATTCATCTAGTTTATGTAAAATCATACCAACACTTAAATTCTTTTCCCACGCTTCTCTTTTTGTTGTAGGAATAGCAACTTCTGTTGGTAATACAACTTCAACCCCATATGTTAAACAAAAGGGTGACATTCCAGTAGCCTCTCTTCTAGTGGTGTTGTAGGCCCATATTGCATTATGTACTTGCTCACACCATGATTTGTGATACCCTTCTAATTTCTTCTTCAGAATATCTGCGATCATTTTATTAGTTGCCTCATCTTGACCATTTGCTTGTGGGTATAAAGGAGTAGATTTTCCACATTTTATCTTAAATGCATTGAGTAGTAACTCTATGTTCTGTCCTTCAAACTGCTTTCCATTATCAGACATCAACTGTGCTGGTATTCCAAATCTGCAGATGATATTCTCGAATATGAATGTGAAAATATCTTTATCACGAATATGTTGTACTGCTTTTACTTCTCCCCATTTTGTGAAATAATCTGTAGCCACAATGAGGTATCTCCTTTGTCCAGAGCCAGGCACAAATGGTCCCACAATATCTAATCCCCATTTTCCGAAGGGCCATACACTTGTTGAGGATGATAGTGGTGCTCCTGGTGCATGTATATTTTTTCCAAATCGCTGACATTCTTCACAACGCCTTGAATATTGTTTCGCATCTTCATGCATGTAAGGCCAGTAATACCCTTGCATCTTCATTCTATATGCCAAAGATCTACCTCCGCTATGATTACCAGCATCTCCACTGTGAAGCATTTTTAACACCTTTTCTCCTTCCTCCCTTGTCAAACATCTTAGCGATGGTCCATTAAAAGATCTGCGATATAACACTCCGTCTCTTATCTCATAATTAGTTGCCATGCTTTTTATCTTGTGTGCCTCTAGTCTATTTCTTGGAGTTTCTCCTTTCGCCAAATAAGCAAGAAGTTCCGCTCGCAAATCTTTGTTTCTCTCTTTTGCTTCTATTTCGCCATTTTCTACAATCACATCTTTCTCTCCTTCTAAGTCAATTTCGACGGAATTCCCATCCACATCTTCGTCTTCTTTATTTACTGAAGGTAATAAGAGTGTTTGAATTTTTATGCATCTCGCAAGTGGGTTTGTCATCATGCTAGATATGAAGGAAAAGCGTCCCATAAGAAGCAGTTATCTTTCCTTGATATGTGCCTCCATTTTATCTTTGGAATTCTCGCAGATAATTCTTCCACGAGTCTCTTGTATTTCTTTAAAGAAGGTTCATTTGTTATATATTCTCCAGTTATTTGACGAATAACCAATTGAGAATCGCTTGTGATTCTAGCATTTTCCAACTTCATTTCTATTGCAAATTTCAAAGCGTGGATAACAGCATCATATTCTGTCTCATTATTAGTGGATGTAAATTCTAACCCGAATGAGAAAGCTTTTTTTCTCCTTCGGTGAAATAAAAACAACTCCAATCCCATTTCCTTCTCCATTAGATGATCCATCCACTAATATCTCCCATCTATTGGGTTCTGTCAATAATTCTTTTGGATCTCCATGTTCTTCTTCTCGCTCCATCATTTCTTCCACAGCCTCATCATTTTCCAAAGGAAATTCAGCTAAGAAATTTGCGATGACTTGGGATTTTGGCGAAGATAGAATTTCATATTTGATATCGAAATGTCCCACTTGTGCATTCCATCTTTCTACTCTTCCTGATCTTTTTGAATTCTTCATTACCGATTCAATTGGCACTTTTGTTAACACCTGACCTTATGTGCTTGAAAGTAAATGCGAAGTTTGAAAGTTGCATGTACCAATGCTAGGATTAATTTTTCAATCTTTGAATAATTTTTCTCTGCTGAATTGAATGTTTTACTAATATAGTAAATTGGTTTCTCTATCCCAGCATCTACTCGCAGCAATACCGCACTTAGCGCATATGCCGTTGTCGCAAGATAAATTAATAACTCTTCTCCTGGTTCAGCTTTCTGTAAAATGGTTATATCTATTAAATGATCTTTTATTCCCTGAAAGGTCTTCTCACATTCATCTGTCCATCTGAATTTTGGTCCCTTTTTGAGTATATCGAAGAAATGCTTGCATTTATCAGAGGATCGCGAGATGAATCTTCCTAACGAGGCTAACAGCCCATTCAATTTTTGCACATCTTTTACTGTAGCTGGTGTAGGCATATCACGAATCGCTTGCACTTTTTCTGGATCAACTTGTATTCCTTCCTTTGATACAATATACCCCAGAAACTTTCCTGAAGTCACTCCAAAAGTACACTTGTCAGGATTTACTTTGATATTAAATTGCCGCATTTGTTCAAAAATCTCCTTCAAGTCTTGTACATGATCTTCAGCTTCCTTGCTCTTGATTAACATATCATCTACATATACCTCCAATGTTTTGTGGATCCACTTTGCAAATACCTTCTCCACCATTCTTTGGTATGTTGCACCAGCATTTCGTAATCCAAAGGGCATTTTTGTATAACAATATAACCCTCTTGGAGAAAAAAATGCAGTATGTTCTTGATCTTCTTCAGCGAGAGGGATTTGGTTGTAACCTTTATATCCATCTAACGAAGATATTCTTGCATTTCCCGCTGCTGACTCAACCATTTGAGGAATATCTGGTAGTGGAAAACTATCTTTAGGACAAGCTTTATTTAAATCGGTAAAATCTATGCAAATTCTTATTCCTTTATTCTTCTTTGGGACCACCACCATATTTGCAATCCACTCTGGATACTTTGCTTGCCTTATTATTCCTGCATCAAGCATCTTCTGTAATTCTTCTTCTATCTGAGAATGGTATGTTGTTGCGATTTTTCTTATCCTTTGCTTGAACGGCCTTACATTTTTGTTTATTTCTAATTTATGACATGCTACCGATGGATCTATTCCTGGCATTTCATCCATGCTCCACGCGAAAATGTCTTTGTATTCTCGCAAAAGATTTATAGTTCTTTCTTCCTCGTCTATCTCCATTCTAGTCCCAATTTTCAGTATTTTAGGTTCTTCTTCACTCCCAACATTTACTTTTTTTGTTGGTTCAGCTGCAATGTAACTGGCTTCTGGTGCTGGTGTTTTTATGATTCTCGCACGTTCATCTCCTTCTCGCGAAAATTCATTGGGTATCCCTTTTCCCTCTTTTGCTCTTATCATGTAAATTTTAAATTCTTCTTCTTTTCTTGTTTCTCTCATCAATTTTCTGAGAGCTTTTCGCTTCTTAGGACGTTCTTCACAATTTTTTACTTCAATTTGATAGCATGTCTTCGCAAGATCTGTATCTCCTTTAATTTCCCCAATTCCGCTAGGCATAGGGAATTTGATGCGTTGATGTAAGGTTGACGCTACAGCTTTAATTGCGTGTATCCATGGTCTTCCCAATATCATGTTGTATGGTGATTCCATATCCACCACGCATAGTGTTACTTGTATTTCAATTTCTCCAAGTGGTAATCGTACTATTATTTCTCCTCTTGGTTTTGTTATAGATTTTCCGAAACCATGAATATGATATGATGAAATAGACATTTCTTCATCCTTATACCCCATTTTCTTAAAAGCATGATAGAACATTATATCCACAGAACTTCCTGTGTCAACTAGAGTTCTATTTATAGCCCATTTCTCTACATATTTTATTGACTTTTCCTTCCTGATTGGTATCATGGGTACCGTAATCACCAAAGGAGATGTATGATCTAGGTTTTCTTCTAAAACTTCTGTTGTTGTAAATGTAATTTCCTGCTTTTCCCAATTCTTTAATAATAGCGTTTTCTCTACCATCATAATTTTTCTCCCTTCAAAATCACGCTTATGTATCCTCCCCTTAATATTTTCATGAAATTTATCGATCATTTCTCTTGACACTAATTCATACTTCAATTTCCTACAATTTTCTTTAATTCTAATCATTTTTCTTCTGAATACTTCACCAATCTTCTTCAAAGTTTCCCTGATCTTGAATAATTCATGTCTTCTTTTTTACCTTTTCTTCGATTTTGCTAATTCATCGTACCCTTAGTCGGCGCCAAAATGTAGTAGCAGGATTTCCCACACTACACCCCTATTAAGATCCTATAAAAATCTAAGTGAAACTAGTTGAAGATTAAAGAATTAAACGACACTTTTATTATTTAGATCTCAGAAATGTTTACAGAAAATATTCAAACTCAGAATTGCAACTTTCTTTTCTGGAGTTTCTCTCTCCTCAAGATTTTCTCAACTCTAAAAAATACATCATCCTCATCTGGACTTACTTGAACCCTTTATATAGGAAATTACATAGTGGGTGACAGCTAAGTTTTCCCCTTCTTTCGGATATATTCTGCGATCTCATCGTGGTATTTGCAATATTAATCTTCGCCAACTTTTGTAATCCTCGTGAAACAATACTCTCATAACATGTCTCTTCAATCGTCATCTATTATGATGCTTCCCCGTGACGCTCTCCAAATGTTGCTGAAGAATCCTTACGACACTCTCGTGAACAATGTCATTTATACTTATAGGAATATTTGATCTTCTCGTGAAAGCGTTGTTCTTACTACGAGAATATAGTTTTAGTGATATTCTGGTACTATAGTCAGCTATTACGTCATTCTTTGAATCACTCTTTAAGTTATTCTGTGAAGCTCACAAAGTGTTGTTGAAGAACTCGCGGTGATGATCGCAGGAGTGTTGTTAATCTCGCAAGAATATTGTCATGATGCGATCTTTTTGCCTTCTTCCGCTTTCCTTTACATCTTGCCTCTTTTTCTTCACGTTTTTTCTTTTCAACCGTTAATTGCATTTATCTTTTGCATTTATCTTTTCGAGAACTTTCTTCTTCTATAAATACTTCTTTCATTCTTTTCTTTTCCTCTTTTTACTTTCTTCTTTCCATCCCTCTGCAAATTCACTATTCTTACGTAAATTGGCATATGTTATTGCTGTGATTTATTTCTCGTTCTTAAACCTTTTCCTTCATTCCCATACTCAAAAATGGTTTCTCCTGGCCCTAAAAATTTGGTTGCTTTTGGTGAGATGCGGGAAAAACCTAAAATTAAAGGTTTTACTTTGTCTACAATCCCATATCCGAGTCCTAAATCCGAACTTTCTATCAAATTATTTTCTGATCATCAATGTTTTCGCGAGAAAGTTATAGTATCGCTAGGTCCGCTTGAAGATGGTCTTCCCATTCCTCTCTAAGATCCTGAGCTGCCTTTATTTTATGAGATACTTTCTCACCCAAAATTCTCGTGAGCTATATATCAACTAGGTGGGGATTGCATTCTTCCGCTGTTGGAATATGCTACTCGCGCTGCTAATAAAGAATCTCGCTACCCTGATACTGCGAAGAACCCTGAATTCAAGGATGTTCTAATTATTACCGCAATGTATACTGTAGATAATTTTTTCATAAACTATGACATAATCCCCATGAGTAGGGATCGCACTTGTTGGGGTGTCTGTTTGCAAAAGAAAGATGATGTTACGGAATACAAAATGCTTATGCTGGATATTGACTGGCATACTAGTACTAATCAAGGTCCTCGCCACTCCAGCGATGATAAATGGTTCATCTTCCATTTACTTTTAGAGGGTTCATATATTTCTGGTACCCATGCTTTACCTGCGCATCTCGCAGAGTTCCAACCGTGGGTATTAAGCTGGCCTAAGAGAAATAAAGAAGTATGTTCTCTTAATCCTTTGCATAACATGTTATCATTATTAATTTCTTCATGTCTTTAGATTCTCGCTGACTATATCCTTTTTATCAGATTGAAAGGTTGAAATCCATCTATGATAAGTTTGGGAAACCTACTACTTTCTTAGCTCTCAAATCTCTCACAGATGAAGTAAGAAATATTTCTTTATAACTTTTTACAATATATTGTTGCCTCTATTTCTTATCTTTATCTGTTGATAGGTGTAGAATACACCGTATTTACTATCTAGAGTTTATGCTTTCTTTGCTATTTTTCATGTAAATTATGTATCTTATGTGTGAGTTTGAGTTTATTAGGTGCTTTGGAGCCATTTGGAGCGAAAGAAGAAGAATCCGTGTATTTTGAGGAAAAAGGGCAGAATTGTCATTTCAGGGGAAAACACTATCCGGAGTCGAGCTAATGATAAGGGGCAACTTTGTTTTGGATGAATGTTAAAGCCAGACTTGTTGAGGTTAAAGGGTTGCCAGTGGGTGGCCCCTATCAGTTTTGTCATGGGTGTGTTGTTAGCACCCAAATCCTACCATACCCTAAATACAAGAGATATTGTCTCTTATTCATACATTTCTATTTCTGTGTTCACCTGAAATCAAAGCAGCGGCTGTGATGATTGACCTGAGATCCGGAGGAAATGTAACAGGGAGAGATTTGAGAGAAAGTATGTTGTTGCTATGGATTGTGATGGGTTCCAGTGATGGTCTGATGCAATTGAATTGAGTTCTGGGTTCATAAACAACAGATCGAGAATGGGTTAATTGAATTCATGAAAATATGAAGATGGGTTTGGAGGAGGAAGAATGGTAGTGAGTCAAGAGCTGTTGATGGTTGTGGTAATTGGTTCAGGTGGTTGGAATTGGAAGGACTTGAAGTGACTTTGTTGCAGCTGTTGCAATGGATATTGAAATTGGGTTCAGGAAGATAAGGTGTATGTGAAAAGTTCTGAACCACTACCAGTTTGGTATCATCAGGTGTGTGTGATCAATAGGTTGGCAGAATGGATGGTGATGTTTGCAGGCAGAGAATGAGAGTTAGATTGAGAAGTTGCTGCAGGTGGAGCTGGTGATTGTCATGAACATCAGGTGTAGTTGAGGTGAAATGAATTGTAGGTTCTGGAGTGTGGTCTGAATATGGTGGTAACCTACATAGGGAATGGTTGTTGTTAGTTCCATTGGAGTGAAGGGGTTTTAAGGTGATTGTGGCAGTGGATAGTGGTTGGTCTTGACACCACTTGAATAGAAGAAGATTGAGGTCGCTGCTATGGAATTTAAGTTGGCCATGACCTGAGCTAGAGTTGAAGCAGAAATTGCTGGTGGTGATGTTAACAATGGTGTAGGGAAGGCTGAACAGATGAGGTTATTGGTTGGTTGTGACGGTATGAATGGGTTGCAGAGAAGCACAAAGAAATTGGAGTTGAGTCTGTGGTTGATGATTTAGGTGAGAAGTATGTAACTGGTGTGACTAAAGCCAGGGGCTCGAGTTAACTGTGTACGGGGAATGATGGTGACGATGGAAGATGGCAGTGATGCTTGATGGAGCTCGACAGTTCAGTTATGGTGATGCAGTAGCAGGTTGCTGAGAAGGAATGGCTCGAGTTGCGCTGCTCTGGTGGTGTTCGTAGCCAAGAGTTAATTGATGCCAGTGAAGGTGAGTGAGTTGTTGAGTCACTGTATTACTACAATGGGTTTGTTTGTTGTGAAAGTATGGCAATGCAGGGAGAAGAATGAAAGTAGCAGGAGATTGTTGCTGTAGCTGGAGCTTAAGGCAATAACAGGTGATGTGGTGGTGTTGCAAACAAGCAGTGAAATGAAAGTGCAGTTGTAAGAAGTTGCAGGGAAGCTCATAAAGAATGGGTATTCGAGTTTGCAGGGGAATTAGCTGGAGCTGGTTGTGAAAGCTACAGAAGAAATGGGCTGGTAGATGTATGCTGCCAGAGTCGATGCCGTGGAATGAAGATGGGGTTTGCGGGTTATCTTTGCCAAAGATGGAGGCAGTTCTGGTACTCAAGTTACATGAAATAGAAATTCGCAGCAGCTGAACTAAGGCAATGAAGTAAAGGTGCTGTCAACATAATGCATGAACTAAAGCTAGAAAAGGTTTGATTGAACGGTTTAAATTAGATGAATGTTAGGATTGCAGGGTAGGAGCTATAGTTAAGCCTGAGATTGGCCGGAAATACCACGGAATCGGCCTGAACTCTACTGGATTCGGAGTAGAACGATTCAACTCACCTGACCTGGTCGACTCATATGGACTTGGACTTGATGGACCTGGTTCATGGGCTATTTTATCAGGACAGATTTTAGCAGAAAATGGTGCGACCTAGTTAAGAAATCAGGAAAGGAGACACATTATATAAGGGTCTAATATTCTAAACCTAAGGGATATCTTATATTCTACTACTATGTTTTAGGGTTTGTGAACATGATAGAGTTTCTTTTTCTTCTTGTTATGAACTCCATGAACATGAGCTAGAGTTTTATTATTGGTTATGGAATAATTGGATTTCACATAATATGATTCTTTGATTCAATATATTAGTTTTGTCTCATATTTATCGTTTGCAATTCTCTGAAAATATAGTTATATGATTTGATTGATTGTTTTGTCAAGTTGCAAATTGGTAGAACTTCTAATCACATCTATTGCTAGTTTAGGGTTTATTATACGTAAAAGTGATATTCCTTGAATACAAGTGGCATAAATATGATTATAGTTTGTAGTGATATATTCTTATGATCATATGTGAATCGTAACCTTTGTTAAATTGAATTAGTGCGCTTTCCACGTTCAATTGCTTTGATTGGCCTGATTTCATAGAACTTAATGCATCTAGGGAATTAAACTTGATTAGTGCTTTTACACGTTAGGTTGTTCTTTTAGATAGAACTCATACTCGCATCTTTTAATGTGTTTGTTGATGACAAAAGGAGATTAGCGGGATATTCTTGCGATCAAGATATTCTAGGGCTTTTGATAAAAGTTGAGATTAAATATCAATTCTACTTATTGTTTTGAAAGCATGTTAGTGAATGAAGATGAATCCTTAACCAATATTCTCACTACCTTGATTTGTGTGATTTAATTTTTATTGTTTTGCTTTTATTTTATTTTAGTATATAAAAATCAGAAAAATACCCGGTATTTTATATGAGGAACCGAAAATATTTTGACAACCTAGACCTCTCTGTGGGATCGATCCTTTCTTGTGCTTGCTATATTTATATTTTGAGTAGTAATAAAGTGTAATTATTTTTGACGCATACGACAGCGATCAAATTTTGGCGCCGTTGCCGGGGAGGCAACGGTTGTCACTTGTTTTGGTCACTTGTTTTTGGTTTCTTATTTTTGTTTTTCTTATTTTCTGGTTTTTAACCTTGGTTTGGGAATCGTATTTCAGGTACCAATTCTATGGAAGGAGAATATTGGAACAATGGATACGTCTTTCACCCTCCTCAACACTATGACAATTACCCACAATCTATGGAATGCAATCAAAACCAATTTATTGGCTATGATGCATATCCTAGAGAACCTTATGGTGATTTTCATACATACCAACAAAAAAAACCTTGTAGTGGGTATGTAAGTCAAGCACCTAGGTGGGATAATTCTACTTCTAATTGGATTTATTCGAGTTGTATGCAGATTATGCATGGATTGAAAGATATGCAACAAAGGCTATACCAACTTGACCGTAATAGAGAGAACGTCGCACAAACCAATTTCTGGAATATGCCTTCTTACCCGACTCCGGATCGTAGTTATGATCATTCACCCATTCAAAGGGAAGAGTCATGGGAAAGAGAACATATTGTAGCTAATGGGGGTAAGTGTGTGAACGTTAGGAAACTTGCGCAGAAATTATACAAGTTGGAAGACGATGGATACTCGGAAGAGCTTGTCGATGAAATTAGTAGGACCATTCATATGGAACTCAAACGACATCATGATAAAGGTTGGGAAACCGACGACGATTCTGATTATGGTGAGTCTGAAGATGAAGACGATGATGATTGTGTTGAAAAGGACCAACCTTTGGAGATATTTGATGACATTATTGTATTTGACTCAACTCTTGATATTTATAATGATCAAACACCTATTCAAAAGGTACATGAGGATGATGAAACTAGTGTTTTACAAGATTTTGCAACATGGTTTGAGTCTAATGAAGAGGAGAATGTTGAGAATGTGACCGTTGTGACCAATGTTATGGAAGACCCAATTGAACTTGTGAATGATTTTAATGATGATGTTTATGTCGAGACTTTGGTTAAGGCATAAACGGACGAAGAATGGTTGAAAGGTTTAATAGAGGACCATGATATACAAGAGGTGAATAATTCACTTGAGTTTTTCAAGGATGAAGAGGATTCCGTAATACAAGAGATTGTGCGAGGTTTGTCTAACCCTATGCATATTGATTCTTCTCCTTTACCTCTTATTGGTTTGAATGTATGTGCTTCGAAAACATTGTTGAATGATTTTGTTTCTCGATTTCCGCCATTAGAGATATTTGATTCTCAAACTATGCAGATTTTTGCACAAGAAACCGTGGAAGTACCCGAATTCTATATTCTTTATGCACTTCCAAGTATGGACAAGAATAAGTGTGGGGGAAGCTTTTATCGTTTAATAGCTTCATTCCTATTTTATTTTACTAATATTTGTGTGAAGCTAGTGTTTGCAAAACAGGTGCTATGGGTGGATCCCCAACTTTTCCGATTATTGGTATATGGGGAATTCAAATTGCATGTCGGGCTGACGACTTTAAACCAAGCGCTAATGGGAGGCAACCCACTGGTTTTGTGTATCTATCTCTATCTTTTTCTTTTATTTTTAAGTCTTTTATCTTTATTTTCTTATTTTGTATATTTGCATATCAAAACTCCAACTTTTAGAGATTTTTGAACAATTTAGAATAAACATTAGCCTTTCTAAGTAGATGGACTTTTTTCTTGGCAGTGAGGTGTATATTGGCTGAGTTGAGATTAGATGCCAACTAAATAGCTTGTTTAGTGTTTATCCTCTATTGTTCCGAAATAAATATGAGTTGGAGTAATGAGTTTTTATCATGCATTTTATTTTCGTATTGTGTATATGTATCATGTTATGAATTTCCCATCTTGAACTTTACTTTGAATGACTAAATTTTACATTGAGGACAATGTAAAGTTTAAGTGTGGGGGAGTGTTCTCATATAGAGTTTTTTAGCCTTGTCATTTTTTCCTTGTGTTAGTATAAAAAAAAAAAAAAATCAGAAAAATAGAAAAACCAAGAATTTTTTTTTTGTGCTTTTTGAACTCCGAAATCTAGAAACTTGTGCCTTTAGGATGACACCATTAGTGTATGGAACCATTTTGATTGCAGGAGTTGAGGAACCAATTAACTAAAAGGGACGAACATAGCTCAGAAATCACAATTAACATGATAGTTGTTACCATATCTCGGAATATCACCATATCACGTTCTATTTTTATTTTTCCATATTTATCTATTATTTTCTAAGTGCTTTGGTGGGTCACTAAAAATCGAGTTGTTATTACTGCTAGGATGAAATAGAGTGATTGAGTTACTAAGAAGAAAAAAAAATAAAAAAAAAAAGACCGACCGATTAGACCAAAACGGAATAAAATGACACTTGGGAATAGCAGTATGTGTGAAACGTAGTCCCTGTCTCCGTCGCATAAACAAGCGTGGAATGCATGATCCAAGGCAACTATCATGTACTTGCTGACAAGAATCATGCGCTTGGATCCAGTTTGATCCAATCATGTTGTCTATATAAAAAAAAAAGTGAGAAAGAAAAAAAAAGAAAAAAAAAGTATTATTTTGGTTGAATGAAGTCACTTCTGGTTCCCTTGTATATGCCAGTGAGTTGATGCAGAATTCATACCAAGTAGCTCAATCCAATAGGCATAGGTTCATCTTGGCAGTGACCTTCAGACAGATATGGGAAACATCGATCACTTGTGAACATTCGCCAACATCTACATCTATATCCATCTTCTTAATCTTTTCACTGTGATTGTGGTTTGTTAGTTTCCGAGTATTGTGGCTTGTTCGACTATCTAATTTAAGCTTTAATATATGAATTTGTGCAAGGTACCTCCTCTTGTAGTTAGTTTGGATTCGTTCATTTATTTGTCACAAATAGATGGAGTTGGAAATATAGGTTTTGTAGGTATATCTCTAGTAAACCTTCACGAGACTATAAATCGTCCACTAGGGACACCTAGGGGTTTAAAGGCTTGTTATTTATGCTAAAATTAACTGTAGCCTCGACGAGAAAGAGTTGTATGTTTTTGTTTTTGTTTTTTTTTGTTTGATTTGCTCGAGGACTAGAAGAGTCTAAGTGTGGGGGAATTTGATAGGTGTAGAATACACCGTATTTACTATCTAGAGTTTATGCTTTCTTTGCTATTTTTCATGTAAATTATGTATCTTATGTGTGAGTTTAAGTTTATTAGGTGCTTTGGAGCCATTTGGAGCGAAAGAAGAAGAATCCGTGTATTTTGAGCAAAAAGGGCAGAATTGTCATTTCAGGGGCAAACAATATCCGGAGTCGAGCTAATGATAAGGGGCAACTTTGTTTTGTAGGAATGTTAAAGCCAGACTTGTTGAGGTTAAAGGGTTTCCAGTGGGTGGACCCTATCAGTTTTGTCATGGGTGTGTTGTTAGCACCCAAATCCTACCATACCCTAAATACAAGAGATATTGTCTCTTATTCATACAGTTCTATTTCTGTGTTCACCTGAAATCAAAGCAGCGGCTGTGCTGATTGACCTGAGATCCGGAGGAAATATAACAGGGAGAGAGTTGAGAGAAAGTATGTTGTTGCTATGGATTGTGATGGGTTCCAGTGATGGTCTGATGCAATTGAATTGAGTTCTGGGTTCGTAAACAACAGATCGAGAATGGGTTAATTGAATTCATGAAAATATGAAGATGGGTTTGGAGGAGGAAGAATGGTAGTGAGTCAAGAGTTGTTGATGGTTGTGGCAATTGGTTCAGGTGGTTGGAATTGGAAGGACTTGAAGTGACTTTGTTGCAGCTGTTGCAATGGATATTGAAATTGGGTTCAGGAAGATAAGGTGTTTATGAAAAGTTCTGAACCACTACCAGTTTGGTATCATCAGGTGTGTGTGATCAAGAGGTTGGCAGAATGGATGGTGATGTTTGCAGGCAGAGAATGAGAGTTAGATTGAGAAGTTGCTGCAGGTGGAGGTGGTGATTGTCATGAACAGCAGGTGTAGTTGAGGTGAAATGAATTGCAGGTTCTGGAGTGTGGTCTGAATATGGTGGTAACCTACACAGGGAATGGTTGTTGTTAGTTCCATTGGAGTGAAGGGGTTTTAAGGTGATTTTGGCAGTGGATAGTGGTTGGTCTTGACACCACTTGAATAGAATAAGATTGAGGTCGATGCTATGGCATTTGAGTTGGCTATGACCTGAGCTAGAGTTGAAGCAGAAATTGCTGGTGGTGATGTTAACAATGGTCCAGGGCAGGCTGAACAACTGAGGTTATTGGTTGGTTGTGACGGTATGAATGGGTTGCAGAGAAGCACAAAGAAATTGGAGTTGAGTCTGTGGTTTATGACTTAGGTGAGAAGTATGTAACTGGTGCAACTAAAGCCAGGGGCTCGAGTTGACTATGTACGGGGAATGATGGTGACGATGGAAGATGGAAGTGATGCTTGATGGATCTCGACAGTTCAGTTCTGGTGATTCAGTAGCAGGTTGCTGAGAAGGAATGGATCGAGTTCCGTTGCTCTGGTGGTGTTCGTAGCCAAGAGTAAATTGATGCCAGTGAAGGTGAGTGAGCGGTTGAGGCACTGTATTACTACAATGGGTTTGTTTGTTGTGAAAGTATGGCAATGCAGGGAGAAGAATGAAAGTAGCAGGAGATTTTTGCTGTAGCTGGAGCTTAAGGCAATAGCAGGTGCTGTGGTGGTGTTGCAAACAAGCAGTGAAATGAAAGTGCAGTTGTAAGAAGTTGCAGGGAATGGGTATTCGAGTTTGCATGGGAATTAGCTGGAGCTGGTTGTGAAAGCTACAGAAGAAATGGGCTGGTAGATGTATGCTGCCAGAGTCGATGCCGTGGAATGAAGATGGGGTTTGCGGGTTATCTTTTCCAAAGATGGAGGCAGTTCTGGTACTCAAGTTACAGGAAATAGAAATTGGCAAAGAAATTGAACTAAGGCAATGAAGTAAAGGTGCTGTCAACATAATGCATGAACTAAAGCTAGAAAAGGTTTGATGGAACGGTTTAAATTAGATGAATGTTAGGCCTGCAGGGTAGGAGCTATAGTTAAGCCTGAGATTGGCCTGAAATACCACGGAATCGGCCTGAACTCTACTGGATTCGGAGTAGAACGAGTCAACTCACCTGACTTGGTCGACTCATATGGACTTGGACTTGATGGGCCTGGTTCATGGGCTGTTTTATCAGGACAGATTTTAGCAGAAAATGGTGCGACCTAGTTAAGAAATCAGGAAAGGAGACACATTATATAAGGGTCTAATATTCTAAACCTAAGGGATATCTTATATTCTACTACTCTGTTTTAGGGTTTGTGAACATGATAGGGTTTCTTTTTCTTCTTGTTATGAACTCCATGAACATGAGCTAGAGTTTTATTATTGGTTATGGAATAATTGGATTTCACATAATATGATTCTTTGATTCAATATATTAGTTTTGTCTCATATTTATCGTTTGCAATTCTCTGAAAATATAGTTGTATGATTTGATTGATTGTTTTGTCAAGTTGCAAATTGGTAGAACTTCTAATCACATCTATTGCTAGTTTAGGGTTTATTATATTTAAAAGTGATATTCCTTGAATACAAGTGGCATAAATATGATTATAGTTTGTAATGATATATTCTTATGATCATATGTGAATCGTAACCTTTGTTAAATTGAATTAGTGCGCTTTCCACGTTCAATTGCTTTGATTGGCCTGATTTCATAGAACTTAATGCATCTAGGGAATTAAACTTGATTAGTGATTTTACACGTTAGGTTGTTCTTTTAGATAGAACTCATACTCGCATCTTTTAATGTGTTTGTTGATGACAAAAGGAGATTAGCGGGATATTTTTGCGATCAAGATATTCTAGGGATTTTGATAAAAGTTGAGATTAAATATCAATTCTACTTATTGTTTTGAAAGCATGTTAGTGAATGAAGATGAATCCTTAACCAATATTCTCACTACCTTGATTTGTGTGCTTTACTTTTTATTGTTTTGCTTTTATTTTATTTTAGTATATAAAAATCAGAAAAATACCCGGTGTTTTATATAAGGAACCGAAAATATTTTGACAACCTAGACCTCTCTGTGGGATCGATCCTTTCTTGCGCTTGCTATATTTATATTTTGAGTAGTAAGAAAGTGTAATTATTTTTGACGCATACGACAGCGATCATCTGTGTTCGCAGGAAATCGAAGAAAGAGAGCATGTGAAACATGCGAGAACTAAAGATAAATAAACAGGTGGTCGCAAGGGTAAATCTACTTCCCCTCTCAAAGAAAAGTCTACCGCTACTCACATAGAGAAATTTGATGCTCCTCCCTTAAAGAAAAGAAAAACCCAATTCTCTTCTTCTTCAACTCTTCAGTCTAACACAGAAAACTCGAGTGATAATTCTGATGATGACAATAATAATGATGATTTTGATGCTGATGTCCCTTCTGCGATGGAGTTTTCTCAATCTGATTCCTCCATGACTTAACTATCCAAGATTTTTGGTGATATTACATATGGTATCGCAAATGATTATGGAGATGAATCTCTTAATGGGGTCTCCCAGGCTCTCTCTAAAGTCTGTAATGCTCCGATACTGGTTGATAATGATTCCCTCCAAGGAATCTCAAGATCAATATCTCCCAGTCACTTAAATTCTCTTCGTATTCTGGTACGTTTTCATTTGTTTACTATATTTATGTATTCATATCTTCGCCAGCTTTAATTTACATTGTTCTCTCGCAGACTGGAAGAGCTTCCTTTGTTGTTTCCTCAGACTTGGAGAGGAGGTGTGCATCTTTCCACAAGAAGAATGTGGATTTGGAATCTGAGTCCGCTAATCTTCGCGGGCAATTGGAATCTGGGTCAACTGTCCTTCAAGAAAGAATCAAACAGTTGGAAACTGATCTAACTTTCTCGCATGAAAAGATCGCAAGCCTCCAAGTTGTGAATGATCATCTTTATGGTAAGAAATCTTTCTATTTATTTTTATCCTTGTATTCCTTTGCATTTTTTTCTTATTATTCTTCTTCGCAGATGTTTATGGCCTTTCTGACGAAGCTGTATTCCTTCGTTCCTTTCTAAACCCAATAGATGATGATACTCTTCTAAATCGCCTTAATGAATCCTTAGGTAATTATTCAAATGAACAAATTAACTCTCTTTCTGTAGACGATCTTAGATCCAAATTTCATCTTTTAGCAATTGATCATAGATCTAGTTTGAAAGCGGCCAACGCATCCAAGCGTCAATATCTTAATTTTAAAGAAGAAATCAAGATCTTAAGAGCCCAAAAAAGTGATATTTTAGATGAAAGGGATCGTATCTCTTGACAAGGAGCACAAACCTTAGCGGATTTTCATAAAACTCTTCTTGAAGTCCAAATTAAAAGAGATAAACTTATCCGCGAGAGGGATGATCTTGTTGAAAGAGAAAACCAACTCCGTTCCCGTCTTCTTATTAATGATGATGATGAATTTGCTTGGGCTGCAAAGTTTCTTGACAACGCCAGATCTAACTTAGGTGTTGATATTAGTCTTCATGTTGAACAAGCGGCCTTAATTAAGGACATGGTTTCTGAAAGAGAAGGTTGCTAATTGTTCTTCCTTATTAATTTCTTGCTTTTATGATTTTTTCTTGCAAATTTTCCAACTTGTTATTGTATACTCGCATGAGTTGAGAAGAGATATTCTGAAAGAATCAGAGAACTCGAAGCTGATAAGAATCAACTCTCGAATACTCTTGCTGCTCGCAATGAGAAATATTCAAGGTTGAAAGATCAATTGAAGATTACTGCTGCGAATTTTAGTAATGCCCTTATTGGTGTTCGTAACAACTCCATTAATATGGTCTGCAATGATTATAACATTCCTCATTCTATATATCCTGATCTAGCAGAATAAATTCCAGCAGATACTCCAAACCTTATTATCTCTGATAGTGAAGCTGAGGAGTCTGGTGAGGATGAAGATGATGATAAAAATGAAGAAGAAGATAAATCTGGCGATGGATCTAATTAGTTCTGTTTCTTCTTTTTATATTCCTTGTAATTTTTGTACACTTATTTCCTTCTTCTTGTAATATTGGTGCGTGTTTCTCCAACTTGTAGACTTCCTTGATATATAAATTTCCTTTGCTTCTATCTGTAAATTGAAAAACAATTCTTTTCTGCGATATAATCAATCAACATGGTTATTAACGTTTAACTATCTTCATATAATAACATCTATATAATTTTATCATATGATGATGAATAATAATTTCATCGCTCTGTGCATTCCCATACTTGCCACTATTATTCATCTGCAGTATGAAAAAATTTAGTAGAGCTTAGATATCAATTGTAAATTAAATATTTTTAAATATTGTTGCCTTAAAGTTTGCGATGATGTCGCTAGTAATAGCTTTATGATCTCTGCGTAAATATCGCAAGTCTCATAATTTCTGCGTCGTTATCACAATCATTCAATCTAGTGGTCTTATCATGCCTTCCTATTTAAAGGTCTTATTTTTCCACATTTTGTATTGGCGACAAAATCGCAGGACGTCCTTACATTTTCATGTAAAAACCCATTGATCTTGCATTATCCTTGTTTTTTCAAATTTTCTGCGACAATATGACATGCCTAAATTCTCTTGCGAGAACAAAGCCACATGACATTGCCGTCTTGCGATGAAATCGCATGACGTCCTTACACTTTCATGTAAAAACCCATTGATCTCATCTCACCTTTTCTCTTATGGCTTGTTGCCTCTATATAATCTTTGTCACGCGACAATATGACAGGCCTAAATGCTCTTGCGAGCGTAAATCCCCATGACATTGCCGTCTTTAGACACTTATCAGCTCCCTAATGGAGGATGCCGCCCTTATCTTCCCCCTGGTTTCCCATTCAAGGAGGGCACATCGGCCATACAAGACTAGCTCCTCCCATCCGGATTTACCAAAAACCAGTTGTTTTCGCAGCCTCTTGTCCTTTATGCCTATATGTCTTATAGTTACAAGACTGCACCCTAAGTGGGGTTTTCTTCAGGCCGAGTGCATCATAGCCAAGACTTACCAAGAATGGCCAGGGTAGGTTCATCCGTCCCGGGCATCCTTGGCTCAACCGTGTACCTCGGCGCCTTGGTCATACTTTGCACTCCTTAGAAGAGACCCTCGGTCGTCCAACCCGGGTATAACCTTTTATAGTTGGAAATCTAAAGTATCTCTCCTGGATAGGTATCTCAAAGAGATGGACCCCAGTCTCCGTGTCTCAGGTTCCAGCAGTGGTATAACCTTGTCCCTGAGCCACGCAAAGAGATACCCCCTTATATGACGCACTTTAGGTTTTACATTTGCCTCTTGCGAAATTATATCCGCGAACTAGGGTGTACGCCATATAGGTTTGTCCCATTCTTATGTTTCTGCGAAATCTTATTCGCGTTTCTTGCGAGTAATGCAACTCTGATGAAATTTCTTTTCTTGGATCTTCTTGTCATTTATATTTCAACTTTTTAATTCCATTTTTTTCATTCAAATAAAATATTCTTTTGAAACATTTTCTTCAACAAATCGTTCATAAAACTTCTTAAATTTCTTCATTTTACCTTTTTACTTACTACTTTCTGCTTATGCTCTTTTGCGTTTTGCATCTGCGATCTGCTCGTCATTCATACACTCATGTTGATTTCACATTATTCTCCCCTCTCGCCGCTCCATTGTGTCAACCATCATCTTATCACCTCTTTGTTTTTGCTTGATATTATGTTTCCAATTTCTATTCTTCGATGTTCTATGATGAAATTTCAGAACAAATTCTTCGCTTTAGCTCCAACCTCTATCACAAATGTTTCTGCTCCTTTTACAGTATTCACTCTGCGAATTTCTGGTGCTGGTGGTAGATGCTGAGATTGTGGATGTCCTATTAGAAAATGATTTAACTTTCCCTAATCAATTATCCTCAAAATTATTCTTTTTACATTCCTGCAATCGTTTATTGAATGACCAGGAAAATGATGGCAAGGAAAAAAATTCTTGGTTTCGATTATTTTGATGTGGTTCTTTTCCCATGTTCCAGGGTGATGGTATATTTTCCATCAAAATGATAGGTTCCCAAATTTTTTCTATGCTGGAATTCAGGGGTGGCATCTTAGTTTCTTCTCATATTACCCTTTGATTCCCTTGTCCTCTGAAATTATTTTGCCTCTGACCACCATAAGTCTCTTGCGGTTGATCAAGTCTTTGAATTTTATTATTTCCACCGCGGTTTTAATAATTCCTTTCTCTTTCATACTCTTCTTGATCTCGACTTCCCATAGCTACTAGCTTCTGCTGATTTTCAATCACCACTTTCTCTTGCTATGGATGCGAGGTGCTCGCCACATTGTTGATCATTTTAGGAAGTAAACTCCCGTTCGCTGCTATTGAGATGGTGTTTGCGACTGGATATGATTCCATCTCATTTTTTTTTTCCTCCAAAGCAATGTATTCTTCTTGTAGTTCTTGTAGCTCAGTCATTGTGATGGTATTTTTGATTCTGAAAATTTGTATGTATAGCAGATTGGTTGCAAACATGGCATTAATGAAAGATAATATGAGGTATCTCTCATACACTCTTCCTGCCATTTCACTGCACATTGTCTTCCATCTTATGGTTAAGTGTTTCAGACTCTCTCCAATCCTTTGCTTTAATCCAAATACATCTTTAATACCGGGTCGTGAAGAATTGTTGCTTATATATGCTCCCAGAAATGTAGCTTGCAAATGGTCGAAAGAAGTTATTATATTTTTAGGTAAGCCTTTGAACCATTTTAACGTCTCTCCAGTTAAACTAGATGCAAAGTACTTGCATAACACGGCATCATGGTTTTCCCATTGTAGCATACACCTAACATAAGCCTTAACATGTTGAACATCACAGGTAGTCCCATCGAAGATACTGTTTAACGCTGGTAAATTGCATTTTGGAGGAATTCCTCTTAGTTGTACTTCTTGAGTGAATGGAGTTCTCGCATCTTCTTCAATGGATTCATCAAGTTTCCTTCTGCCTCCTTCTCTCCTGTTATTCAACATTCCCCTCATTTCTGCTAATTCTCTTAAAATTTGTTCATTCCCAGCTGAATTTTTCTCTATTGGTCTTTTCAGTGCAGCTTCTCTTCTTCTGCGTTCATGTCTTTCTTGTCTGGCGAGATTCTGTGTATCTTCATTCTGCATCTTCATTCTGCCTTCCCCTGCGATTTTCCTCTTCATCTCCTTCTTGAATTCGTAACTAATTATGTCTTCCAATTTCTTCTCTGCGTGTTTCTTCATTCCTCATCGTTTCTCTTCGATGTCTTTCTATTCTCCTTTGTATTTAGTCATATTCCTCATTGATATTATTGCTATGGCGATTTTGTGTGCGTCACCTTTCTCGATTGTCATGATTATTCTGCCGTATTGCTTCTTGGAATTCTTGTTCTTCCACTTCTGCTCTTAATCTTTCTCTCTCGCAATCCAGACATGCTTGTTCAGCATAATGTCTCTCAATTTCCTCCTCAATGATTCTTTGATTTCTTTCGATTTCTCGCCTATGTAATATTCTTCTACCTTCTTCTCGATTTTCTTCACCATCTTGGTTGTTTCCACCTTCTTGATTTCTATTATTACGTCTACCATTCAAAGCTTCACCGCGTGGATCATAGCGATCATTAATTATCTCTTCTACACCATGACGTTGCTCTTCATTTGGATTTGCATTTCTTCTCGGATATTTTCTCTAGCATTTCTCATAGGGGAATTTCGCCTTGGTCCTTCTCTAAATGATCTTGGACTTGATCTAGCAGTACTTCTTGATCTCCTACACTGCAATCTCAAATTCTCCATTCTTAACTCGTGATTTTGTCTTATTAATTTTGCACGTTGTTCTGTTTCTAACCTCCTTTCCTCTTGTATTCCTTGTCTTAAATCATCTGTTGTTTCATTTTCGCCTTCTCCATGAATTAATCTTTCAACCACTCCTTGATCTCTTCCTTCTCTTCTCTCATTTCTTAATTGTCGACCTTCTACTTCTTCCATCGAATCTGATCGCCAAGTATGCACGCTAACTCTATCATAATCCACAACTCTATCTTGTATTGGTGTTTGCTGATTTGGCTGTTGAACTTGATTTTCTCCTTCATTCCTTGTTCTATTTCTTCTTGTTCTTATTCTTGAAGATTCTCCCACTTCATTTGTTTCTCCACCTGCAAGTCTTTTATTCCTCCTTACAGTTGTTGGTGGTTCTTATGTGTTTCTTCTTCTTCTAGCCATTAATCTTTGTAATCCAGTGATGATCGCAGGAGTGTTGTTACTCTCGCAAGAATATTGTCATGGCGATATTCTGGTCCTACAGCCATACTTACCTTTTTGCAAGTATTGTTGAGTGTTCGTTTCATGGGTATGGAATTGTATTTCTAGGGATATGATTCCATACCATTGTTTTGGATGTATAAAAACTAAAGGAAATCCATTCTCCTTATATTTTGGTTCCCCAAAATAGGGAGTAGAAAACCTCCCTAGAAGGTGGGGAATCGATTTTTTTTCCGATATATTTTTCTATTTACGCATGCATATCATAAATACATACGTTTTTATTTACCATGTACATTATAATTTCATATATTTTTATTGTAATTATAGATAATATGAAGGCACAATTGGGGGATACTCTCA
Organism: Papaver bracteatum; assembly: GCA_023529315.1. Taxonomy (NCBI): domain Eukaryota; kingdom Viridiplantae; phylum Streptophyta; class Magnoliopsida; order Ranunculales; family Papaveraceae; genus Papaver; species Papaver bracteatum. The sequence goes on along the minus strand of JAJJWX010003915.1, from coordinate 34,592 downwards.
CGAATTGGGGATACTCACGGTTATGTGGGGTTAAAATTTGGCTAAGGGTATTTTTAAGTTGGTGTCCCCAAGTTTATGAGAATATCGAAGTTGTGCTTTCTAAATTAAAAACCTAATATTTTTTTTGCAAAACAATAATGATAGAACGACAGAGGGATGGAAAGTAGAGAAAATCAATGTAGCTCAGAAGCGCTTGAGATGCGATCAAGGGTGGGTTATATTAACCACCTCATCATTCTTTTAAAGAGTTTATTGGTTGAATTCAATACCGGCTCCTGTCATACCTCCAAATCCACCTGCAACAAATTTTTTTCCACCTTTGGTCAAAACTCCATGCCCCCTCTTTCCCTACCTCCCTCTCTGAGATAAGATTTTTTTTTTCTTGATTCACTCTAATTAGGCCGACCGAGCGAAGCGATGGAGGACTCTATATATGGTGACTTTGTGTCAAGCGTGACATTTTTTTCAATTACACAAAAAAGATTGAATTTTGGTCCGGACACCTGGAAAAGACTAAGTTGTCCCTCTAAATTAAATTTTACTTTTTTTCCTTTAGACATTTTCGTAAATAAACCAAAGAGGAAGGGGAATAAGGTATTAGATATTTTCGTAAATAAACCAAAAAGGAAGGGCACGACAATAAATGTATTTTTTATATATTTAAAAATCTCGTATATTTCAAACTACAAGTCGTATTTTTATAAATTTTATATATTTGGAAAGCCCTTTAAATTAGCTACGCAATGAGCACAAACAATGATATCAAATTTTTGTTTTTCAATATTTTTTATTATTCTCCAAATTTTGTATCTTTTCTCCTTAAAAATTAGGCATAGCTTAAAATTAGACATATCTTAAAAAAAATTTGAAAAAAACTACAAGAAAAATAAAATGATTGACTAAGTATAAAAAACAACTAATTTTAAAATGAAAAGCACAACATATGGTGTTGAATCACCACCAAATTATTTGCAAAGTAAAAATATACCATGGCATACTTGTCTGGAAAAATAATACTTTCGCGTCGTGTTTGGAAAAATTATACCTTCGTGCCGTTTCAGGAAAAATAATATTTTCACCTTACGGCGAAACTAAATTGTGAACACAAAATTTAGTTTTACGTCAATTTTTTCGGTCAGCCATCCCACCGTCGTAGCGGTCATCTAGTTTGTAAAGAAAGATTCACAACCAAAAAACAAAGGCTTCAAACCAAATCTTCTTCTCTAAACAAAAGCCACCGCTGGAGGTGCTGCTATCATGGTGGGGTGGCCCTATAATCTAGTTCTGATCAGCGAATAAGAAACGACTCTATTTTTGCTATTTTTTCCACAGATAACGGAGTAGTGCGGGTTAGTGACACGTGCATCCATATGTCATTCTACACGTAATTTCTTACTTGGTGTTCCATATCTATTAGTGGTATAGAAACCTTTCGGAACATTCAGTCGGGATTGTTTATAAATTGAATGATATACCGACTGAAATTAATACATATGGGTAGTTTTGCATGTTCGAAGTCGGCACAGTCGATTTTCATAATTCCAATACCGACTGTTAGTTACCAATGCTGACCGTTGTTTGTACAATTGGGGATATTTATGGGTAATTGAGTCATTACAAAAATTATTTATGGATAAGAGATTTGTAGGTGCATAAATATCTACTAGTACACGTGTCCCTCATCACAAGATAGACTTGGTCATCCACCAACACGTGCCTTTCATCTGCCAGATCCAACGACACCCCAACCCAGGGCTACCTAATGACCAATAGCTCGAGAAGCACCCAAGCAGATCCAAAACACGCTTTACTCTATCCCAAGGCAAATTCAAATTGGAAGGCAGGGATGTGGAGCGTCTGACGAGGAGTTGACAGCTGCAGAGGACAGCTATCTCGCGCATGCGCCCTGTGCACAACCACCAGCATTAAACACGTCAAGTACTACACATGTCAAACATTCCATGGAACGAAAGAAGGGCAAAGCTTCAGAACATGAGATGACCGTTGAAAGGCTTTGGGCCGAACGAAGGCATCTTCGGATCAGTGCATAAATCAAGAAGATAAGGATAATAGAATTAGAAGAGTGGGACCCATGTAATCCACCTATAAATACCCCAAACCTCTTAGAGAGAGGGGGTTGACCAATTTTTGAGAGAAATAAAAGAAAGAGAGAGAAGCAAACTATGAGAGTAGGTGAGTCTTATTTTCTATCACCATAGCTTTGTTCCCTCTACTCAGAGTCATTTGACTATGTTTTGTAACCTCATAACACATATAGTGAAGATCTAACCCCCCGTGGATGTATGCCTTAGTGCTGAACCACGTAAATCATTGTCTTATTTACATTATGCATTTAAAGTTTAAAGAAGTAGAGATACAGTCAGCGTCATCGCCGACGCTGACTCTCCGTTGATGAGAAACGATGATGAGCCCGAAGGCTCAGAGTATCTCAAATATTGGTTATCCATTGTTTACCCCCTTTTTAAGATTAAACTCTTGTTGATCTTGCAATGAACTCCGCTTGTGAACACAACATTACCATCGTTATTTTTGTGTTCACAATCTGGCGCTAGAAACAGGGAATTTGTGTTCACAACCCGATAAAAGATTTATCTTCTCCTGTGAATTTGCACGTTCCAGATATATCCATAGTATCAAAAATTAGATCTATGCCTGAGTGTTGCTGGGATCTTCGTTTTCCTTTTTTCCCTTGAAAATCTTTGAGAAAAACGTATTTGCAAGAAGATCTATGCCTGAGTAATGTTGGGATCTTCGTTTTTCCTTTTTTACCTTGAAAATCTTTGAGAAAAATGTATTTGCAAGAAGATCTATGCTTGAGTAATGTTGGGATCTTCATTTTTCCTTTTTTCCCTTGAAAATCTTTGAGAAAAACGTGTTACCAAAAAGATCTGTGTTTCAGTTCCCGAATATTCATTCATTTTCTTCCTTCGGAGAACCTTCTGAGGACTCCACTATGGAGTTTAACCACGATAGATGTACTAGCAAAACACACATGGGTATTACTTCTTTGGTAATGTTTTATTCCCGCAGATTTAATTGAAGATGGACAAAGTTAAGGATACCGGAAAGACCAAAGCATCATCAAAGGAAGCCCCCAGGACAACCCCCGTCATGACGCGCAGCAAGCATAAAGGAGAGAAAACGAAGACACCGGCTCAGAAGCCATACGGGTCAGAAAGTACGACACTCCCAGAAGCCAGCTCAATAGCAGCGGCAACATTAGAAGAGGCCGCAAGAAAAGCCGATGCTCTCAGGATAACGACAGGAGCACGAGTCAACGAACAAAGAGAAGGCATGATAGAATCCACGGTGCAACAGCCAAACTTAGGAATTCCACCCACGGAGGAATGCAACCAACCACTGATGGCCGTTCAACATCCCTTAACAGCGGATCACGCGACTGTTCAGGCGCTAAGGTTATTGAATCCGCAGATATACCCATTGGAACCTCTAATACAGATCGTTGACGAAGATCACACTGTAGCTATCGAAGGATATTTGCGTGTAGGAACTACAAACCAAGGGTCAAATCCTTCCGCCCAGCTCGCGTTTGAACTTGAAGAAGTAAAAAGGAACCAGAAGGTATACGCTGATGCTGTGGCTTTACTTGCACAAGAAAACCAACAATTGAGGTATAGGATAGCGAGGAGCGCAGGAGTAGAAGATCGTCGAAATGAAGCCAACTCCAAGGCCTCTCCTCCGAATCGTGATCGAAGAATGGTATTGGCAAAGAAGCATAACCCCGAGACTTTATTGCGAAGAATGGCAATGGGAGAACGAATGTCGAACATGGACTCTATCCCCGATGACTCGGATTATTTTGATGACGAAGACCAGAGATCCGGACAATCAACAGTAGAGGATAGGCATCATCTTTCCATGGAGAATCTACGAGCAGAAATGATGGCAGAGATTCAACTTCTAAAGAAAGACAATGTGGAGGAAGACTGGAGGAAGTTATGAGAGAAGCCTCCACTAATCCTTTAACACCTCGACTATCCGGAGCGCTCATTCCTCAAAAGTGTCATATCCCAGCATTTGAGTGCTACGATGGATCTGGCGACCCCGCAGCTCACCTTCGGTATTACAACTGAACCTTGGCCCGTAGGGATCAAAACGATGTTGTTCTTTGCAGGTACTTCCCCTCCAGCCTAAAGGGATCGGCGCTATCCTGGTTCGACAACTTACCACCCAATACCATTGACTCTTTCAACCAGCTCTCCCAGAAGTTCTTGAGAACTTACATGTATAACAAAAACGTCAATACAGGGATGGACAAACTCTTATCACTGGCGGTTACATACAAAGAGACCATCCGAGAGTATACCGATAGATGGAATAAAATCATCCAGGCCATAGGAAATATCGATCCAGCCATCAGTATCAACTGCTACAAGTGGGACCTGGACAGGATGAGCCCTTTATTTGTTGACATTCACGGGAGTGTACCCACTACCGAAGGAGATCTCCGAGTGATTATAGAAAAGCACGCCAGGCTAGAGGAAATCCAGCGAGAAAATCCCAGAGCCCGCGTACACAAGTCACATCGTACCAATACGGTGGAATAGGACAGCGGATCTAGGGATACCCGAACAACCGAATGGGTTCAGGATGATAAGAGAAGGCGACGGGACGATCGCCCTAAGGACAATCCAAAATTCGAAGATCATGTGTACACGAAGTTGAATACCAGCTATGCTCGTATTTTAAGAGAGATCAAGGACCGGGAGAATCTGGTATGGCCATGATCCAAGCGGAAACAACCAGCTCGTACCGAACAGTCTAGAGTTTATTACGAATATCATTGCTTCAACGATCATCAAACAGAGAAGTGCAAGAATCTTAAAATAATGATTCAAAAGTTAGTCGACGCGGGAGACCTCAAACGTTATGTCCAAAAGGCTGGTGAGGAAGAAAGAGTTAAGTGAAGCAAGCAGGTCCAACTCCCCGAAGGAAACCGAACACTCAACAATATCTCATGTTCTGAAGCCACTAGACCGTCGTTGACAGCTCAGATAGGGAAAAGGTTAAGGAAATAATTCGAGGATTACTGTGAACTATACAAGAACGACGACATAGAAGTGGATGAGCACGAGCAATGTATAGATGCATCTATCACCTTCGACGCCGCAGATATCGAGGAAGACATGGAAGATCACAACGACCCTCTAGTTCTCATGTTGTCAGTAGCAGGGTGCAACATCAAGAAAATCCTCATTGACGAGGGAAGTTCCGTAAACGTCCTATTCTATGACACCTTTAAACGAATGGATCTTAGGGTTGAACAACTTATGTCTTCCTATTACACCATCTATGGATTCAACGGAATACCAACGAAGCCCTTAGGTGATATTGTCCTACAAGTGAATGCGGTACCCATGAAGGTAGACGCACAATTCAGCGTAGTGGACGCTCCATTGCCATACAACATAATTATTGTCCGAAGATGGGTGCACAAGCTCAAAGGGGTAGCATCTACATATCATCAATACCTAAGATTCCCTACGCCCAAAGGGAACCTTTCCTTTGATGTAGGAAATGTTACGAGATTTAGCTCCAACCTAGGTCCGTCAGATTTGGCATAGAGTTCATAATACTCCCTCTGTCTTTTTTTATCTGTCCTAATTTCTACTTTGGTCTGTCTTTTTTTATCTGTCCGCTCTGTTTATAGACATACTTTTCCCTTAAACTATCAAATATACCCTTTATTTTTTATAATTACAAAAACATTTTTAATATAAACTTAATTACAAATCATAAATATCATTACCATATATAAGGAAAAAATCCATTCAATATTTTTTCATATTAATTGTCATTCCTTTTTTAAATAAAACTATTTATGGGTAGTTATTAAATTCTTAATACTTCTATTTATCCTTACTTGCCTTTTCATCGTTATTAATCTATTTTTTCATCTCTTTTCTTGAAACACCATGGAAGAACATAAGCTAGACTATCTAAGGGTCATAATGGAATATTTACGATATCATGAATCGGTTGAGTTCATCTACGGAAAGAAGAAGCAATCAGTGACCGGCACGAACTCAACATCTGAAGATGAATCGGTTGAGTTCATCTACGGAAAGAAGAAGCAAGCAGTGACCGGCGTGAACTCAACATCTGTAGATGATGATTTGGCCATGTCTACAGAGTGTCAAGAAGTTGTTCAACAAATGTTGCAAATATATTTGCCCAATTTTTACTATTGATTAAGAAACATCTTCTTTTTTTAAGCATAATAAACATCTTTGCTTGAATGTCAAAGTTTGTGTCGTACGATGTCATTCTATATCTAATGAAAATTTTTGAATGTTAGAGAAGATAATGAAATGCAGCAACATTGGTTAGTCTAATTCTGCAGTACATCATTTTTCATTTACTCCAAGGCTTTTAAGAATACTCCAGAAACAGTAAACAAAAACGAGAAAAGTCTAACGTGAAAACAAAATCCCGCCACCCTAATAGAGGTGACATAACCATTTCAGTAGTCAAATTCCAATTGCACCTATGTGTTGGTATAGCATACAGTTGCTGTTAGACGGACCAAACCATATCCATTAGCCGCAGTTGTAAAAAAAGAAATGCAATAAGTCTTGCATATTCGTAGAACCAGTTCATACGCTCCAAGCAAAGATAAAAAAATTACTAGTGGTATTAACTTTATTGAGCAAGAACTAAAGACTTGACCGCTACATTTGCATATGTCCAATCTACAGAAATAAGTCCCTAGGAAGATTTGACTTTTATTCCTTACCATTTCACTTGTAAACTCCTCTGACGATATAGCATATCTACCGGCAAACTGCTTTTTAACTAGAGATATGGATGGTAAAGATCCGTCTTCCGTGGAATTTGTGCTTGCACCAGAATGTTCACTGTCCTTCACCTCACTAAAATACGGACACAACATACAGCAATGAAATCACAGTTATCAAAGATCACAGCCATTAATGTAGTTTCGGATCATCTTTGTCCTTAAAGAATGAAAAATAAATAAAAGCATATGATATGTAGACATACTAGCCCTTAACCCGTGCCGTAACGGCACGGGCCATGATGTTGGTTCATTTTTAATATATCGTATAATTTGTGTCCCGAATACTTATCAACTCCTTATGATTTAATATGTGTTTGTCATAAAATATATAGTTGAGATTTTCCTCTCTTTTTTTCTTTGTTTTTTCCTTTAATATTTTATCGCCGGAGATTTGCTCAAACGAAAGAAATATAATCTTAACTTCCAGACACTTTTTTATTTAGGTTCATTGCTTATAATGAGATAATGCTCTACATGAACATAGAAGTTTAAATATTTTTTGGAAATATGTCGTCAACAGTGCTCATCTCAGTGAAATCAACTAATCAATATCGTCCATAAAAGTCTCCACATGCTCCTATTTCGGTCCAGCTGACTCATCTATCATGGCCATGTTGTCGATCCTCCAAATAGGCAGAGAATAATATTTTTTTGATGAAGCTTCCGTCATCAAAAAGACCACCTATGGAGGTTCCGTCGCTGATAAGTTGATGATGAAGATTCCGATGTAGATTCCATCGCCGGAGACAACCAAGATGAAGGTTTCGTCGTTGGAGAGCATGTAGAGCATCACTATTGATCTTAAATCTGAACCCAATAATCAAGAATCTCCATTAAAGCGAAGATAAACCTCAAAAAAGTAGATAAAACTACCAAAATGGTGTAGATAAGTAGAAAACATAATAAAAACAAAACTAATCTACTAACTAACCTATGTAGATGATGTCGATCCACCATTTTAGTTAGCCATATTATGTTTGTTACTAACTTTAAACTTGATGTCATCTTCTACTGTGAACTTTATGTGATTTTAGAATCGAAATAGTTATACCTCTTTCATTCGTATCAAGTAATCCGTTGTATATCCCAATAATTCTTCTACAACAATTCCTTTCTTTTGCCGTTTCCGGACCATCAGTAGCCATTATTGTCAAACGCAATCTGTCTAATTTTCGTTGATGTTATGTATTTGCAATGCTCATTTTTCTTAAATAAATAGATGTGGAAAAACTAAAAAAAAAAAAAAAAACATAAGTATTACATCGGGTCTAAGTTACTATATCCAAAATACTCCGGACACTGCTTCTGGTGCCTTGTTTCCTCAAATTTCTCGTTGCATTCTATACAATACATGCAACTCCAATCATTTAGTGAGCTATTTGCGCAAGTGTGGTCAATGTATCCCTTGCCTGTAATGATAATAACAACACTCCAATTTTTTTTCAAGGCATCCAGTTGTAAATGGTATGAATCTAATAGATTTGAATTATACCTCAATCTTAGATATCACCTTCTTCTCACATAACATAGAAATTGAGGAAGGACAAATCTTGACCACTCTTTACATAGCCAGATTTAGCCAAACTATGTTTTGCAATTGTTTTACGTGAAAATTATTATTAATCCATATTTTAGTCAGCTCCTATCGAAGCCGATCTAATTAGTCCTATAGAAAGTTAATCTTAAAATTTTGACCTTATCTCTTGACCAAATTATTGAAATATTCTCAGTCATGTTCTGCTTTGTGTGATCTACCCATCTATGTCTATTCTACCTTCTAACCCAGTGAATGAAACCTATACATATTGATCCGTAATTTGATATTGTTGATTTGTCATCAAGAGGTCGCATGATTTAAGAATGTAAAATATAAAAAATATTATATAAACATCGGAGGCGAAATTTAGATTTCTGATTTAGAGTTTTTTATGATTATTTTGATGAACAAACATAATTTTCAAACAAATATTTTAGAATGCAAATACATTTTCCCGGTCAATAAGGTTTTATATCGGGAATTGAGTGAAAGTTGTTGTCTTTGTAGGTAGTTGTCGCAAAACAACTCGATATTGATGGTTTTTCGGGAAAAAGAATGTAATAATACTTGAGAGAGCGATAATGTTCTCTTACGCGGGTACACCAATTGCCTTTATATAATACGGGTAATCGAACAGTCATGATCATATTGTCTTAGACGTTCTGGTATCATCCTCGAAATATTTGGTTTTTGTGCTTATCAATCGTGCTAAAAACAACCAATTACATCTTTCACAATACAATGTTGCATGTTTTGTGAAGATTTTTTTTTTACTTGGTCAATAAAACTCACTAAAAATAAAAAACTATTATTATACACTACTATTACCAACACCCACCACCATAAAAACCATCCACCGCTACTATTTCTTCCACTAATAGTAATGTTACCGCCTCCACCATTCACAAACACCTGCCATCGCTTACCACCATTAGAATTAACATAGTTTTTAGTGAAATTATTTATTAATAAAATTATGTATTTATGTTAGATTATCAAAGGGGCATTTATAATAGAAATTTAATTAATCATCATGAACAATCAATGAGACAGTAATTAATAAAAATGTTTAAAAATGGTTAAGTTGAACAAACCTCAACTGTAAATTTATCTTTTCCAAGGACAAATCCTGACCCCTCTTTACATAAACAAATCGATAATAAATAATTTCATATGTTCTGATCTTGATTCGTGTCGTTCGTTTAGTTATTACATAACATGGCAGTTGATTGCACCAATTTTTTTAAAATGGACATGTGTTTTATCGAGTTTATTTTAACATTAGAATGATCAACCATGTTTTATACTTTATAATATAACGTTACATATTTTGTAGCGTTACGAATTTAGCATAATATGTTTTTGTTCACCAATACCCTCCACCACCATAAAACCATATGAATCCACTTTTTTTATCCACCACCACCTAGTGGCGGAGCCAAGGGTTGACTAACCTGGCTCTAACCCCTTAAATTTTTAATAACTACATAATTTTTTTAGTTTATTTTCTATATAGTATACTTTGTCCATATATATTTATGGTTTAGTCCACCAAAATTAACATGTTTCTTTAAAAAAAAATTTAGGCCTCCTCAATGTCAATTTTTGACTCCACCACTGCCGCCCATCCCATGTAGGTTGTTGGACGCAATTCTAATTTTCAATCACAAATGCCATTATGAGGTTTAGATTGAACAAAATTTCGTCAATTGATTAGTTTCATTATTTATTTTCTGTGTATATATTCTTTTTTGTATTACAATCAATTTTATTTTAACATTAAAAAATCATAATTTATACGATATAGTACCAAAGATAACAGGGGTACCATTTGGGTGATCCAACTACGATCTTGAAAATATTGTCTTCTATGATATCATCCCTGAAATATATGGTACATTCCTTTATCAAAAGTGTTAAAAACAACCAACCACATCTTCCACACTACGATGTTATCAATGTTGTAACGACAACATAAAATTAATATTGTCCATCACTACTCACCAGCATTCACCGTCACTACTTCTTCCACCACAAACCAGGGGCGGAGCCAGGATTTTGAGGATAGAGGGAGAAAAAATTCTTGGCAAGCTGGATACATGTGAAAAATGGACTTTGTATCCCATTTGACGATAAAAGAACAAAAATAAATATAATTGTGCTTGGCTCCGCCCTTAACCACCATCAATCTTTTGGCCTCCATCTTTTCTACTGCTCACTGTCGCAGAAAATGTCTATTGATATTATTTATCAAAATTACTTATTAATAGAAATAAATATTATAATTAATTAAGAAAACATTTATATATTTTTTTAAAAGAAATCACCTCCTTTATAATTAAAAAATGATTAGTCATTTATTATGAGCAATTAGTGAAACACTAATTAATAAAACACTTTATAATGAATAGATTATTTATTATGTGCAATTAGTGAAACACCAATTAATAAAGAAATTATGGTATTTAAGTTGAAAAAACCACCATTGTTGATTTATCTTTTCTATCAATTCCAGCCAAGGTGTAACACTGGTTAGAGGCCACTCTTATGACACAATAGGTCATGAGTTCGAACCTCCCCGTTATAATTTTTGAAAATTTGAAATTCCATATCTTGACTTGAGTATTCATTTTTCATTCATAATATTGGAAATTAACACCACATGTGCGAGTTGTAGGGGGTGGTAGGGTGAACCACAACCCTTGATTTATCTTTCCCACGGACAAATCCTGACCACCACTAACACATGCGAACTTAGCCTAGCTTTGTTTTGTATTCTTGATAATAGATCAGATCATTAGTATAAAAAATAGCTTGGATAAGTTTCCCTTTGTTAGTGGTGGTCAGGATTTGTCCACACAAAAATAAATCAAGGGATGTGGTTCCTCATACCACCCCCTACATCTTAGTATAAAACATAACGGGAGGTTCGAACTCATGACTTTTTGTGTCATACGAGTGGCCTCTAACCAGTGTTCCACCTTGGTTGGAATTGATAGAAAAGATAAATCAACAGTGGTGGTTTGTTCAACTTAAATACCATAATTGTTTTATTAATTAGTGTTTCACTAATTGCTCATAATAAATGATTAATCATTTTTTAATTATAAATGTTTTCATAATTAATTATAATATTTATTTCTATTAATAAGTAATTTTGATAAATAATATCAATAGACATTTTCTGCGACAGTGAGCAGTAGAAAAGATGGAGGCCAAAAGATTGATGGTGGTTAAGGGCGGAGCCAAGCACAATTATATTTATTTTTGTTCTTTTATCGTAAAATTGGATACAAAGTCCATTTTTCACATGTATCCAACTTGCCAATAATTGTTTCTCTCTCTCTGTCCTCAAAATCCTGGCTCCACCTCTGGTTTGTGGTGAAAGAAGTAGTAACGGTGAATGCTGGTGAGTAGTGATGGACAATATTAATTTTATGTTTTCGTTACAACATCGATAACATCGTAGTGTGGAAGATGTGGTTGGTTGTTTTTAACACTTTTATTAATAAATGAAGGTACCATATATTTCAGGGATGATATCATACAAGACAATATTTTTCATGATCATAGTTGGATCACCCAAATGGTACCCCTGTTATCTTTGGTACTATATCGTATAAATCATGATTTTTAATGTTAAAATAAAATTGATTGCAATACAAAAAAGAATATATACACGGAAAAAAATAATGAAACTAACCAATTGACGAAATTTTGCTCAATCTAAACCTCATACGTGGCATTTATAATTGAAAATTTGAATTGCGTCCAACAAGATACATGGGATGGGCGGCAGTGGTGGAGTCAAAAATTGACATTGAGGAGGCCTATTTTTTTTTTTAAAGAAACATGTAAAGTTTGGTGGACTAAACCATAAATATATATGGACAAAGTACTATTTATAAAATATAAACTAAAAAAATTATGTAGTTATTAAAAATTTAAGGGGTTAGAGCCAGGTTAGTCAACCCTTGGCTCCGCCACTAGGTGGTGGCGGATAAAAAAAGTGGATTCGTATGGTTTTATGGTGGTGGCGGGTATTGGTGAACAAAAACATATTATGCTAACGCCACAAAATGTCTAATATATTATAAGGTATAAAACGTGGTTGATCATTCTAATGTTAAAATAAACTCGATAAAACACATGTCGATTTTAAAAAATTGGTGCAATCAATTTCCATGTTATGTAGTAACTAAACGAACGACACGAATCAAGATCAGAACATATGAAATTATTTATTATCGATTTGTTTATGTAAAGAGTGGTCAGGATTTGTCCTTGGCAAAGATAAATTTACCGCCGGGGTTTGTTCTACTTAACCATTTTTAAACGTTTTATTAATTAGTGTCTCATTGATTGTTCATAATGATTAATTAAATTTATATTATAAATGTCCCTTTAATAATCTAACATAAATACATAATTTTACTAAAAACTATATTAATTCTAATGGTGGTAGTGCAAGTAGGGTTAGTATAAGCGGTGGAGGGTGTTTGTGAATGGTGGAGGCGGCAACATTACTATTGGTGGAAGAAATTGTGGCGGTGGATGGTTTTTATGGTGGTGGGCGTTGGTAATAATAGTAGTGTATAATAATAGTTTTTGCTTTTTAGTGAGTTTTATTGACCAAGTAAAAAAATAATCTTCACAAAACATGCAACATTGTATTGTGAAAGATGTAATTGGTTGTTTTTAGCACGATTGATAAGGACAAAAAACAAATATTTCGAGGATGATACCGAAACGTATAAGACAATATGATCATGACTGTTCGATCACCCGTATTATATAAAGGAAATTGGTGTACCCACGTAAGAGAACATTATCGCTCTCTCAAGTACTATTACATTCTTTTTCCTAAAAGACCATCAATGTCGAGTTGTTTCGCGACAACTACCTACAAAGACAACAACTTTCACTCAATTCCCGACATAAAACCTTATTGACTGGGAAAATGTATTTGCATTCTAAAATATTTGTTTGAAAATTATGTTTTCATCAAAATCATCATAAAAACTCTAAATCATAAATCTAAATTTCTCCTCCGATGTTTGTTGAATATTTTTTATATTTTACATTCTCAAATCATGCGACCTCTTGATGACAAATCAACAATATCAAATTACGGATCAATATGTGTAGGTTTCATTCACTGGGTTAGAAGGTAGAATAGACACAAATGGGTAGATCACACAATGCAGAACATGACTGAGAATACTTAATTAATTTGGTCAAGAGATAAGGTCAAAAATTTAAGATTAACTTTCTATATATAGGACAAATTAGATCGGCTTCGATAGGAGCTGACTAAAATATGGATTAATAATAATTTTCACGTAAGACAATTGCAAAACATAGTTTTCTCTGCCTATGTAAAGAGTGGTCAAGATTTTTCCTTCCTCAATTGCTATGTTATGTGAGAAGAAGGTGATATCTAAGATTGAGGTATAATTAAAATCTATTAGATTCATACCATTTACAATTAGATGCCTTGGAAAAAAATTGACATGTTGTTATTATTATTACAGGCAAGGGATACATTTACACTGACAACACTTGCGCAAATAGCTCACTTCGCAAATGATTGGTGTTGCATGTACTGTCTAGAATGCAACGAGGATTTGAGGAAACAAGCCACCAGAAGCAGTGTCCGGAGTATTTTGGATATAGTAAATTAGACCTGATAATACTTATGTTCTTTTTTTTTTTTAGTTTTTCCACAATCTATTTATTTAATAAAAATGAACATTGCAAATACATAACATCAACAAAAATTAGACAGATTGCGTTTGACAATAATGACTACTGAGGTCCAGAAACGGAAAAAGAAAGGAATTGTTGTAGAAGAATTGTTGGGATATACAATGTATTACTTGATACGAATGAAAGAGGTATAACTATTTCGATTCTGAAATCACATAAAGTTCACAGTATAAGATGAAATCAAGTTTAAAGTTAGTAACAAACATAATATGGCAAACTAAAATGTTAAAAAACAAACAAGATATATAAACTTAGAAAGACGAGGGACTTGAAGAGGCCAATTTTGAAAACTACAATCTTAGAAAGCAATGATCCACAATACCATAATATTTTTTTTTTATAAATATTCAACGTAGAATATGTCAACTTTTGGTAAATGATCTATTAACAACCTATTAATTTGAAATTGGATCAGGGAGTACAAAATGTGTTCAAGGTTCTTTATGAGGTAATATGTCGCCAGATTGTATTCCAAGTGAAGGTATGAACATATAGAAGTGACAAAATGTCCAAGACTTTTGAAGTTACCAAAGCCTTCGTTAAGACGAATTGCTGGGCACAATACTTTGTTGAAGATTTAATGGCAGAGGTTCGCATATATACAATCCCCTCGAAAATCTAATGGGTAAACATCGTCATATAATGGGTGTTGAAAAATTACAGGAAAATTATGTCACATTGGATAGTTTGTATCATTCGTTCGATGCAAAAAAATACTATTCTCTGCCTATTTGGAGGATCGACAACATGATCATGATAGATGAGTCAGCTGGAGCGAAATAGGAGCATGTTGAGACTTTTATGGACGATATTGATTAGTTGATTTCACTGAGATGAGCGCTGCTGACGACATATTTCCAAAAAATATTTAAACTTCCATGTTCATGTAGAGCATTATTTCATTATAAGCAATGAACCTAAATAAAAAAGTTTCCGGAAGTTAAGATTATATATTTTTTTCTTTTGAGCAAATCTCCGACGGCAAAATATTAAAGGAAAAAAACAAAGAAAAAAAGATAGGAAAATCCAAACTATTTTTTATGACAAACACATATTAAATCATAGGAGTTGATAAGTATTCGGGACACAAATTATACGATATATTAAAAATGAATCAACATCATAGCCCGTGCCGTTACGGCACGGGTTAAGGGCTAGTTTACCTATAAACGACATCTGCAGAGGTAGGTTTTAGGCACAGCAATTTTCCTTCTTTGGACTGGAGGTCACTCAGAATGTCCGGATCAAAGCATGTTGCAAAACAGACCTACCAAGAAAACGCTGAATTGAGTTTAGTAACTTCCACGAGTCATTTGAAAAATGACAACTTGCCACTAAAACTGAGAACTCAAGAATAGTGAAAATATTATTACCTTGCTATTTCGAGCTCTCACAGATACATGAGATAGAACATCTGGCATGTCAGGTGTTAGTACAGCAACAGTTCCATCAGGAATTTCTTCCTCTCCTCTTACATTTTTTGCCACAAGAATTGTAGGCCTCTCATAAGTCTTGTTCTGAACTGCAAGCAACTCATTTACTACTTCAACATATCCAGTAACTTCAACCGGGCTAATAACCTGCCAACTGTTTATAGCCAGCAAAGAGGGAATTAGAATGTGACATATATAATATTAACTTAAGTTTGTTGTATTGAACAGTCAGATTTTGGGTTTGATTTATCAAAACTTCAGAAGCCACAAGATGAGTTCTTGCAACCTTGTAAGTATCATCTTAGATTCTTAAACTGTTATCCTCACGTGTTCTTATCAGATATTCTGATTTTTAGGAGTTTCACGGGAACAACTGAAGTGGATAATCATGCAAATACCTTCCCAAATTAGCAGTCTTTCGAAGAACAGGGTCAAGTCGATTAAGTAGTGCAGACAAGGATGCAGCCGAACCAGCACGAATCATTTCTTCCGTGAAAATGCTTAGCTGCATGAGGAGTACATCAGCGGGAATCCTAAGGTATCCATTAGGTGTATATTTAAAGGAGAGTAGCAACGCTAGCAATATACTTACAGCCCATTCATCAACCCCAAGCAATGATCCGAGGTACTCCGCAGATGGTTGCAGAACTTTCTGGTAATGCTCTGCTTTGGTTGTAAGAGCAAGACGCGTTCGATCAAGGATTGATTTTGCATACAATGCCCAGTTACTGTCTCCACCCTTGGCCAGGTTCATAGCATGATCCCAACCCTTCATGAGCAGTAGAATTAGGTAAAGAGCAATATATGGTGCACTCTATTCATGTCATGTCATTAACAGCAACAAAGAACCAAAAATTATGGTAAACTTCAATCAATTTGAAGCGTCACATTAGGTCTAAGAACCAATTACATGTTGGAATTAATTACAATAATCGAATGCAAATGGAAAATAATACTTAGATTACACTGATAGTAGTAACAAATAACTCAATAAACTTAGTAGAGGCACGTATGAGATACGCTGAGCTAAAGGTAATATTGCCTGCTACTCCTCTGAGATGCTATAGCAATTAACAAATTACCTCCAGGATACAACTACTGTTAGTTCTCCTCTATGTGTAGCATACACAGAGAGAACCCTTAGAACTTGGCAGCAAAAATGAAAAACAAAAACACAAATCGAAACTACAACCAGTTTTGAGATAAATATAAAAACTAATTTATGTTTCGTAAACTATGATGTTTCGTAAACTAATTTCTGTTAAACAAAGTTTCTGTAAACTAATTTCTGTAAACAAAGAAGTAGTTATACAAAATTATGTTTCTGTAAACTACAACTTGTTTAAGATAAGAACTCGATTTTATGTTTCTGTAAACTTAAAAAGAAATTGTTTCTGAAAGCTTAAGAAAAGAAGAAGAATTTCAGAAGAGAAGAGTTCTGAAAGGTATGGTTTACAAATGAAGTTTACAACTCGTATTTATAGCAAGAAAATGTTCGAACGTTGGAAGAGAATCCAAAGCACGACAGACTGTCCGTGATTCACGCATCTCAAACGTTGCAAAAGTAAGGTAAAAATCGCGTTAAAAGAACAGTGCACACGCATTCAAAATTTGCGAGATTCTTCTCGAGGAAAACAGTGTGTACAGGTGTCAAGAAAACCGTGTGACACGCGTGAAAGAAGATGCTTCTCGAGGCTGTCGGATATCCAAAACCGAGAAGGCAAAGAATAAAATTCTTTACATGTGTGGGAGAAGCGTGTGGTAAATTTCAGTAAAAAGAAAGGATGGGTCGGATACACCCACACCCACACCCACACCCACACCCACACCCACACCCACACCCACTCCCACGCCCACGCCCACGCCCTCGCCCTCGCCCGCGCCCGAGCCGAGCGAGCGTGCGTGCTTCTGTGCGAAGCACCGCGCGAACGGGAAAGGCAATAAGAAATGCAATAAGGTTTAGGCAACCTTTCCATAGTCTAGGGCTTTCCCCATACACAAAGGTCTAAAGACCCAAAGGGCCATGCCTTTAAGGCTAAACCAATGCTATTTAAGTCTAAAACTCTAAATGTTTTAGTCTATATGGGACTAATGTTTTATTCATTCACATGAAAAAACATCTAGGGAGCATAAGGTCTTGGGATCAAAACATGGTTCATGCATTTTTAATTAAATTTTTAAAAACGTTTTTTCTAACAATCCCCCACATGAATAATAAAACATGTCGATAAAACACGAGAAAACATAAGGCAACAATATAGGCTAAGGTGTCCCAAAGATTGAACCTTAACTTAGTGAGAGGTTACCTGAACTGCTTGTTGATACGGTGAACGCAATGTCTTGAACCGCCAACAAAGAATGCAATTCAGAAATAACATCCACACTTGATGCCTCAACCGATGAAAACAACTGCCAAGATCTTGCGGTTGTTCCCATTTTGTCCGTGGGCTAAAATCCCGGACTTAATGAATGTCTCTAGAGAATCAGCTCAAATTCTCATAGGAAGCGGCCCCACTTCCAACATCCACAAAGGTGAGTCCATAAAGAGTGTCCTGCCACACCCCACTTTAATCAAAGCCATGGTACCCATTAAGATCGCAAAAGATCATCCTTTATTTCTGCAGGCAGCACTATCGCACAGTTACACCATAGGGAGGGACAAAGATAGTGCTTTCCCAATATCACCATAAATTAGTTGTCTCATTGAACCTTGATCTTGGAAATCCAATCACAAGGTTGAGTATCCTTCATGGTGATTTATTCAATGAGCTTAAGTCCCATCCCCCTCGATGTATATTTAACTTCCTCTATGGTTAAGCCTTTCGTCAAAGGATCTGCAAGATTATCTTTGGATTTTACAAAGTCTATCGAGATAATACCAGTAGAGAGTAGTTGTTTCACCGTCTTGTGTCTTCTTCGTATATGTATAGACTTCCCGTTGTATACATTGTTCTTTGCGCAACCAAGAGCAGCTTTACTGTCACAGTGGATTGCGATTGAAGACACAGGCTTGGGCCAGAGTGGAATTCCTCCCAGGAAACATCGTATCCATTCAGCTTCCTCTCCAGCTTTTTCCAAGGCTATAAATTCAGACTCCATAGTGGATTTAGCTATACATGTCTGTTTGGTAGACTTCCATGAGACACACGCACCTCCAAGTAAGAAGATGTACCCACTAGTAGACTTGCACTCTTCTGAGTCTGATATCCAGTTGGCATCACAATACCCTTCCAGTACAGCAGGATACTTCCCAAAACTTAAGCAATAGTTTGAGGTCCCTCTCAGGTAACGTAAAACTCTGAAGAGAGCATTCCAGTGATCCTGCCCTGGGTTGCAAGTATACCTTCTTAATCTACTCACAGAGTAAGCAATATCAGGTCTTGTACAGTTCATCAAATACATAAGACAACCAATAATGCGAGAATACTCAAGTTGATCAATACCCTTACCCTTGTTCTTTTTCAATTTACAAGTGGGATCAAAAGGAGTAGATGCAGGTTTAGCATTTTCATAATTAAATCTCTTTAGTACGGTTTCAGCATAATGAGATTGACTAAGACTATATCCATCAGACATCTTTCTGATTTTCATCCCTAAGATTACATCAGTAGGGCCTAAGTCTTTCATGTCAAAATTATCTCTAAGCATGCTTTTAATGGTATTAATAATATCAAGGTTACTGCCTAATATGAGCATATCATCAACATATAGGCATACAATAACATGTGAATCATTAACAGATTTAATGTAAACACATTTATCAGATTCATTAACCTTGAAGCCATTAGTTATCATAACATGATCAAATTTTTCATGCCACTGTTTAGGTGCTTGTTTTAAACCGTACAGAGATTTGTTCAACTTGCAAACTTTGTTTTCACAACCTTTTACAATAAAGCCTTCAGGTTGGTCCATATAAATTTCTTCATTCAAATCACCATATAAAAATGCAGTTTTAACATCCATCTGATGTATATGCAAATCATAAATTGAAGCTATAGCAATCAACATCCTAATCGAGGTGATTCTAGAGACTGGTGAATAAGTATTGAAGAAATCTAATCCTTCCTGTTGTCTATAGCCTTTAGCTACCAACCTAGCTTTATATTTATCTATAGTTCCATCTGTTCTAAGTTTCCTTTTGAACACCCATTTGCAACCTATGGATTTACTTCCAGGAGGCAAGTCTACAAGCTCCCAAGTTTCGTTTTGCTGAATGGACTCCCATTCATTTAATGAAGCTTCTTCCCAGAAAGGAGCTTCTGGAGAAGTCATAGCTTCCTTGTAGGTTTGGGGTTCAGACTCTACCGTAAGAGTCAAAAAATCTGGGCCAAAACTTGTTTCAGTTCTAACCCTCTTACTTCTTCTTGGTTCAGTCTCATACTCCAAAGTTGGAGTTTGACTAGTCGATGGAACATCCGGGAGGTCATCATGGACCCTTTTCCGAGGTCCAGACCTTAAAGGAAATATGTGTTCATAAAACACAGCATCTCTAGATTCCAATATGGTGTTCTGACCAATGTTATTATGGTCAGAACTGATGACCATGAACCTGTATGCAATTGTATGCTCAGGATACCCTAAGAAAACACAATCGACTGTTTTAGGTCCTATTTTAGTTTTCTTGGGAAGAGGAATGGCCACCTTGGCCAAACACCCCCACACTTTAAAGTATGCATAAGAAGGTTGTTTACCATTCCACAATTCATAAGGAGTTTTATCAGATTTTTTAAATGGAACTCGGTTCAAAATATAGCAAGCAGAGAGGATAGCTTCCCCCCACAAGTTCGAAGATAACCCTGAACTTGTCAACATAGCATTTACCATATCTATGAGTGTTCTATTTTTTCTTTCATCTACACCATTCGATTCTGGTGAATATGGTGCAGTTGTTTCATGAATGATTCCATTATGTTTACAAAACTCACCTATGGGTATCACATACTCACCGCCACGGTCTGACCTAAGAGTTTTAATTTTAACTCCTTTTTGGTTTTCTACTTCAAGTTTATAAAACTTGAAAGCCTCTAAGGCCTCATCTTTACTTCTAAGAAGATGAACCTGACAGTATCGTGAGTAATCATCTATAAAAGTGATGTACCATTTTCTACCACCTCTTGTTGGTGTTGATTTCAAATCTCCTAAATCCGAGTGTATTAGTTCCAAAGGAACTGTTTTACGTTCAATCCTTTTATTAAACGGTTTTCTTGTATATTTAGATTCAACACAGATTTCACATCTTTGATTTTTATCAAAGTTTATTTTTGGTATGCAACCTAAATTAGCAAGTCTTTCTAGAGATTTGAGATTAACATGTCCAAGTCTATCATGCCAAACATGTGAAAAGTCACAAACATAAGCAGAAGAAGATGCATTAACATTCAATTTCAAATCAGATACACTAAGCTTAATCATGTTATCGGTAACATAACCTTTTCCTACGAATTCACCATGCTTAGAAATAACAACATTATTAGATTCAGCAACAATCTTAAAACCTTTTCCTAGTAAGATGGTTTCTGAGATAAGGTTTTTGCATATGTCTGGGACGTAAAATACGTCATTCAATGCGAGAGTTTTTCCTGAAGTTAGCTTCAGTTCGACCTTGCCTTTCCCCACCACTTTCGCGGTGGAAGAGTTTCCCATGAACAGTTTCTCATCATCTCCTACTATGGCATAGGAGGAGAAAGCATTTCTGAATTTACAGACATGCTTGGTGGCTCCAGAATCAAGCCACCAGTCTCTCACATTAGTCATACTAGAGACAAGGTCGACTTCAGACACCATGCCAGTGAAATATCCAGAGTCCTCTACTATGTTTGCCTTATTTTTCTGTTTTGGATCATATTTGATCCTTTTAGGGGCCTTACAGTCTTTAGCCATATGTCCAGGTTTACCACAATTAAAACAGTCGCCTTTGATGGTGTGCTTAGTGACACCACCCCTAGGCTTAAAATTGTTACCTCTGGGTTTTCGACGTCTGTTACGTCTATTACCCATTTTGCTGGATTCTCCAGGAGTTTTCTTTGAAGCAGCTTTATCGTCCAAAACATGAGCTTTGTTGGACATGTTTTTGCTCAGCATCATGCTCTTGTCCTTGCTGCACATAAGCTCCTCAACCTGGATCTTTTTTCCAAGCTCCACCATGGTGATTTCACGAGTCTTGTGTCGCAGCCTCCTCTTGTATTCGCTCCATGAGGGTGGAAGCTTTTCAATCACAGCCGATACTTGTAGAGCTTCATCAAAAGTCATGCCTTCAGCAAGAATCTCGCTGATGAGGAGTTGAAGTTCGACGAACTGTTCTACCACAGGCTTTTCGTCAGTCATGTTGTATTCTAAGAACTTAGCCATCAAGAACTTCTTACTTCCAGCAGCTTCAGCATGATATTTTTCTTCTAGAGCTTCCCATAAATCAAAAGCATTAAAATCTTCTTTTGCATTATAGAAGTCATACAAGGAGTCATCAAGACAGTTAAGAATATGATTCTTGCACAAATAATTCTTCCTATTCCACCTGTCCAATTTATCTTCATTACCACGGCGATGAAGTTTTCTCGAGGGTTTTTCTAAAGCATATCCATCTAACCTTTGGTCGTTTAGGAAGAATAGCATTTTAGACTGCCATCTCTTAAAGTCCTTACCACTGAACTTTGGTGGTTTTTCTACAGTATTCTTTCCCATGTTCTTACAACAAAGAATATTACAGTATTACAATATTACAATAAGGCACGTTATTACCTTTAGATTGTTGGAATTAATTACAATAATCGAATGCAAATGGAAAATAATACTTAGATTACACTGATAGTAGTAACAAATAACTCAATAAACTTAGTAGAGGCACGTATGAGATACGCTGAGCTAAAGGTAATATTGCCTGCTACTCCTCTGAGATGCTATAGCAATTAACAAATTACCTCCAGGATACAACTACTGTTAGTTCTCCTCTATGTGTAGCATACACAGAGAGAACCCTTAGAACTTGGCAGCAAAAATGAAAAACAAAAACACAAATCGAAACTACAACCAGTTTCAGATAAATATAAAAACTAATTTATGTTTCTGTAAACTATGATGTTTCTGTAAACTAATTTCTGTTAAACAAAGTTTCTGTAAACTAATTTCTGTAAACAAAGAAGTAGTTATACAAAATTATGTTTCTGTAAACTACAACTTGTTTAAGATAAGAACTCGATTTTATGTTTCTGTAAACTTAAAAAGAAATTGTTTCTGAAAGCTTAAGAAAAGAAGAAGAATTTCAGAAGAGAAGAGTTCTGAAAGGTATGGTTTACAAATGAAGTTTACAACTCGTATTTATAGCAAGAAAATGTTCGAACGTTGGAAGAGAATCCAAAGCACGACAGACTGTCCGTGATTCACGCATCTCGAACGTTGCAAAAGTAAGGTAAAAATCGCGTTAAAAGAACAGTGCACACGCATTCAAAATTTGCGAGATTCTTCTCGAGGAAAACAGTGTGTACAGGTGTCAAGAAAACCGTGTGACACGCGTGAAAGAAGATGCTTCTCGAGGCTGTCGGATATCCAAAACCGAGAAGGCAAAGAATAAAATTCTTTACATGTGTGGGAGAAGCGTGTGGTAAATTTCAGTAAAAAGAAAGGATGGGTCGGATACACCCACACCCACACCCACACCCACTCCCACTCCCACGCCCACGCCCACGCCCTCGCCCGAGCCGAGCCGAGCGAGCGTGCGTGCTTCTGTGCGAAGCACCGCGCGAACGGGAAAGGCAATAAGAAATGCAATAAGGTTTAGGAAACCTTGCCATAGTCTAGGGCTTTCCCCATACACAAAGGTCTAAAGACCCAAAGGGCCATGCCCTTAAGGCTAAACCAATGCTATTTAAGTCTAAAACTCTAAATGTTTTAGTCTATATGGGACTAATGTTTTATTCATTCACATGAAAAAACATCTAGGGAGCATAAGGTCTTGGGATCAAAACATGGTTCATGCATTTTTAATTAAATTTTTAAAAACGTTTTTTCTAACAATCCCCCACATGAATAATAAAACATGTCGATAAAACACGAGAAAACATAAGGCAACAATATAGGCTAAGGTGTCCCAAAGATTGAACCTTAACTTAGTGAGAGGTTACCTGAACTGCTTGTTGATACGGTGAACGCAATGTCTTGAACCGCCAACAAAGAATGCAATTCAGAAATAACATCCACACTTGATGCCTCAACCGATGAAAATAGCTGCCAAGCTCTTGCGGTTGTGCCCATTTTGGCCGTGGGCTAAAATCCCGGACTTAATGAATGTCTCTAGAGAATCAGCTCAAATTCTCATAGGAAGCGGCCCCACTTCCAACATCCACAAAGGTGAGTCCATAAAGAGTGTCCTGCCACACCCCGATTTAATCAAAGCCATGGTACCCATTAAGATCGCAAAAGATCATCCTTTATTTCTGCAGGCAGCACTATCGCACAGTTACACCATAGGGAGGGACAAAGATAGTGCTTTCCCAATATCACCATAAATTAGTTGTCTCATTGAACCTTGATCTTGGAAATCCAATCACAAGGTTGAGTATCCTTCATGGTGATTTATTCAATGAGCTTAAGTCCCATCCCCCTCGATGTATATTTAACTTCCTCTCTGGTTAAGCCTTTCGTCAAAGGATCTGCAAGATTATCTTTGGATTTTACAAAGTCTATCGAGATAATACCAGTAGAGAGTAGTTGTTTCACCGTCTTGTGTCTTCTTCGTATATGTATAGACTTCCCGTTGTATACATTGTTCTTTGCGCAACCAAGAGCAGCTTTACTGTCACAGTGGATTGCGATTGAAGACACAGGCTTGGGCCAGAGTGGAATTCCTCCCAGGAAACATCGTATCCATTCAGCTTCCTCTCCAGCTTTTTCCAAGGCTATAAATTCAGACTCCATAGTGGATTTAGCTATACATGTCTGTTTGGTAGACTTCCATGAGACACACGCACCTCCAAGTAAGAAGATGTACCCACTAGTAGACTTGCACTCTTCTGAGTCTGATATCCAGTTGGCATCACAATACCCTTCCAGTATAGCAGGATACTTCCCAAAACTTAAGCAATAGTTTGAGGTCCCCTCTCAGGTAACGTAAAACTCTGAAGAGAGCATTCCAGTGATCCTTCCCTGGGTTGCAAGTATACCTGCTTAATCTACTCACAGAGTAAGCAATATCAGGTCTTGTACAGTTCATCAAATACATAAGACAACCAATAATGCGAGAATACTCAAGTTGATCAATACCCTTACCCTTGTTCTTTTTCAATTTACAAGTGGGATCAAAAGGAGTAGATGCAAGTTTAGCATTTTCATAATTAAATCTCTTTAGTACGGTTTCAGCATAATGAGATTGACTAAGACTATATCCATCAGACATCTTTCTGATTTTCATCCCTAAGATTACATCAATAGGGCCTAAGTCTTTCATGTCAAAATTATCTCTAAGCATGCTTTTAATGGTATTAATAATATCAAGGTTACTGCCTAATATGAGCATATCATCAACATATAGGCATACAATAACATGTGAATCATTAACAGATTTAATGTAAACACATTTATCAGATTCATTAACCTTGAAGCCATTAGTTATCATAACATGATCAAATTTTTCATTCCACTGTTTAGGTGCTTGTTTTAAACCGTACAGAGATTTGTTCAACTTGCAAACTTTGTTTTCACAACCTTTTACAATAAAGCCTTCAGGTTGGTCCATATAAATTTCTTCATTCAAATCACCATATAAAAATGCAGTTTTAACATCCATCTGATGTATATGCAAATCATAAATTGAAGCTATAGCAATCAACATCCTAATCGAGGTGATTCTAGAGACTGGTGAATAAGTATCGAAGAAATCTAATCCTTCCTGTTGTCTATAGCCTTTAGCTACCAACCTAGCTTTATATTTATCTATAGTTCCATCTGTTCTAAGTTTCCTTTTGAACACCCATTTGCAACCTATGGATTTACTTCCAGGAGGCAAGTCTACAAGCTCCCAAGTTTCGTTTTGATGAATGGACTCCCATTCATTTAATGAAGCTTCTTCCCAGAAAGGAGCTTCTGGAGAAGTCATAGCTTCCTTGTAGGTTTGGGGTTCAGACTCTACCGTAAGAGTCAAAAAATCTGGGCCAAAACTTGTTTCAGTTCTAACCCTCTTACTTCTTCTTGGTTCAGTCTCATACTCCAAAGTTGGAGTTTGACTAGTCGATGGAACATCCGGGAGGTCATCATGGACCCTTTTCCGAGGTCCAGACCTTAAAGGAAATATGTGTTCATAAAACACAGCATCTCTAGATTCCAATATGGTGTTCTGACCAATGTTATTATGGTCAGAACTGATGACCATGAACCTGTATGCAATTGTATGCTCAATATACCCTAAGAAAACACAATCGACTGTTTTAGGTCCTATTTTAGTTTTCTTGGGAAGAGGAATGGCCACCTTGGCCAAACACCCCCACACTTTAAAGTATGCATAAGAAGGTTGTTTACCATTCCACAATTCATAAGGAGTTTTTTCAGATTTTTTAAATGGAACTCGGTTCAAAATATAGCAAGCAGAGAGGATAGCTTCCCCCCACAAGTTCGAAGATAACCCTGAACTTGTCAACATAGCATTTACCATATCTATGAGTGTTCTATTTTTTCTTTCAACTACACCATTCGATTCTGGTGAATATGGTGCAGTTGTTTCATGAATGATTCCATTATGTTTACAAAACTCACCTATGGGTATCACATACTCACCGCCACGGTCTGACCTAAGAGTTTTAATTTTAACTCCTTTTTGGTTTTCTACTTCAAGTTTATAAAACTTGAAAGCCTCTAAGGCCTCATCTTTACTTCTAAGAAGATGAACCTGACAAGATATCGTGAGTAATCATCTATAAAAGTGATGTACCATTTTCTACCACCTCTTGTTGGTGTTGATTTCAAATCTCCTAAATCCGAGTGTATTAGTTCCAAAGGAACTGTTTTACGTTCAATCCTTTTATTAAATGGTTTTCTTGTATATTTAGATTCAACACAGATTTCACATCTTTGATTTTTATCAAAGTTTATTTTTGGTATGCAACCTAAATTAGCAAGTCTTTCTAGAGATTTGAGATTAACATGTCCAAGTCTATCATGCCAAACATGTGAAAAGTCACAAACATAAGCAGAAGAAGATGCATTAACATTCAATTTCAAATCAGATACACTAAGCTTAATCATGTTATCGGTAACATAACCTTTTCCTATGAATTCACCATGCTTAGAAATAACAACATTATTAGATTCAGCAACAATCTTAAAACCTTTACCTAGTAAGATGGTTTCTGAGATAAGGTTTTTGCATATGTCTGGGACGTAAAATACGTCATTCAATGCGAGAGTTTTTCCTGAAGTTAGCTTCAGTTCGACCTTTCCTTTCCCCACCACTTTCGTGGTGGAAGAGTTTCCCATGAACAGTTTCTCATCATCTCCTACTATGGCATAGGAGGAGAAAGCATTTCTGAATTTACTGACATGCTTGGTGGCTCCAGAATCAAGCCACCAGTCTCTCACATTAGTCATACTAGAGACAAGGTCGACTTCAGACACCATGCCAGTGAAATATCCAGAGTCCTCTACTATGTTTGCCTTATTTTTCTATTTTGGATCATATTTGATCCTTTTAGGGGCCTTACAGTCTTTAGCCATATGTCCAGGTTTACCAAAATTAAAACAGTCGCCTTTGATGGTGTGCTTAGTGACACCACCCCTAGGCTTAAAATTGTTACCTCTGGGTTTTCGACGTCTGTTACGTCTATTACCCATTTTGCTGGATTCTCCAGGAGTTTTCTTTGAAGCAGCTTTATCGTCCAAAACATGAGCTTTGTTGGACATGTTTTTGCTCAGCATCATGCTCTTGTCCTTGCTGCACATAAGCTCCTCAACCTGGATCTTTTTCCAAGCTCCACCATGGTGATTTCACGAGTCTTGTGTCGCAGCCTCCTCTTGTATTCGCTCCATGAGGGTGGAAGCTTTTCAATCACAGCCGATACTTGTAGAGCTTCATCAAAAGTCATGCCTTCAGCAAGAATCTCGCTGATGAGGAGTTGAAGTTCGACGAACTGTTCTACCACAGGATTTTCGTCAGTCATGTTGTATTCTAATAACTTAGCCATCAAGAACTTCTTACTTCCAGCAGCTTCAGCATGATATTTTTCTTCTAGAGCTTCCCATAAATCAAAAGCATTAAAATCTTCTTTTGCATTATAGAAGTCATATAAGGAGTCATCAAGACAGTTAAGAATATGATTCTTGCACAAATAATTCTTCCTATTCCACCTGTCCAATTTATCTTCATTACCACGGCGATGAAGTTTTCTCGAGGGTTTTTCTAAAGCATATCCATCTAACCTTTGGTCGTTTAGGAAGAATAGCATTTTATACTTCCATCTCTTAAATTCCTTACCACTGAACTTTGGTGGTTTTTCTACAGTATTATTTCCCATGTTCTTACAACAAAGAATATTACAGTATTACAATATTACAATAAGGCACGTTATTACCTTTAGATTGTTGGAATTAATTACAATAATCGAATGCAAATGGAAAATAATACTTAGATTACACTGATAGTAGTAACAAATAACTCAATAAACTTAGTAGAGGCACGTATGAGATACGCTGAGCTAAAGGTAATATTGCCTGCTACTCCTCTGAGATGCTATAGAAATTAACAAATTACCTCCAGGATACAACTACGGTTAGTTCTCCTCTATGTGTAGCATACACAGAGAGAACCCTTAGAACTTGGTAGCAAAAATGAAAAACAAAAACACAAATCGAAACTACAACCAGTTTCAGATAAATATAAAAACTAATTTATGTTTTAACGCAAACTATGATGTTTCTGTAAACTAATTTCTGTTAAACAAAGTTTCTGTAAACTAATTTCTGTAAACAAAGAAGTAGTTATACAAAATTATGTTTCTGTAAACTACAACTTGTTTAAGATAAGAACTCGATTTTATGTTTTTGTAAACTTAAAAAGAAATTGTTTCTGAAAGCTTAAGAAAAGAAGAAGAATTTCAGAAGAGAAGAGTTCTGAAAGGTATGGTTTACAAATGAAGTTTACAAATGAAGTTTACAACTCGTATTTATAGCAAGAAAATGTTCGAACATTGGAAGAGAATCCAAAGCACGACAGACTATCCGTGATTCACGCATCTCGAACGTTTCAAAAGTAAGGTAAAAATCGTGTTAAAAGAACAGTGCACACGCATTCAAAATTTGCGAGATTCTTCTCGAGGAAAACAGTGTGTACAGGTGTCAAGAAAACCGTGTGACACGCGTGAAAGAAGATGCTTCTCGAGGTTGTCGGATATCCAAAACAGAGAAGGCAAAGAATAAAATTCTTTACATGTGTGGGAGAAGCGTGTGGTAAATTTCAGTAAAAAGAAAGGATGGGTCGGATACACCCACGCCCACGCCCGAGCCGAGCGTGCGTGCTGCTGTGCGAAGCACCGCGCGAACGGGAAATGCAATAAGAAATGCAATAAGGTTTAGGCAACCTTGCCATAGTCTAGGGCTTTCCCCATACACAAAGGTCTAAAGACCCAAAGGGCCATGCCCTTAAGGCTAAACCAATGCTATTTAAGTCTAAAACTCTAAATGTTTTAGTCTATATGGGACTAATGTTTTATTCATTCACATGAAAAAACATCTAGGGAGCATAAGGTCTTGGGATCAAAACATGGTTCATGCATTTTTAATTAAATTTTTAAAAACGTTTTTTCTAACATTACATACTCTAGATTACCTTTAGGCAATTAGTCACTCACAAAGTTATAAACGTGTTTAGGGAATCGAAAAATATAAAAACAGGCCTCTAAAAGAATTACCTTTAGGCAGTAGATGAGGTCCTCATTGTTATCTGACGAAAGTGCAAGATTTTCAAGAACAAGAGAAATGAAATACATAATTTTCTGCAAAAAAAAAAAGAAACGGATAAGATTAAGACTACATATATTTCGGAAGATTTTCCTGTAGACTCCAGAATTATGAGTAGGTGCGAAGTGGAAAACAAGAAGAGGAAAAAGAGGAATCAAAAACATGTCCTTAGAAGGCTATACCTCAGGTCCTGCATTTTTCAGTTCCTCATATCCCCTCTCGATGGCTGTTCTAACCGTAGAATCAAGAGCAATGTCCAAAAATAGGAGATCACGTAGACGATCATGTGTATTAAGAAGAGAAGGTCGAAGTTCCTCACGAGCTTCCAATAAACTCTACATTTAAAATTAAGTAAAACTCATTTCCAGCATCTAGATATGGAAAGTAAAATAAAGAAATATACATAGGAAAATCAGCTATATTCTGAGTTGACACATACCTCTAGAAGCGGTTCTACGTTCTTATCTTCTACATGATTCAGAACGAAACTCAGCAGATCCTGTCCAAAAAGAGTAAATAGATACATGTAACTGGCTATTTCCAGTTTGAAGATACTCTGTTGATTCATAATGAACCCCGACAAATATGACGCTGGAAAATGTTACCGGAAATCCAGATGGCAAGCCTGCTATAGGGTTTATGTTAACACCAACCATGAAACCTTGACCCTGAAGGTATCACAAAATCTATTAGTTTTGTTTTAATTTGCAAAAAGGCTTCGTCGTTCAAATTAAAGCATAGTACCACAGACATTACCTCAGCCTTGTAGCCCATACAATTTGCAATAGCGGACTCAAGATCTGCACCAGAATGAACTGCCTGCATGTTAACACAACGTGACTCAATGTACACGGCAGTCTTCGTATATTTGGTATATTAGGAAATTGTTTTAATTAGGAAATATAGTATCTTAAACCTCACGTCAGTTGTGTATATATACATGTATCGAGTCTCTTTATATATTTGTTAAGAAAACTCAATAAAACAAGTTATGTTCAGTTTGTCTTTCTGTGTCTCTTCTTCTCAGTTAAACGTCTCTCTCTCTCTAATCTTCAGTTAAACCTTAAGTAGTAAACCTAGAACCCAGTAACTTCAACTTGGTATCAGCTAGGGTTAGGTCCTCCAAAATTCTTGTCCACCGAACCTTCAACTTCTTCTTCTACCAACTGACTTTCACATCACCGAGCTTGCCTATTCCATCCGTTGATAACCAGTCACTGCCAAAGTCAACCACAATCCATAACAGACTCGACAAAAAAAAAAACAAAAAAAAAACTCTTTTTCATCTTCGTTTCATCTCTTCACAATCTTCAGTTATGTATTCCCGTGGAGCTTTGTCAGGACCATCTCGTTTCTACAGTCCTGGACCAACACAATTTGTCTCAGCATATCGGCCCAGTAATGCAGCGAATATCAGATCTTCTAATTTTTCGAACAACACCTATCGTTTTTCAACTTCTTCGTCACAGCACCAAACAAAGCTTATTTGTCAGCTTTGTAACCGCCCAAATCATGAAGCATCGGACTGTTGGAATCGCTTTGATCGTAGCTTTCGTCCTCCTCGACGTCAACCACCAGCTTCCGCTCCTCGTGCTTATAGTGCTCAAACTGGTTTATTTCCAACTCCTCCTTGGACTCCTGACAGTGGTGCTACGGATCATATAACAAATGATCTTTCTCGTCTTCAGTTTTCAACCAAGTATACTGGTCCTGATCAAATTCAGATGGGTAATGGCTCTTCTATTCCAATTTCTAATGTTGGGTCTTCCTTTTTGGGATCTCCCAATCGTAAGTTGCAACTTCGTAACGTTCTCTATA
Source organism: Papaver bracteatum (assembly GCA_023529315.1). Lineage (NCBI taxonomy): Eukaryota > Viridiplantae > Streptophyta > Magnoliopsida > Ranunculales > Papaveraceae > Papaver > Papaver bracteatum. Next base: position 3,259 of record JAJJWX010003915.1, on the reverse strand, counting down.
CACCTCAAATATCTCATAATCTTTTGTCAGTCTCTTGTTTTACTACTGACAATGATGTCTTATTTGAATTTCATCCAAATTTTTGTCTTGTGAAAGATCGATGTACCGGAAAGGTTCTTCTTCGCGGCAGTCGGAGGGGTGGTCTCTATCAACTTGATACTTCGTTTAAATCGCCTAGAGCTTGCATAGGAGAACGTGCTACCTTACAAGATTGGCACTCTAGATTGGGCCATCCAATGATGCGTACAGTACGTAAAGTCGTCTCTCAGTTTTCACTTCCGGTTTCTAGTCAATCTATTAAGTTTTGTTCATCTTGTCATGAGCATAGGAGTCATAAGTTACCTTTCAACTCTAGTAAAACTATTTATTTGAATCCATTAGATTTAATTGTCTCCGATGTATGGGGACCTTCTCATGTTTTATCTAATGAAGGATACAAATATTATATCATATTTATTGATGTGTTTAGTCGTTTTACTTGGATGTTTCCTATGTCTCAAAAATCTGATGTCTTTTCTATATTCTTTTTGTTTCAAAAGCATGTGGAAAATCATTTTAATCGGAAAATTAAGATTTTTCAATCTGATAATGCACTTGAGTATCGCAAACTTACTCCGCACCTTCAGCAACTTGGTATTTTTCATCGATTTTCTTGTCCGCATACTTCTGAACAAAATGGTTTAGTCGAACGTCGTCATCGTCATATTCGTGAAACTGGTCTTACAATTCTTAACATGGCTTCTATATCATCCTCGTATTGGTATGATTTTTTTATACTGCTTGTTACTTGATGAATCGTGTTCCTTCCACTTCCATTAATAATTCATCTCCTTATGAAGTTCTTTTTGGTTCTCCACCAGATTACACCTCTCTTCGTGTTTTTGGTTGTTTGTGTTTTCCTTATCTACGTCCGTATAGAGCTCACAAAATAGAGCCTCTTTCTTCTCCATGTGTTTTTATTGGATATTGTCTATCTCAAAAAGGCTACAAGTGCCTTCATATTCCTACGGGTCGTATTTACGTAAGTCGTCATGTTGTTTTTGATGAGACTACCTTTCCATTCGCGGCTGCACCTTCACCTTCACCGACATCGATCACTTCTCAGGTAACTTCCCCTTCATCCTTGTCTATTCCATTACTGCCAGTTTTCAAAGCTGCAGAAAAATCACGTTCTGCTACTCAGTTGGGATGTGACGCTTCAACTTCCATGCTTAATCAGTCTACCGCCGTTTCAACTTCAATAATTAATCAACCACCTGTTCCGGGTCTGATGCTCCCCTTGTCCCCTCAATCTCCAACAAGGCAATCTTCATCAGGGACACTGACGTCACCTCAGTCTCGACCTGTGACTCGACACCTGATGTCCCCTCGGTTTCCAACAGGGCAGTCTCCATTGAATACTACTATTCAGTTCGTACCTGCTTCAACTTCGAATATGTTTTCCACTACTGATTCGTCTACCGCACCAGCTCCTGAGTCCTCACTGGACATATTAGGTTCCACACATACGGAAACACGTTCCAGTGATCATATTTCCGCTGTAGTACCTGCTCTTGCAACGCATCCGATGGTGACCCGGGCTAAGGATGGTATTTTTAAGCCCAATTCTATATATGCTCTTGAGCCTACTTGTATGCGATTCCACTCTTGAGCCTACTTGTATTTCCCAGGCTCATAAAGATCCACAATGGCGTACATCATCCGATGACGAGATCAATGCATTGATTCGCAATGGTACGTGGTCATTAGTTCCACATGATCCTTCTATGAATGTTATTGGATGTAAATGGGTATTTCGTATCAAACGTAATCCTGATGGTACAATTGCACGTCGCAAATCTCGCTTGGTTGCAAAAGGTTACAATCAACAAGAAGGGATTGATTACTCTGAGACGTTTAATCCGGTTGTTAAACCGTGTACTATACGTATTATTCTTACGTTGGCTTTATCTTCCAATTGACCTATTCATCAACTTGATGTACAAAATAAACAACCAAAAACTATTGTTAGGGCAACGTGCCGTATTCCAGGGGCCAGGGACTTTGGCACTATTTATGAAGTATTACAAAATGAAGTCAACAAGGTATTGTAATTCAGTATGAGTTATTCTCGAACACAATGTTACCCATAACTATTATTTATGTAAGCATAAAAGCAAACAAAAATTTGCTAGTTAACATCTCAAAATATAATGCACCAACATCCATGGCATACAGATATATCTGAGAAAGACTTCAGAAAAATTTAACCGAAAGGAACTCGAGCAGACCTTTAAAAGTTCTCATGTAATTTCCAAGGTCACGCAACAGACCATTTTTCTGGTCACTGCTGAAGTGTGGTTCAGAATGAATTCCACGATCGTTACTAAGAAGCCGCTCTTTCGTTATGCCATTTGAATTTAGAGTGTTCCAATAAACACTGATGTCAAAGTCACTTTTAATGTAATCTATAAGTGCCTGCAAGACAACCCAATGTTAGTTGTATTCTGATTCTGCTAAGAAAAACCGCCAGAAGTCTCATATCGGATACCTGGCATATAATAACATCATCAGGGCTAGTGTTGTTATAGAGCTTTTGATGCCATTCTTCCATCATTCCTCCACTGCAATTGTTATTTCTCTGCAGTAAGCAGTAGCTGAAGTTCAAATACCATTGCCAATATTGAATAACTGGAGAACAAAAATCTAAGACAATCAAGGAATTACCTGCACAACCAAAATTTCATCACGAATACGCTGTCCCACGTCTCCTTCACCTCCACAACCAACAATGGACATGATCATGCGCAAAATTTCCCTGTTTTGGGGGTGACTTTTGTATACATTTTGAAGCAAGTCTGTAAGCCTATCCCGAGCTTTACTGATCTCACTGAATATTACAAGGATTTATGGGTTAGCAATTAAAAAACTAGGAACACATTAACATGGCTTTACAGTTTACAATAAACTTAAACCCCTTTCCCAAGATCTATCTTAGTTGTGCTAAGCTCACATCCAAATAGTCATTTTTATTGATGCTAATAAATCTGGTGTTCAACTAACAGGCCCATTTCATGGAAGTGTACCGTGGTTTGACGTTTTAGTTCTTATTGTTGGAGAAAAATGAGTTTTATACCATGCACCAAGTTCCTTTTCTACTCGGATTTATGTAGGCAAAAATACATATTTTGATACATGCGATATGCGCGTATACCATGCACCAAGTTCCTCTAATACTCGGATTAATGTGGGCAAAAATACATATTTTGACCCATGCGAT